>CM056388.1:22489337-22516837 GCA_029718625.1 Synaphobranchus kaupii | reverse complement strand
GTTCAACAAATAATAAAATGCTAAAAAGTTTAACACATAATAATAAAAAATGCTTTATTTGTTAAACTCATGAATTGCATTTGTAAAAAAAAAATGTAAAGGCATAATAAAATATATAAACAAAACTGGTATACGCAGTGGTGTAACATAATGGAAATTTCATCCAAGCTGGCGAGCTACAAATGGGGCTGGGAACAGCCCACGGGAAGTACCCACAAATATAGCACTCGCGGACGTGTCAGTGAATGTCTGGGTGAACACGCGTGTCTGTGTGTGCAGTCATCGTGGTCACACGGCCATGTGTGAGGTATTGCATATCATCGCCTGTCACTGTCACCTGCGAATGTCAGTCAGTGGCAAAAATTAGCTATTTTTCTGACGCGACGTCACTCGTTAATGATTGGTTTAGGTTGTTAAAGTAATACGAAAATTCCGTAAACCTTGTCATCCCATTGGACAAAACGGGAAGCGTGTCAGTCGAGTTGAGCGGAGGTCGGAATTTCTAAAGTTTTAAGTTCCGCGCAAAGAACGCAGTCAATAAGGAAAACTACGTTTCTTAACACTTTGGAGAACCAAGATATGCAAAAGGCCGTAAGTATGTGACACTTAACAAGTAATATTTATATATGTTTCATTGAACTTTCCAATACTCATTATTTCCACAGGTATTCAATTGATATCAATATAAGTCACAATAGCTAGCTAATGCTAGCTAACTACATTGCAATTGTGTGGTTTCGTTGTAGGTCGCGAGCAACAGCTACACGGTTAAAAGAACGATAGAAAATAGACATGTTGCCAATTATCTTACCATATGACAAGTTTAACTAGTAATAACATTTTGTTTAAGCATTATCCGATTTGGCGAGAAATAGCCTACGTTGCGTATCATTGTCTTGCTAGCTCGGTAACTTAGCTGGAAAATGACTCACTTTTTGTCAATTAAACACTTAAGTTCGCTGGGTATTATTCGAACGATAATACCGGACTCAGGGCATTGTTTATAAGTGTAACCAAGAACAAAGCAAGTAACGTTAATGCAAAGTAGCTGCTATCTGACGACCATTTTTGGTCATTTTGGCATACCCGTGATAGCAAGACAGATGGAAACAAGAGGCACGTGTAAACTTAAACAATTCAATTGGGATGCTCGTTGACAGGCTGGCTGGTTACCACTTGTGAACCTGAATATTTCGAACTGTCTTTAAATGCAAAAGTACAGCATTTGTGCGTTAAAATAGATGCAAAAATAATGTTACATTCTAATGTTTTGATGTGCTATGGACCCCTACCGCAACTTTGTTACATTTAGCCAGAAACTGTCATTTAAAGCAAATTGTCATCCTTATAGAAGTACCGTAGGCTACATGGCGTAGGCTACGCGCTATACTGCAGGTAGGCTATATCAGTGAGTAGCCTAGGCTACATCCAGCTATGACCTGAAAAATAAATAAAAAACACTGACCATGCTTGCTGGAAATCTAAGTAGCTTTTGAATGGAAGCCCACAATTAACGTAACTGTAAACATTGTTTAAACCGTTTTAAACAATGTCCATCCGAAAAATATGTATGGACGCGGAGTGACTTTTAGCCTATAGAATTAGATCACATTTGGATGCAAAACTGGACGCAAATCTTTGTGTCTGGTTCAGGACAAAGTACATCGTGTACGTCAGATGAGCCATACGTGAAAAGCATCCTTAGCAACAGCAGTTCTCTGCCAAAGAATTTACTGCACTGCCACGAGCCAAAACGAGCACAGTTGCAGAAACGTAGGCGAACTGTTAATGAGTGAGTGGATTCAGGCCTGTGTAAAAAGTAATGCAAACACAATTTTCAATTTGTTTGAACAGATAACTCCCTTCTGTCCTTGTAGTATTTTTAATGTCGTTATTGTATTTTACAAAGGGATTGCACTTCAGAAGATGGGCATTGAAATTAAGTCAATTTGGCTACTCACTAAGTGCAAATCATATTTTATAAGCTGTTCTACTGTTTATTCCGTAATAATATGATCATTATCTCAGGATTTCAATATTACTAAAAAGGGTTATCTCGAGATCACGAGTTCAAAATCGCGAATCGGAAACCAATATTGTAGCCTATAGCTTCTGAGACCAGAAAGAATCCGTGTCCTAAAAATAAGTGGGTTTTATGTGTCTTGCAGGAACGGTGCTGAACCGCTAGGAGGCGATGTCTGACAACGACAGCATCACTAACAGTAACGGCTTGGTCGGCGGTTGGACCCACCTGATCCCTGAAGTAAGCTTTAAGGATGAGCTCGATTATTTTAAGCTTGGACGACGTGTCATTTTATTTATATGTTTATTTATCTACTTAGTTGGTAGATGTTGTAATCCAGAGAAATTTACAATGCCTGGACGATCTGTCATTTTATTTATATGTTTATTTATCTACTTAGTTGGTAGATGTTGTAATCCAGAGAAATTTACAATGCCAGCCTTCCGTCCCTTAAATAAAGTCACTGCAAATACAACAGCAGCAATAGTACAGGAATACAGCTGTCAAAATAACCGTAGATATATTTAATGAATGACTGGAACTGGAGGCTGAATCGCACCCAGGTAACGCCGCTAATGTGGGGAAAAGCGCTCGTGATTCAGGGACCCCAGACTGGATGGGGGCCAAAAATGTCTGGATTGATGGGACAAAATATTATTAATGTCATCAGTGTATTTTTTAAACAGCACAGTTTCATGTAATGCAGCTCAGGATTCCGGGCAGGGTCCCTGATCGTACCAGTGAAAGAGAAAAAGACAAAAATGGTCAAGAGTGAAAAGCCCACTGCTTTGTGTAGTGACGTGCCTGTTTGATTCTGATTTATGATGCAGCTTACTTGCGCCACAATAAAAAATAAATCAATTTTTTTTTTAAAGCCAAATTGGAAATCGAAGATGTAATTGCAAAAGGACCATTGCCTTTATGGTGTTCTCTATCAAGCACTCAAGACCAACTGCGCCATTTAGTTAACGATTGAAATGCTTGCCAATCATTCGCAAAAAATATATATAAATTTGAGAGAATGGGAAATCACGCAATTGATTATTTCCCATCTGTATCCGTGAAGGGGATGACATTATACACAGTAAACTGTACATAATGCACAGTAAACTAGTGCACAGTAATGCACAGTAAACAGTAAACTGTTTTGTAGTAAACTGTTTGTAATCAACCACATTAATAATCAGTGGTTTTCCTGATTGAAAATGTGAAGGAGGTTCAGCTCGTTCCCTTTGCTTTCCTCCATTACCCTCAATGCACTGTGAGCTCCATCTGTGATGTCACAGCAGTGAGTCATTACAGAACCATGGGAGTCGCATACAGTACCTTGATAGAAGAGGGTGTGGAGTTTATTTTTCTAATATCCGTGTTGGTATGTGAACTTGTGTGTGTGTGTGTGTGTGTGTGTGTGTGTGTGTGTGTGTGTGTGTGTGTGTGTGTGTGTGTGTGTGTGTGTGTGTGTGTGTGTGTGTGTGTGTGTGTGTGTGTTCTTGTGGGTGAAGTGGAGAATCAGGCACTTGGGCAACTTCCTGTAATCATTACAAGAACTGAGAAAACCTCACCTTTTTCATTCCAGGAGTGTGCTGTAGAGAGCGTAGGCCCAGGGGATGATGGTAATGAAAGTCTTGCTGAAACGCCAAGCCCCTGTGAGAAAGTGACATGTAGGTACACGTATTCTCTGGTGTTTCGATTTATTAAATATTAATGCAATATTGCATATTCCATGTTCCATGTTCTGTGTGTGCGTGCAGGAGAATCATCATTGTAGAGCATATTCATTAACGTTAACATCATGGAATTAGCTTTTTAGTAGGATTCATAAAGTATGAAGATCAGTGAAATAGTGCACGATTGTTCCTATAACAAGCAAGGCCTGGCACCGCACAAGAATATGCTGATGTTCTTAAAAGGTACGTGGAACCCGGGCAAACCTGGCCCTCCCATTGGCCGGGATTAGAGAGCGGGAGCGCAGGTGGTTGTTGGGGGAGAGAAGATGGCTGTCCTGTGTGCTGCTCTGGGCAGAGGCAGGGAAAGCGTGTGGAGGCCTGTTACCGCCACGTCGCCGCTGCATTGCTTTCTCACGCTCTGCTCTGTTGCCAGGCAGCGTCGCCGCACCGGAGACGGGTGGCGGGGTGCCCCCCCGGGGGGGAGCGGATTCGGAGGAGTGGCCGCACGGCACTCCAGCTTCTCCAGTGAGTGTGGAAACCATAGAGTTTCTCCTGGTTCTGCCCTGTCAGTCAGCACGTCTGTTATCCTGTGTGCATTTTCATTTATTTACTTATTTATAGTGTGTATTTATTTAGCCGGGACTATCATCTAAAGGAGCGGTCCCCAACCCTTGTTCCTGGAGATCTACAGTCCTGTAGGTTTTCACTCCAACCCTAACAAAGCACGCCTCATTCAACAGCTAGAGATCTCCTTGAGCTAATTAGTAGAATGAGGTGTGCCAAATTAGGGTTGAAATGAAGACCTACAGGACGGTAGATCTGTAGGAACAGGATTGGGGACCACTGGTCTAAAGCGATTCACGTATGAAGACTGTGTCTATTCTGGTTCAGAAAGTAAAAGTCCTTCCCAGTATAACATTGTGAGTTCATGGGTGGAAGAAAAACATGGACTTTTACTTTCTCACCCCTGGACTTTCCACCTGTGATTCAGGATGTGCTTTTGCTGTATTTGCGGGAGGGCTTTGCATGTCTGTGCATGTGAGAGTTGCACACCAGCTGTGGAACATCAGGTATTGCCAAAAAATTAGGCAATATAATACATCTGTTAAATCACGTTTAAAGTGCACGTTTGGACAACAGTTACACACTCCTTTGTTAAAACTCCCGTATAAAAGAGGTAAGCAGGCCGTTTGTTTGGATTCCTTCGGCTGACGTTTAAAAACACGGTCTGTCTCCGTTAGAGCTGAACGTGGAGCCGGAGTGAAGATGTTGAGATGCGAGCGGCTTTTCTGTGACCGTGAGAAATAAGTGTACGAAACGCATCCCTTTCAGGAAGCCCCTGTCGAGAGTGTAGGCCCAGAGGATGATGGGAGACGGAGTCCTGCTGAAGCGACAAACCTCTCTGAAGAAGTGACAGGTACCATGTGTGTCTGTTATATCAGTTTCACTGCTTTCCGTCATTTACATTTAAATGCTTGGCGGGGAAAATAAATCAATAAATAAATGTTCTGGAAAAATACTGGAGGGTTGTGACCTGTATAAGCTGCAGAAATCCACACAAAACTGCCGCAGTGGTCCAGTTGTGCCACACGATTCACTCTCTGCATGTTAACACCTCACAGGGTATTATGTTGTGTGAAATCAAAGTGCAGCAGTATTGTTTCATAAACAGAACCGGTGTCCAGGGCTGTGCTGTGGGTTTAGCGGGAGTAACGCATCACAGACAGAACCAGTGTCCAGGGCTGTGCTGTGAGTTTAACGGGAGGCACGCAATGCCATCCGCTGCACTGGGCTGATTGTGCCGTCTGTCGTCAGGGCCCGTCGCCGAGGAAGAGCCGGGGGACGGCGGGGTACCCCCTGAAGCGGCTCTGTCTGAGGAGGGGCTGCAGGTCAGCCCCCCCCCCCCCTCCGTGTGTCTGTCCATTTATTATCATGCCAGTTTCCCTGTCTGTCTGCCTGTCTGTCTGTGTCTGCACCTTGTGTAACAAATCCACAGTGCTAATTTATTAGCCTGAAGGTCGTCACACCTGTTTCTGCTATTGCCAACGGCCATAATAAATCTGCTTTGACACATACTGTTCCAGATTCGCTTCTTATGATTTGTTCATTTGTTCCTCCCCGTTCCCAGGTCTGCCAGGAAACCACACCCGAGAGCTCCACCCCCTCTAGCCCCACTGTATCAAGCCCCTCCCCTTCCAGCCATGTCCCTTTGATCTCCGACCAAGAAGGTCACACCCCTTTTGGCCTGGACACTGATGCGGTCACCAGTCCATGCTCTGATACTGATGGTCTCATCCCTGATAGCACCGCCACTGATGCCTACACCCACATAAGCTCCGTCCCTGAGAACCTTGCAGCTGATAGCCCCGCCCCTGATGCCTACACCCACATAAGCTCCGCCCCTGAGATCTTTGCAGCTGATAGCCCCGCCCATGACACCGTCATACACACAAGCTCCGCCCCTGAGAACCTTGCAGCTGATGGCTCCGCCCATGACACTGACACCCACATAAGCTCCGCCCCTGAGCTCCTTGCACCTGATAGCCCCTCCCCTGATACCTTCACGCATGTGAGCCCCGCCCCTGAATCTTATCCTGACATAACCCCTGAGCTCCTTGCACCTGATAGCCCCTCCCCTGATACCTTCACGCATGTGAGCCCCGCCCCTGAATCTTATCCTGACATAACCCCCAAGCCCTTTGCTTCTGCTAACTCCGCCCCTGAAACCTACACTGACATAAGCCCCGAGCCCTTTGCTCCTGCTAACTCCACCCCTGAAACCTACACTGACATAAGCCCCGAGCCCTTTGCTCCTGCTAGCTCCGCCCCTGAAGCCTACACTGACATAAGCCCCGAGCCCTTTGCTCCTGCTAGCTCCGCCCCTGAAGCCTACACTGACATAAGCCCCGCCTTTGAGAGCCAAAGCCCAGGCTCCATCCCTTCTGCCTCTGTCCTTGAATCACAGGAAGGGGAGGAGCCAGAAAAGGAAGAGGAGGTGTCTGAGCCTGCTAAAATCCTGGCAGAAGTTGTACCCCGAGAAGGTGTGGGAGGGGCTTGTGGGCAGGGTTTCAGGGGGAATGGAAGTTTTGCATAAAATTATTTTGATAAAATCACAATGCCTTCGAAAGACTTTTGTATCTGTTTGTGTTCTCCCCTTACAGATTTTCGCGGTGACTCTGACCCCGATGCCCCCTCTTACGAGGGGGACTGGCTGAGGAGAAGGCACGCGCCTCCCCCCGGCCCTCCGGAACCCCTGCGGAGAGTGAGGGAGGAGGAAGAGGAGGAGGACGAAGAAGAGGAGTTCCACCTGATCGTGAAGAAGGAGGAAAGGGGCGGGATCTCTCTGAACAAGTGCATTGTGGGAGCTCTGGTTCTGCTCTGCCTGGGGTCCATAATATATACAGGTGAGTCACCTGGAGAAGTGAGTGTTGCTCAGAAGTGCACTTGTCCCGTAGAGCTGTACACGTTGTCATTCTTGTGGTTTCTGTAGACATTTTTTTTGTATTTGTTTTTGTTTGTATTAATGTAGCAACACAGTGTAATGTCTGTATCGTGTATAGTGCCAGAGAAGGGTTTTGGCCCACACTATTTCCTAAACACACTTGTGGACTAGTAAATGCTGTTGTTTTTATGATTACACTCCAATAACTACAACATGCATATTAGTAGCAGTTATGATGTAGTTGTAGGAGACTAGTTGTAAAAGAATCTAATATTAAAGCTAATTCCGGCGAATTATAATTGGATGTTTAAATATATATATATTTTTACAGAATTTGTACTGCGTATAACTTGCTGATATTTTTTCAAAAATAAATTTTTCTAACCCAAAATGAAGGGGTTTTTTGTTACGTGAGGCCAACGGAAATCTAAGCTTCGTTGCTCCTACAGGTTACGTCCCTGACCTGGATGGCGGTAGGAACACTGAGAATCTGGAACACTATGAGCTGGAACAGTAACTCTCACTCACGCACCCAGCTCTGATCCCCTTTTACCCAGAATGCACTGCACGCCCGTGTCACTCTTAATCTAACAAAGGCCTCTTGTCTTTGAGTGGTAATTGTGGGCGGGGCTGTGCACATTATGCAATAGTTGATATTCCTGTATTTGCACCTGCGCTATCTAAAGAGCACCCTGTGAAGATCTGAGGGAATCTTCAGGAGCTTTCCTCTTTATCATCATACTTAATTGAAATTGGAAGTTAATTGGCCATTTTTTATTTAAAAAAAAGGGTAATTAAGAGAATGAAAAAGCACGAAAAGTCCTGAAAAGTAATGAAACCTGTATTTATAAGGCTTGGCACATCCATCCATCCTGTGCACCTGTACAATGCAGTGCTAAAATGACCACAGAGAATGTGTCACGGCTGTAGTTTTGAAACTATCACACATTTTTTGTGAACGGCAATTACAGGTTAGTCATTTGGCCGACTCTTTAAGCCCAAGTGACTTAGCAAAAAAATAATAAAAAATGTATTTAACATGTTAGTCACTGGGACAGGAAATGCTCTGTGTTCCAGCCTCAGCTTGTTCACTCACCCTGTGTGCTTGGAGCACCTCAGCCAGTGAAAGGTCTGTTCAGAATGGCAGTGGAAAGGGGGATTGTGAGAATCCTTAACACAGTTTTGGTTTTCTCGGCACTCCGGAAGGTTCCGCGGCCAGCCTGACCCCCGACGTTTTGGAACTGGCGTTCCGTTTTATTGTGCTGTGATTCTGCGTTATAAGGTCACAAAATTGAGGTCACAGACCTGCGCTGGTGCCACGCTGCGTTGGACTGCGTAAACTGTGCCGCAGCCTGTGTGCCTGTGCGCTACATGAAACCACCGTTGTGTCGCGTAGATGTGCTTTGTGTTGGATTAAGCGCATTATTAAATTAAGTGTACCCCTTTTACCATGTGTATGGTTTGTGTTGTGACTGTGTTGACTTGGATTAACTTGGCATGAGGCACCCTCATAATTATGTATTATAGTTATAACAGCGTAATCATGTATTGTTGTGATCTGCATTGTTCATAGTTGTGTTTTTTCTCTCTGCTACCAGAAGAGGACTCCGCCCAGCCAGAGGTACACGGAAAACAGGTCCGCTCTTTTCTTTCATCCCTTCTTTACTCCACCTCTCCTGTTCTCCCGGGGTTTCCTCTCTTTACATTACATTACATTCGTTTGGCAGACGCTTTTATCCAAAGCGACGTACAATAAGTGTGTACCGAAGGTCATTGAAACAAACTACAAACAGGTCAGATAAACTACAGTTCTATCATAACATAGCAGCTTTAGCCTTATACACGAACAGTAAGCTATGGCTAAGTCAGTAAGACATAATAAACTACAACATCACGATTAAGACACTAGTGCTGCATGAGAGTGTTAGAGAATAAAGATACAGGATACAAGAAACAAGATACACGTGCTGTATGAGAGTGGTAACCACTCTTTCTCTGTGCCTCCGATGTGCTGTTGGTCAGAGTTTTGCATGCGCGTTGTGGCGGAGTGTGCGCTGATCTTTAAGGAGCAGCGGGGAGCTGTCCCGCTGATTTGGGGCGGGGCTGTTCCGTGCCTCTCCGCAGGGCTGAACTGCATACACTTGATATCCGGCTGCATAAATGAGTAGCGTGTGCATTGTGAGAGCAGTCGTCCTGGATTAAGGTGTGATGTCACTGTGCATTGTCTCGTCTGTCAGGAGCGGCTTAACCCAGACGCCAAACTTCCAGATCCTAAGGAGGTGGCACAACTGCTGGGTAAACTTGCAGAAGACAACCAGCAGGTGGCGATACTTCAAGCACAGCTACAGGTACAGGCGCTAGCATAGCAACAGGTACAGATGCTAGCATAGCTACAGGTACAGGTGCTAGCACAGCTACAGGTACAGATGCTAGCACAGCTACAGGTACAGATGCTAGCATAGCTACAGGTACAGGTGCTAGCACAGCTACAGGTACAGATGCTAGTAGAGCTACAGTACATATGCTAGCAGAGCTACAGGTACAGATGCTAGCATAGCTACAGGTCAGAGCCCAGCTACAGGTACAGATGCTAGCAGAGCTACAGTACATATGCTAGCAGAGCTACAGGTACAGATGCTAGCATAGCTACAGGTCAGAGCCCAGCTACAGGTACAGATATGTACAGGTACTGATGCTTGCAGAGCTACAGGTCAGAGCACAGCTACAGTTACAGATGCTAGCACAGCTACAGGTAAAGATGCTAGAATAGCTACAGGTACAGATGCTAACAGAGCTACAGGTCAGACTGTACCTGTAATATCCATGTGCCCAAAGAGCTGGAGTACAACATGAACCTGAGAAACATGGTAATCTACAAAAACGAAAAAACAGAACTATAACCAGAAAATCAAAGCTGAGCTAAAGTGAGAGACTTCACACCTCTGCTAACAGCTTCACTTTTCGGCTAACAGCTTTCATGCATACAGTAGGATTGTGTACCTGGTGTGTATGACACTGCGGCTGTTTAAGGAGACTGATTTCCTGCTGTCCTCTGTTGTGTCCCTGTCTCTCGCAGACTCAGAAGGACGAGCTGGACTTGGTGCTGCAGAAGGCGGAGGAGATGGTGAAGGAGCCCCCTGCTGGCCAGACGGAGAACCACACGACAGCGCACAGCAGGCTTTGGGAGGGGCAGAATGAGCTAGCCTCGGAGGAGGGCGACACGGGACAGGAGGGGGAGAAAACGGGGGTAGCGGAGGTGGAGGAGGAGCGGGAGGAGGTGGAGGAGGAGCGGGAGGAGGTGGAGGAGGAGCGGAGCGGGAGAACGGAAAGGGCGGAGAAGCCCGTGGGGAGCGACGGAGAGAGGAAGAGGCAGTGGGAGGGAAGAGTGAGGGAGGTCAGGAGGGAGGCGCGCCAGGAGAAGGAGTGGAAGAAAGGGAGGGAACAGGGCAAAGAGCGGAGGCAGAGGGAGGAGAGGAAGGAGAAGAAGGGAGAGAGGGATTGGAAACTGGGGAAAGACAAGCACAGAGAGTGGAAGGAGAAGGTGGAGAGGAGACGGGCGTGGGAGAAAGGGAGAGAGTGGTACGGAGAGAGAAAAAGAGAGGGAGCGTGGAAGGGGAAGATGGAGAAAAGGGACCAGAGACAAGACAGATGGCGGGGGGAGAAAAAAGAGAAGGACTGGAAGGTGCAGAAAGAGGGATGGAAAGAGAGAGAGGAACGAGGGATGGGTAAAGACAAGAGCAAGAAAGAGAAGCACTGGCAGAGCCCGGCGGAGAAGAAACCACGAGCCTTGGACCACGCCGACTACTGGAAGCGCCAACAAGAGAAACTGGAGAAAAACCGCCCCCCGGTGGACTGCAAGAGCATTGCGGAGTGCGCCAGAAAGGAGGGGCTCGTCCCCGTGAAGGAGGCGGAGTTTCGTGGGCTCTTGACGTCCTACCTGGGCAAGCTCGGGGACGATGATGGCGGAGCGAGCAAGGGCGCCGTCGTCTCGCTGGTCGGGGAGTTCTTCGCGGACGGCGTCTTCGCTCACCACAGGGTCCCGTTCCGGGAGTTCGTGGAGGACTTGGCGGACGTGCTGGAGGACGTGGCGGAAGGCGACCGGCGGTTGGAGGAGGAGATGGAGGAGTTTGAGAGGGAGGCGCTGAGGAGGTTCGCCATGGCCGGAGGAGGAGAGAGGGAGGGAAGGAGCAGGGGGAAGGATGGAAGGATGTGGGGCTGAAAGGAGGAGAGATAGAGAGACAGAGGAAAAGGCAGGGGTGGAGGAGGGAGATGAAAAGACAGAGAATGAGGAGAGAGAGAGGGAGGAAGGGAGGGAGTGGAGGGAGGGAGGAAGGGAGGGAGTGGGGTTTTCTCGATGGGCGTTGCTGATCCTTGTTCTTGGAGATTTGTAGTTTCAGGAATTAGCTTCAGATGTTAAGCAGTAAACAGTGGAAACAGCTCACCAGTGCGTTTGCTGAGCGCTGAACTTGGTGCATCACAAAAGGGCGTGGCCCCGAGCGTCAGCCGTTCCCAAATCAAATCTCACATGTTTTTTTGTTTTTTTGCGGGGAATGGGTCATTAACTACCTCTTCTTCAGTGTTACCAACGGCATTTTGTGAATCCACCCGGGCACGTCATATAATGAGCTGCTATTTAGTCTGAACTTCATCGAGCTGATGCAATAATCCCTAACAGCAAATGTGGTGGGCTTTTTGAAAGAGCCAGACTACTTTAGGGCGGGCGGGGCGGGGCGGGGGCGGGTTCATCACTCCAAGCTCAGGATTAGGATCCGTGTTTTTGTAAAACCTCCAGGTCACACTCACCCCTGGTTGAACAGATTGTTGGTAATCGCTCTTATCAAGCTTCTCTCCCCAGCACCAGCTGGATTTAGCAGTTTACACAGAGAAGTGTAGAATATTCTGCAACAGGAAGTGGGAGGTAGGGACAGAGAGGCGGAGTTAAAGTAATCGGGAGAGTTTGTTGGTTAAACACTGATCCGGTCCAGTGTGGAATAGGGCGGTATAGATCTTCTGTCAGACCAGAGTCAGTACAGTAACTCTCCCATGGCAAAAAAAGCTGACTTCATTGGGTACCTCTGTGCTAGAGCTCCGTTAGACTGGTTCTGCTGTAGTCAGGGTGGAAAAATTCAAACCCGTTGCTTCACGTTAACCAAGTTAACGCATAGCCACTCGACTGTCGCCACGGAGACGCAGTGTCCGCCGGTAGAGCGGCTTTTCTACCAGTCGCTTAACCACATGATCCAGCCAGTCAGTGTCTGGACTGAACCAATTTTACCGCCAATCCCCTGTGCTTACAGTTCGCCCGAAAGCCCTCTGTGCTGAGCCTGTCTGAGACTGGAGTTACGCAACAGTACTTTCAAATGTTTTTTTTTTTTTATTTCTTTTTTTTTATTTCTTTTTTTTTTTTTTTGCACCGATGAACACTCCCACTCACCAGACGCCTTTTGAAGTGGAATTCTTTCTCCCTCTTTTCTTTCAGTTCTCAAATGTTTGGGATTTTTCAGATGCCAAAGTGGCATGATTCCTGTCTTAACTCTAAAGGAGATCTCTGGTCAATGTGAACGTAAGGGCCACACAGCTTAGTTCCAGGAGGGTTGCTGTGTTTTTGCTGGTTCTAGTTTTCTGCTTTGCTTGGATCGTTTAGCTAATTAGTTTAAATATGCTAACAATTAGACCTCAACACGCAAAACGTTGTGAAGATGTGTAAGGGACACAGGTAGCAACTTCAGCTGTCACTTGTGTTCTTTTCAACAAATGAAGCTAAAATGTCAGGTCATATTAATGAATAGGACTAATTAGGACAGAGAGTGGCATTAAATTGAGAAACTGCTTGGCTCTCGTTGTGCTCCTCAGCTCTCTGGTATTTACCAAGAGTTTACTTAACCTTCTTTTGTGTTAGAATTTGTGTTAAGGAGTTGTTACGGGTCAATATAAAAAAAATTAAATACATAAAGAGTTCCACATATCTTCTATACACGTATTTCCTAATTCTCTATTATGTCATAAAGGCGTTTGCTAGAGAAAATCACCAATTTGAAATTATACAAAAACAAAAAAGTAATTTCAGGTCATATAGACCCTGACATAATAGGAAAGTTCACATAATAGGAAAGTTAAACCATGAAGAATTGCAATGTGCTTCCTGGAAGCCTCCCGTCCTCCTGAAGGTCAAGAGATACAAGAAGCCTGTACTCTCATTGGTCCAAAAGTGGAAGAACCAACCAATTAAAATGCATTGACCAAGGCTGATTTTTTTTTTACAACCAATAGAGTGGGAGATTTTCTCCTTTTGTTTTTTAGCCGTCTTGATTTTTCCATTCAGTTTTTTTAAACCAGTGTCGCCAAACACAGACTGCATGGTGATGTTCTCACGGTGTGTTTCTGTGTCGGTCTACTTGCTGACAGAGCTACTCACAACAATAGACGCAACTTTTTTTTTTGTTGTTTTCCCCAGCACATTTCCTCATTCAATCACATGACAGGCTTAGGAAAGCCGTAGGGCTTGTGCTATGAACGAGAACGACTTTTCCTAGTTAACGAGACAACCCTCCAAATGCTTGGATAAACACATAAGCAACTAACATGGGACATGCATAAATCTACATTTCTGGCCGGTTTTATCCTTTCACGCGATACACTTTGTGTAGATCAGAGTGATAGGCGCGCCTGATTCCGGAATGCCACAGATACTTCTGTTTTCAGTTCCACCCAAACCCATAAGTATATAATTGGAGATGACAGGGGGAGGGGGCTAATTGAATTCAGTCGACCACGTGCCCGAGCTGGTGTGACCTATCTGGAGAGGCCTAGTCAATCTGCAGGACTGAGGACTCCGGGAACGGGACGTCCTTTTAGTTGCAGTTGCAGTGGTTTTGTGTTTGTTAGTTTTTTTTTTCCAGTGCTTCTTGCTGTTTTAGGTAGGCTGATATTAGATCAACTAGGGTTCCGTTTGGAGACAAAGGAAGTGATGTAACACGAGGAGTCTTGACTTCTGTGATGTGTGTAGCATTCAATGCTAGTGCGTATTTAATTATAATGAGTGAGGTAGCTGTGGTAACAGTGCTCTTCGTGGAATGTTCTCGGATGAAGTAGCATTGTCGGTTTGTGTTCGGTCATATGATATACCACACCTAAATCTAAAACGAGTGCGCCTCTTAAAATAAATCAAGTGCGCAACTGTGCGTGTGTGGCTGAGACGGCAGGCTTTCTGCTAGAGTTACTACTGATGCGTGTTCAGGTTTTGGCTAAAGTTTAGATTTGTGTCTCTCAGCGTGTGATTTGAGTCTCTCAGCGTGCGGGAGGGAGGAGCCAGTTGTTTGACCTGACATTAAACTGCTCAAACCAGCTGATGTCCAGTGGAATCATTTCTGTGGTGTGATTTTTTTTATTTTTTTTGTTTGTTTGTGCTTTACCTTCATTTCTCCAGGTAGGTCACCTGAGAAGTCGGCTATCATTTGCAACAACAACCTGGGGAATAAAAGTAGGTGGGTCATGTAAGGGATTGAATAGCCAATCGGATGTAGGGCATGATTTAAGGGCCAGGCCTAGAGCCAGTTTTGTGGGAATTAACACCTCTATGATTTGCCCTAAGTGCCATTCCTACCCATGCTGAGTCAGGACCTCGGTATAACATCTCGTCTAAAGATAGAGCCTCGTGCTAATGCTAATGGTAAGGATACACTTAGGAAATGAGAAGCACAACGGTACACATCTGTAATGTAGGCTACTTCATTATATAAAATGAATGTGGGCATTATATTAGATTTTGTTGGATGGGGTTTAACTCGGGTCACTGTTGTGATATTAGCAGCGGGTGTAAATCCTTCTAAAAACTAGTACTAGATTATTGTGTACTGTTTACTGCATACTGTGCAGTATGCAACATACACTATGCAAAAACAATTCCTCCATACTATTATCAGTAAAACCCCGGAAATAAGTATATCATCTGGGGTTTTAAGTACACTACATTTAGAGAACATTTTGCCTACTTAACATTCATCCAGTGTACTCGACAAGCACACTCAGTAGTATGGAAGGGCGCTGATTTGGACACAGCCCGGGGTCAGTGCTTTTTCGCGGCAGTTCAGACTTTCAACATGATAATATCAGTCTGTTTTTATATTAAAAATGGGTGTGGTACATACTTCTGTTGTGTGCAGAAAACTGCCCAGAAGAGATCAGCTTTCTCTTTTTTTCACCCAAATATATTAGCTATTTTAACACAACACAGGGAGCAGGGACCACAGCCAATGGGAGGGATGAGAAGGATGGAAAAAATTATAAGACGGCAAAACACAACATGCAACGAGTATCGTTTCTGTACATCGTCTCTTAAACTGTCCAGTGGAGATCCCAACACTATTTTAAAAGGAGTAATGTTGCTGCATATGGTCTCTGAGTTGTCTAAGGGATACCCCATGGCTATTTTTTTCTGATTTACTGTGTGGGAGAAATTCTGGTATTTATAGATCAGTATAAATATATAGACAATGCAAATCCCAGTTACTATAACCTGCAAGCAGCTAATGCAATTAGGAATTAGTTTTATTGGGGGGGGGGGGGTTATTAAACCATGAAATCGAGCTGAGAGTGGCCAAATGAGAGAGACCTACAACTATGATTATGTCCTTCAAAAGAAAATGGGAATCTAAATTTTAAAAATATGAAGAAAAAAAAACACCTGGGGCCACATGTATAAAACTGAGTAAAAGAACGCTCAGGGTGAACGTCGGAAATCTGCTTTAAAAAAGTTTTGCATTTTCTACCTCTGCCTTTCTGTCACAGTGTCCATATCACACAGACTCCAAACATTGCGTACGTATGGTGTCCAACGTGTGCAGAGGTACGCAGATTCACACAGCACGTGTTATATTACACATCTGAATTTCTGCGTGGAAACTCGCTTACGCGGCTTTCTGAGGGCATTTTTCTGCTCAGCACTGTTTATACATGTGGCCCCTGCTCAGCACTGTTTATACATGTGGCCCCTGCTCAGCACTGTTTATACATGTGGCCCCTGCTCAGCACTGTTTATACATGTGGCCCCTGCTCAGCACTGTTTATACATGTGGCCCCTGCTCAGCACTGTTTATACATGTGGCCCCTGCTCAGCACTGTTTATACATGTGGCCCCTGAAGTCACCGGGCAAAGCAACTTACTTTAAGATTGAAGTCTGAATGTGTACTATAGCATTTAAACACCTGTAATATTCTCAGCATCCTCAGGCGTGGGGACTGGAACAATCAGAATAATAATAATCACATTTAATTTATAATGTGCTGTTACATACAATATCAGAACATAAAACAGCCACAAACCAATGAAAACAAACTGTCAGTTGTCACAGCAGATATAATTACAACTTAAATTATATTGAGGAAATGGTTGCTGCAGTAACGTTTTCCCGCGGAAAGTTCCAGAAGGTCTCACTGCCAGCTCTGCTGTAGCAATGAGTACACACTCTCGCAAACACGTACACACCCACTCTCAAGACGCATTCTTTGAATGTGCAGAAAACTGTGTCACGGGCTGATTCAACGGTTACTGATCTGATCCCTCGTACAGATGCTAATAGCCTTGTTGTATAACTTAATCTCGTCTGGCAGTGACAAACAAGGCTCTGACTATACTAGTGCCCCTCATTCTGTGAATACATCCATGACACTGGATTCTACGTGAAATGGTTGGGCAAGAGTCCTTCGCTCGAAGAGCCCCATCCACAGAAAGGAATGCATCTGGGCCTTCAACGCAAGCCCTTCTTGCATCAGTATATTCTTGACTAGCCCTCTGAAGAGTATGTTTTTGTTTTTTTTCTAAATCGGTGTTCCAGAACACCATTGCTTTCTAATACCAGTGGTGATTGTTACATCAGCATTAGAATGTTCTTAACATTCTAATCACATGTTTGTGATCTTACACCTTAAAGGGTTAATGCACCACCGTACAGTAATTCTACTCGGGGCAAGCCAACCGATTCATGTCTTTTCTTGCACGGCAGTGAGCGGCAGGGTTATGCTGAATCAGCTGTGATAACGGGGTGTATAACCTGATCTCAGTCTCCTTATGTGCTCCTGCTCTCCCACACTCTGCAGCTAAAGAAACAGGAATATAACCTGTCCACTCATCAATACCACTCAGGGTTTGTTTTTTATTTTACCTGTGCACCTGTGTATACATGAGCATCTTGTGGAATGCATATCAATGGGGGCATGATGGTGAATGTCTACATGACAAAGTATGATTATAAATTTTACTGCGTCTACAAATACCTTTAGGACGCTCAGTCAAGAGGCAGGTGTTCTTTATGGGAGCTGGTTTCCAATCTCAGCGAAGGAGGTAGTAAAAATGTCATGACTGAAGAGAGGGTTCATTTGAGCGTGTCAGTGTATGTTTGTGCGAGTTCTTGCTTTCGTTGAATTTAGCATCCTCCACCTGCATGAGTAATTGCAGCTGCAGCCTGACTAGTGTGTGCGGAGACATAGCACAAGATTTCATAACACAATATCAGTGGGCAAGGCAATACACCTGCATTCTGTGGCTTAAAGCACTGTTAAGATATTAAAGCGTATGTAGAGGTAGGTGTGCCCATTTAGCATTGTGTGTGTGTGTTGCATGGAAATTTCAGAGATGTCGCGATAAGATGACAGCGTCCGCGGTAAGGGGGACAGGAGGACTGGGGGGGGGGGGGATTTTCCGCGTACACAGCTCATTTCGGGGAGAGAAGCGGGGGCCAGAGGGTATAAAAGAAAAGCCAAGGAAACCCTGTTTAAACCTGCTGCTACCTACTGCCCCGCTGGTGAGTCAACGTGTGCACAATATCTCTCTGTGTCCCTCTCTTTCTCTCTCTCCTTTCCTCACCCCCCCTTTCCGTCCTCTCTACCTCTTCTTTACACTTGCTTTCCCTTCTTTACTCTATCTCTCTCCTTCTCTCTCACTCTCCCTCCATCTCCCCCTTCCTCTCTCGTTCTCTCCATCTCACCTTTGCTGTTATTCTTTCTTTCCCCCAACCCCTGTCTCTCTTTCTCTTTGTCTCTCTTTCTCTTTCTCTTTGTCTCTCTCTCTCTTTCTCTGTGTGATAAATGAGCCAGTCGCTCAGTGCTGTTCACAGCAGAGGGGGGTGCTGACATCACAGTTTAACCCCAGTACAGAAGGCCTAACAACAGGTACACAGTAAAATGTTCTGCGATAAATCAACTCTTAGAGAGGACATATGGTGGTCCCTGTTGGACTCGTACTCTGTTAAGAGTTGACTTAACACTGGACATTTTACTGTGTATAAGGGTTCGTTGACCTTGTGATCTTCTGAAGATCCAGGATTCCTCCGCCGCCTCTTAGCAACCGTTCAAACATCGGAAGTAAAGGCCGGAGATGTGCGGACCGTGTATAAACACACTTCCTGGTCTTTTCTCTCCCAGAACACCCCACTGCCTGCCTCCCCTCTGCACAAAATGGAGTCTGCCATCAGCGCCCTGGTCTCCCACTTTAAAACCTTCGCCGGGAAAGACGGCTCCGCCTCCAGCCTGAGCCACGAGGAGTTCCGCAGTCTGGTCACCTCCCAGGTTGCCCACATTCGTCAAGGTAGGAACGGTCCCCGCTCTGCATGGCAACCCATTTCTGTGGGTACCGTCACTTTAAATTGAATGGAATAGAATCACTTTTATTTTCCTGTGAGGGAACTTCAGTTGTAGTTGCCAGCGATAAAAAAGACATAGACAGTAATTAAATAAAATTATAAAATGAGATGGCTGTTTTTAGCTATGGGTAGTTGTCATGTTGGTGTGCTTATCAGAATGGCTAAGCGGGGGAGGGGGGGGTTACATAGTGACTGGTCACATGTGTACAAACTGCCTCCATAACCTCAGTATCACTCAGCGTGTATGTGGCTTCAACAAGAAACATAGAAGTGAGTAAACCCTCAATGCCATGAGCCGGGCCTTGTTATTCCGCCTGTTTAGTAACCAAAACACAGAAGAAGAGTATTGCAACTGCCCTTAGCAAGAACAAGGCCCCTTGCTATATAAATCCCCAAAGCTTGAAGTGTATGCAGCAATAATTAGGTGCTGTATGTTCATTTATTTTCTGGGAACAGGTCAGATAAAACAAAAGAAAATAGAAAACAAACACTCAAAAAAACAAAACATATATATATATATATATACTGTATATATACAGTGTGTGTGTGTGTATATATATATATATATAGAGAGAGAGAGAGAGAGAGAGAGAGACAGAGAGAGAGAGACAGAGAGAGAGAGACAGAGAGAGTATGATATAAGGTTCATTCTGTTGAATATATGTGTTGTTTCTTGCTCAATGAAAGAACGACATTGATTCAAATATGAAAATGGGATTAGGGGGTGATTCTATTAATCTGGAGTGGAGAGGATGAGGAATGCGAAAGAATGTGCGGTACCATGGACTGCCACAAGGTGTCGCTGGTGCGCAGCATTCTTTCCCCAACCGGTTATGCCACGCTGAACATTTTCTGGTTTCTCTTTCATCGTTGATTGTCCGCAGAACGGCAGTGATCCCGGGGTAATTGACCAGCTCATGGGTTCATTGGACGAAAACAACGACGGCGAGCTTACTTTCCTGGAGTTCTGGCAGCTGATTGGCAAATTGGCCAGCAAGCATGGGGGCTTCAGCCAATAAGAAGCCAAAGTGATTTGGCTCTCGGTGGGGAGTCCATTGTACTGATGTGGTATTCCTTTAGTCTGGGCCAACCATGGGGTAGGCTATCATTTTTAATAAGAACAAAACCCAAATTATTTATTTAACCCTCTTCCTCCATAGAACTGTGATAATAAAAGTGTCCTCGATTTAAATCTCCCTCAGTTTGTATAGCATCCATCCTGCCCTTCTTTCTCAGTGACCAAAGCTACCCTGCTATCTCTTCATTTTTAATTTATAAATCAGATCTGAATCCCTTCTATTACGGTATAATTATGCCACAAGTAACACTATGCTACTGTTAAACCCTCCACCTAAAACATCCTGTAATCAGCAACAAAAACTTTCCCAAAAACTTTTTGTGTTTGTGCACATGTAGTTATTTGCCAAAGGTTTGGGGAAAATTCATTTAATTATTAAAAATTGATTTAAATCCAACTATGACTATTGTTTTTTTTGTAACAGAATGTCATTGCCCATGCAGGAATTATGAATACGAGCTCGATTTATTGATTTTTTTTTTTTTTAAAAAGCTCCACCCTTAATCACCATTAATACATGTACTGAAACAATGGATTTTGCGTCTGGGCAAGCCTTCAACAAATACTCCCTGTTGACATTGAAGGCGCGGCTGAAGCAATTGACTGTTTCTGTAAAACGCACATTTCACCCTCACGGACTGGGCGGCTCCGCAACACGAATGCATAGTTTCAGTGCGCTGTGGTAACTATACGAGATCGTCAGTTGGCGAGTCTGGCGAGGTTCACACAGCCTGACGGCTACATAAATTACAATCATGCGCTGTTTCTAACATACCCCAGGCGTAATCTGACACCTTTCTATCGGGGCCTCTCGCTGACATGGGCTCAGTTGCGCACAATACACTTAACAGTGATTTTGAAATGAACGAATAGGCAAAAACAAAAAAAAGGTTAGGACCATTTGAGGCGTTGGTTTTCTATAGTCAGGAAAGGGTTATTATTATGTCCTACCCACTGCAGCCTGTGTTGACACGCTCTCTCGCTCTCTCTCTCTCACACACACACACACACACACACTCCCCCTCTCTCTCTCTCTCTCTCTCTCTCTCTCTCTCTCTCTCTCTCTCTTCCCCTCCCCATCTCCTCGAAGTTGCGTCCTGTGAATCCTTTTTTCCCCCCTCCTTTTTTATAATTCGAACCAGCTTTACTGGTCAAAACTGAATTGAAATCACGCACAAGCAAAATATGTTACACCCTACATTCCAATATTATTTTTTAAGCAAAATGCCACCATTTGTAACCTATACGTTGTCATACTGGTCCTGACATCGCCAAACTGCGCATTCGTTTCCCCGATCCTTCTTTTCTCTCCCTTTACACCCTTCCAGGTACACGCCCTTTGACTTGTCGGGGGGGAAAAGTTTAAGAAAAAGTACAGCACGGAAGAGATTCCACAGACCGTCTAGTTTAGCTAGTTTGCTGGCACAGAGAGGTGTACTGAAGAGACAGAAAGTGAGAACAGCATAAATAACGCCGGAAGAAAAGTTGTTTCGTCGATTCTTTTTAGGTCAAACTTGTACGGTAAGTTCTAGTTATTGTATCGCTACTTATGCTAAAAAGTGACTTCGCAGACAAGACACGATCATAACTTTATGGCCACGTTATAGGTGCACCCTTGAGTGACAACGAGGCGTTTCGAAGTTCACAAGGGTTATAGATAGGATACAGGGAATGTGTAAGTTTTAGGGGGGGGAAATGCTCAAATTTAAATCATGCTGTAGCCTATTTGCGATTTAAAGGAAAAAGGAAGCTGTGATAACGGAGAAAAACTCCCTTTGCTTAAAGACTAATTGAAACTCAAAACCAGGGTCTGTGTTCTATGCGAGGTATTTCATGGCACGATTTTAAATTATTTTTAAAACGAGGGTAGCCTAAATGTTTGACTTTTTGATACAGTCTGATTCGCAATAGGTGATGGCGTTGTAGCTACATTTTATTTAAACGAACATATGTAACGAACATATCTTAAATTAAGAATACAGTGTTTAGAAAAGTTACAAATAGCCTAAACCTATTTTTCGACGGCAAGTAGCCAGCTACAAATGCCTTTCCAACAGCAATAGGAAAGTAGCCTAGCCTACCATACGCAGACTTGCAGTTATCATGGAGTAGGCTAGCCTACTGCACATTGAGATTAGTCACACCACATTCCACCCCACCACGCATCTCCCAATGGACATATTCATAGTAGCCCAAGGTAAATTATAGTGATCTTAAATTTAGTTGCGGTAAATTATGGAAGCACGGCAAGTTTCTTTTGAGAGTCTTTTATATGGACTGAAAATCCCAATTTTAATGCGACGAAAACTTAATGGCAGTTAGCCTATTAGCCAGTTTGGCGCAGTCAGTATCCTCCGCCTAACTTGTTCCTCTATTAATTTTTCATAGCATACGAGCGGCGGTATTGTCGTTACTCAGGGAGAACACATATCACATTATCCCAACTGGTAATCCAACTCTCAATCTCTTTTACGTTATAGAGCGGAAACCGGAAACCCGCCGTTAATTTATTTAACTAATTTCAATCTTGTTATTTATTTATTTATTTATTTATTTATGTGAGGGTATGGCGTTGCAGTAACTAATTGGGGACTAAATTTGTGTCCGAAGACCGAAGATTTGTGGCCCGATATAGTCGCCCTTCCTCCTGCAAAAATAAAGAAGACGGGAGACGCGGGCAACCTTTCGAGATGAGCCCGTCTGTCACAACACGCCCGTGATAGCCAGGTTACAGAGAGGGTGTTAATAATGAATGTGCCGAAAAGACGGAGATGGCAAGACAAGTATTGTGACCTTGGCGTAGATAAATCTAAGAAGAGAAAAGGCTTGTCGCAGGCCGGTTGTAGATGTAAGGGGGCGATGATTCACACCATAGGCTGGAAACAATTAAGTGAATCACGTGTGTGAATATTGTTCATTGAACTATGCCGATACGTTTTAAATGGGGGATTGCTTTATGACGCTTTGTTGGGACACCAATGCCACTTGGATTGGTTTGCCAAGTTTCAAACTCGGGACTAGGGTTGCAACAAGGTTTCCGTCTGACTGATTTGGAGCCTAATAGACCGACATTTAGTCCACCAGCATTTGGGACCTTGAAATTTCAGTTTGCACTTAAAGGTGTTAAATAACAGATTTAAAATTATACGTTTGAGAAATGCAACATTGTTGCACATTTATTAAACACAAACATCTTAAACTTTGAGGCATCTGACTCAGTAACTAGACCAATCTACACATTGAATCCTTAAAACAGGACCTTGCTAAACTCAAGCCGAGTTAAAAATGACCTGTCTGTCCAAACTCCCTCTGATAATTCCGTGAAGGTTCCTAAACAAAAATCCGTTTCTAGCAAATCAAGAGCTGAGTGAACACGAGTCTAAAACAGCTCTGCTAATGCCACATTCCTAGCACAGAGACATGGGTCCATTATACTACATTGCATTTCATTGATTTAGCACACGCTCTTATCCAGAGTAACCTACAAGGTAGGGTCCATCTCCACACATGCCCTCCACCTATGCATCTGAGAAACATTGTCCGTTCATTTCACCAATCGAAACCAGCTTTTTGACGTCGTTTTATGATTCTGACAGGACAAACGCAAACGGCGGAAACTGGTCCGTACATTTTTGGAAACCTTGAATGAGATTGTGCAGATGTTGAGCTTTTTTATTTTTTATTTTTTATTTTTATGAATGGACGTGCCGTTCTGTTGAATTGACAAAGGCGCGAAAGTTTTTTTTTTTTGTGAACAAGCTAAAGCGCAGGCTTCGAAACGCCAGACCTGGAGGGCCGCAGTGTCTGCAGGGTTTTTCGGGGGTGTTTCTCGGCACCAGTGGTTAATTTAAGTCATCGATAGGCTAAAGAGATACAAACCTTGTTCTCGAAGCCTTAATTGACAGCTGACTGAAAGGAAACCACGAGAACATGCAGACACCGCGGCCCCCGGGAATTTAGTTTTACCCCCCCCCCCCCCCCCCCCCCCCAATGCTACACGCGTGAGGACCCACTGCAGAGGCAGCTGGTTACCCTTGCAGTGTGTCGATATGGATGGTGAGAACGTATACTGTTGCTGAACTGGCCTGGTGCCTAAGAGAGTGTTTCACAACGTGGGGCAGGGGGGATTTTCAGGGTGCAGCGTGTGTGCGCTGGGGGGCGTGGAGCATTTGTGTCTGACTGGGGATTACTTGCAGAAATTTCCTTTCAAGTTCCCCTGAGGTCATAAGATGGGGTGTGTGTGCTGCAGGTGTGTCCGTGCGTGCGTGCCTGTTTGTTTCTGTGTGAGCGGGTGTGTGTTTGTGTAGTGTGTATGTGTGTGCGCACTTACATGTGTTCATCTGTTTTTGTGTGTATGTCCACACTTTTCTGTGTGAGTGGGTTGTGTGTGTGAGGGGAAAAAGAGACAGAGAGTAATGGACAGGTAGCGGGTACTCCCTGCAGGTAAGGTGAGCCTTCGGCCTCCCGGTGGTTCTGTGGATCAGGTGACCTATCAAAGATCAGAGTCTCCATTGTGTACAGCACTGTGTCTCTTTTTCTGAGTCCGTGCCACCCTTTAAAGTGTTCTCACATCACCTTTCCATTCATATCCCATTATTTCCAGCATACACACCCTAATGACATGTCATTAATGTGTCAGTATCTCTTTGCACTGATTTGCTTCATATATGTGCGTGCGTGTGTGTGTGTGTGTGTGTGTGTGTGTGTGTGTGTGTGTGTGTGTGTGTGTGTGTGTGTTTGAGACGAAGCGGTTGCGGAAAATACATGGCCGCTCATTTCTTTAATCTCTTTTGATGTTAGGACAGCAGGACTCATGGAGTCGGCCATTAAGACTGTGGTGGAGGTCTACCTGAAATCCTCTAAGGGAAAGGAAAATCTTGGGCCGAATGACTTCCAGAAGCTGGTCAAGAACCAGCTGCATAATATCATGTCGGTGAGAACTCAAACCTTTAGCCGTGACATCATGTTCATGACATCACTGTCCAGCCACTACATACTCTCATGGAAAATCTTATGAATAGGTGGGCTTTCTTTTTTACAAATTATATAACGATAAATATATTTCACAGAAGCATATCACATTTCAATATCTGAAATGATTTATATATTTCACCATATTTAGTAAAGTGTTGCAATAGCTTGGAAATACATATTTGATTTTCAGTATATTCCATTTCCAAAAAGGTGCAGACCATGACCCATCTGTTACCGTTTAACTGATGATTTCAGTATTGATACAGGTTAACTAGATTAACTGATGATTTCAGTATTGTTACAGGTTAACTAGATTAACTGATGATTTCAGTATTGATACAGGTTAACTAGATTACTGATGATTTCAGTATTGATACAGGTTAACTAGATTAACTGATGATTTTAGTATTGATACAGGTTAACTAGATTTGTTCCCATGACAGGGCAGTGATTGAATATTGAATGGGTGGTGATTTTTTTTAATGGAATTTGGAATCCCTGAACATTCAATAGAATAGAATAGAATAGAATAACTTTTATTTTCTCGTTAGGGAACTTCAGTATATATGTTCCTCAACTGACTGTTATTTTATTCAATATTCTCCTTTGATAGCATCCAAGTTTTGGAATTCTGATGCGATTATAATTTTTATTTTTTTTATTTTGTCCCTGAAATATTTGAAATAAAATTTCCTTCACTGGAGCCAACATAAAATAGCTGGTAAGGCTTGCACTCAAAACCCAGCTGTTTTTTTAGTAATGCATGCTACCTTATTTAGTTTTATCAACTGATTGATTTCATCAGTGGAACCAATCAGTCAGACCAAGGAGAAAAACCTAAACAAATGCAGGAGATAAAGTGACCAAGTGACAAACAGCCTCTGGTTCCACCCACTGAAATGATGTCACAAAGGTGCTTAATAAAATTCTGCATGGTCAGAATCCACGCTCCAATCACAGATTTGCAGAACACTATTGTCCTGTTTTTTCGTAGAATGTCCACAGGTTGCCAAGTAACAAATAGTTGTCAGATTCTAGCGTAATGATGTCACAAAAACTTCTATGGGGGACCGGTGACAGGGTCGGACCGGTAAGGCTGTATATTGTGCGAGGCTAATTGGCGCTGTTGCTTTGCCACGTGTTCCAGGACACGGACAGCTCCGCCGCCATCAAGGAAATGCGACAGGGGCTCGATGACAATCATGACGGGAAGGTCAGCTTCCAGGAATACATGACCCTGGTTGGCTACCTGGCTAACACGCTTAGCGAACAGCGCACCCAGGAGAAGACTGCAGAGAAGCCAGAGGTGGTAGAGCTGCGGCAGCAGATCAGGAGGGCACATAGACCCCTTACCCTGCACAGGGCCACGCCTATACGCCACACACCACACCATTTTAACATGTACCAGTTATATACTGTAATATACCAATGATCATACAACAGTATACCATGCCACACTACACTACATAACTCATGTGATTATCTGTTACCCGCCATTTTGTATTTTGCTGCTTGCTATGTTTGCCAGCTGAATATGCAGAACTATTAATGCAAGTTGTTATTGGTTTTTTTTTATATGCATTTTTTTTTTATATTTTGCATTGGGTTGCATAGCGGACCAAGCTTAGTATACAGGTCAAAGGGAAGACTGGGCTGTATAGCATTCCTAAAACTGCTGGAGGCATTTATGTGCTGTTCCAAGAGAGGTGCTCCGTGCAAACTTTCCATTGTTAGGACATCGCAGGCAGGAGTACTGCAATTTTTTGTGCGCCTGCGTTGCTTATTTTTGTTTTAGATAAACGGAAAATTGTATTGGCACTCAAGCGTTTAGCATATGTTCGTATCCAGTGCTAGTTAAAGAGCTAAAATTATTAACAAGTGCGTAATGACTTTCAATTTTTTTTTAAACAACGCGGTGTTGACGAAAACCACTGCGTAACACACAATGCTACGCAGTACGCCGCAGTACTGCGGAATAACATGCGATATAGATGTGCTCCATGCTGTTTTTAATGCACACCACACGCATTCTCCAAGGCATTTCCTTGCGCACGCCCGCATAGTACATGCTTGCACTCTGTAACCTCACGCCACATAGCATGCTACATTAGCATACCGATTCAGTAACATCTGGATGCTCCACGTGTGCCCGCCATTTTTTGCACTGCTTTCCCAGTTCTGTACAGCACTACATGTATCAGCCTTGTGTATTACCATATAGCTAGTTATAGGCTTTCTCCCGGAGCGAAGGCGGAGAGGGACATTTGCTCTCTGTCGCGCAGCTGGTCCTAGTGCCTTGCTTAAACCTTTTGAAGAGTAGCCTAGGTTCTTCTTTTAGAATGCTTTTTCAAAATTCTAAGCCGGTGTTCTAGAACTCCATCGCTTCCTATTGCAATTGGTGATTGTTTCATCAGCATTAGAATGCTCAGTTAAGAACATTCTAGCACATGTGAAAGGGTTAAAGACTGGACATTTGCATTTAGGCATTTAGCGAACGCTCTTATCCAGACCTACTCAAAAAAAAAAGATAATAATAATAAGAGCATATAACAATGCTAGCTGCTTAGCGCTAAACCGAGAACTGGATGACCCCCTGCCATTACGCCTCCCCTTCATAATATTGTGCAATGAAGTTACAGCGCGTTACTGCACCTGTGACGACGCGTGTCAGGGACGTGCT
>CM056388.1:22476926-22483837 GCA_029718625.1 Synaphobranchus kaupii | reverse complement strand
AAATACTGGAGAAACACTAATTTTAAAGTCACAAAAACAGTCAGTAGCCTATATCACATTAAACTACACGCAGTTTACGGAAATTTTTGGTTCCTCTGCCTACTTCTGGCTACTAAAGTTGAGTTAGAAGGCTTGCTACCGAGCTGACTGGTCAAACGTTAGCAACATGACCAAATTAATCAACCGAAACTGACGGAACTAGCACGGTTATGTCGCCTATTGTAACGACATCTGGCTTGGCTAACTTTTCTGGCTAAGTCATATCAGTTAAATCCAATTGATTTACCTTTCAGCATGCGGACCAAGTGCCTCACAAAATTTGACGTCGTTCCACTTTCCTCATATCTTTCAAACGCAAACTATTTTATTGTTGTCGGCAGGCACGGACATTTTGTGTGCACGGTGAAATCGATAAAAACGTATTGACGCGGATGCGTCGTAAAAGGTCGATCAGGGAAGATACCACTAAAAATGTTAAATTGTGACGTATTACTTTTGATTTTATACTTTCAATTTTATTTTTATTTATCACATATTAATTAGAAATTTTATACACACGTCTACCTGAGTGTCAGATAGCCTACTGCAAGTCAAAGTTAAGTCGCTTTACCGAAGCCAAGTGCAAATTCATGTCAAAAATGGACAAGTCCAAGCCATACGTTTTTTCAGCATTAGGATGTCCTAATTCTGTGTTCTCAATTGAGAATTCGGAAACCATCAACATATCCAATCCACTAAATAGTACACTATAAAGAGTATGCTATATATGGGGGTATTAGTGTCTCAAAAATAAATAAATGCATGTAACTGATCCAAAAATAAATGCAACTGATCCACTATAAATGTAAATGATTCACAAATAAATGCAACGGATCCACAAATAAATGCAACTGAGCTGCAAATAAATGTAACTGATCCACAAATAAATGTAACGGATCCACATATAGATGTAAATGATCCACAAATAAATGCAACAGATCCACAAATAATATGTATAAACATGAAATTTGTGTGTATTTATACCACGTCATTCTACTATCAATATCTGCTACTAAATAGTAAATAAATATACAATCCTACAATTGGCTTTACACATAGAGATGTCCCTTTCAAAATTCAGTTGTCATTTATTGTCTGGGACAATCCGTTTGAGAAATACACAGCACTTTATAACACTATTACACTATCTGGAACATTGATGCGTAAAAAAAAAACCCCCAAGCTCTGCAAACCTGTCCTGTTTGGACAGGGTATTGGACCCATAGATATCTATCCCCCTATATTGAGGAAAAGATAGTAATTCCCACTTGAAAATGATGTTTTATGAACCAAAACAGTTGATTTGTTGTTAAATGTATCATTATTTTATTATTATCACCACCTATTGGATATGAAGAACAACATAAGGAAGACAGACAGTATAGCAATTTAGAGCCATTTATTAAGGATATAATGATTCATTATATTTTCCAAGTACATAACACTTGCTTAAAATCATAATGGAATTGTAATCAAAAATAAGGAATCTAATGCATAAGTTCATGGATCCTCTTCATTAAAAGGCAGCTGCAGAGCAACAGCATCATCAAGGTGTGCTTTGAGGAGTTGAATCCAAGTCTGGTTTCAGTTCCACGGCCAACACTCCCTCACATATGCGCTACAATAATGCCCATGGAAGAACAAGGTGTGCCATTGAGCGCCTAAATGGGGTATTGAAGAGGCGCTTTGCATGCCTAAACTATCTGCGAGTGGAACCACAACAGCATGCAGCATAATACCGGTTTGCATTGTGCTACACAATATACCTATCAAAATTACTGATTACATTTCTGATTGACATAATTTTTGTTGAGATAATTTTATGATCAAACTCATTATTTGGTTGAATACACTGTTCTGGGAGGTAGGCAAGGGGCCACTGTAAATGTGACAAAAAATAAATGAAAATTTATCAACCATAAAGCCTACAAATGATGTATTATTTAAAGGTTGTATCAGCGATTTTGGGTCGAAACATAAATGATCACATTCATCTGATTTTTCCTCACGATCCGCTAGCTGCCCGCCCCATAAGCAGGCCGTCAAAAAACCGCGTCTCTGTAGGCAGCATATGCTCCGAGATCGTACACAAAAACAAATGGTACTACCAACCACTCAAAACCAAAATAAACAGTATTCCAACCAATCACCGACAAGGGGTGGGTGATACTAATACGCTAATACTCTTATCTCGCTCAAATCTTGACGGATTTACAAACGGTTTGGTTTCTTACAAACGTTATTAACGTGGTTATAATTCTGGATGCTTGAACACTATTTTTTAAAACATAACATAATTGGCTCTGAGCTGGAGCTGGCTCTGTTTGTTTGGGATTTAGATTCAGAAGTGACATCACCCAAAATCGCTGATACAACCTTTAAATGTATTTATTTATATTGAAGCATATTTTTTAATTAATTGTGTAGTACATTTTGCTCTGGTAATTCACTGTAAATCCACCCCTCCAGTTGGATCAAGGTAATCCAGATTTTTTGGATCAAACTGATCCCAATCCTATGTTTTTGTTTTGAACTACCCATTTTGAAGATTTGATCCTGATTAAAGCTTGGATTTGCTTTCCTGATTTGATCGGATATAAAAGTGATCCCAATCCTGTTTTTTGGTTTTACCAAAAATCCAAATCTGATCCAATCAGATAGGGATTAAAACGCTTGAAGCGACGCATCGTTCAACGAGGTATCACCCTCTGCGCTAAGCATCATCTGCGACTGCGTGAGCATTAAGCATGACAGCGAATTACCAATTTGCGCCGCTGTAGCAGCCACTTTATACGTTTTACAGAGCAAATCATCTGTTGCTCTGCATTGTGGCCTATGGCAACGGGCGTCTGCCCAGACTGCCTCCTGCGGGGACACCACTAATGCCGAAATGGCAGGTTCCACCGAGGGCATTTGGTCCAGCCCATGGACCGCCGCATCTGACATGGATGCAAACGTCCTACAATCTTTAGCTCATCGATACATATCAGGGTGTGACCAGCCCTTATTAAGCTCTGCCAGAAAATCGTCCGATGCTGGCATGGCAAATTGTGTCCCCTGAGGGGCTCGCCAGTGAAACCTAGACGCTCCGGAGAATGGTTTCTAGGGAGGCCGAGTAACCCACTGAGCTGGTGGTGGAACCCGAGCCTCCTACCAACCCTCTATCAGATTGGTCTTCTGTCTCGGACCGACTCTGATTAAAGTAGGTGTTTGACGCTGCTGTAGAAAGGGCGTCAAACCCATCACCGTCTGGATCCCTGCACGGATCCTCGTCTGTAGGGGGCCCCCGTGGGGACCCGTGCTGGGGAGCCGTGCTGGGGAGCCGTTACCACATTCCTGCGGTCTCCCAGCATTTCTGTCAGCTGTTGCACTGCTGCACGTAGCTGCGTAACTTTCGCGGAGAGGTTGCCGCCCTTGCCAGCCTGGCCCTTCTTTCGCACAGGGGCTTCGGTAGCGGAAGTACCCTTACGTTTGGGCGCAACCTCTACTGCTGCTGGCGTTCTGCCCCGAGGGAGGCATGTGAGCCATGAACGCATCCAATCGGGCCTGCTTATTCTCCAGCGACATGCCCGTACAGCAGGGGCAGCGGTCTGAGAAAGCTTCCTGCAGATGCCCTATGCCGAGGCACAAATAACAACAGGTGTGCCCATCGGCCAAATCCATGGCTCCCCCACAGTCAGTAAACAAGGCACTCATGCCTTACATAAATAAAGACCACTCGCAGACAAAAAACGTGGCGGTAGTCTATAATAGGGGAAGCCCAGGCAGCTTGTGTACCAAAGCACGCATACTCTGCCTTACCAACCAAACGAGGTAGTACGAGAGCTGTAGCTCGCCACTTGTGCGGTAATAGATCTCACTGGTATATACTCACCACGCCCAGGTTCGATCAATAGAATCTCGTGCTTTAGTACAATAAAGAGCAACTGCAGAAGATAAACCATGGCATTGGTCTTTAGCAAGGGAAGTTGAAGCAAACAGTGTAGCGAAGCACGCATACTCTGCTTTATAAACCAATCGACGTAGCACCATTGCTCGCCGATTGGGAAGCCACACTGGTGTGCTCGCGCAGCCAGTGCAGACTTAGAATCAAACACCGGAGCTGTAGCTCAACGGTTGTGCGATAACGGATCTTCCACGTTAGCACAGTGGAATCTGTGCGTTAACGGATCTTCCACCTACCACAGCAGTATCCAAGAGCCAACTAGCCGAACAAGATAGCAAAGCTATTCGCGGATGTCGCTCGGAAGGGCTTACCGTCGCCTTTGGAGGACGATTAGAATCGTAAGAACGGAAAAAAAAAACATAGCCCCGACCGAAGTCACAAGGCGATATGGGATTTTCACAGTCTCATGTCTCACTATGCATTGGCAAGGAAATTGAAGAGGACTTCCGCAGTGACGCTCCCCCATTTATGGGAGGAATTACGTCACTACGCGGGGGGTCATGTACCATGACAAATTCTGGTATAAAAGTCTCGATGCATCTGGCCCCAGAAGGCCATCCGTATTGACGACCCTAATGGCCGGAGGAACAAAACAGAACTGCATATCACCCTCAGATTTTGCACACTTGTGGACACAGAGTTTATGATCCAGGAAATGTATAGTTTTACCTACTACGTGTATGTACCTCTCAGTATTTCATTGCAAACTAAAGAAAAAGTTATTTCTTTTTGCATTTTTCCAAAGTTTCTTTGCATTTGTGGCACTTTATTTGTTTATTTGTTTCTGTGATGCCCACACCTGGAGTTATAAAGCCTTAAATAGAACACCTACTAAATAGGTGAGAATTGACCAAATTTGGAATCTGCGCAAAGGGGTTAACTGAGTCTACTCCAGCCAATCAGATTTTAAGACATCCTTTTGTGAATGCGCACATTACTCTCAAGAATCCCAGCAGTTTTCAGGCCAGTTTTCTGCAAATCTCTCTAGCCCAAGGTAGCCTACTTTCCTTCCTTCAGTAACTACTGGAAGGCAGCCGCCGCCTCCAAATGCATTAAAGTTATATGGAGAACGGGCACATCTGTTGTGAGCAACAAGATTTAACACTGACTGATTGAACACAAACTTCATCAACAATACCAACATCAACTATAAAAAAAGGCTTTCGCGTAAATAATGCTACTGGTGAGTAGTTTGTGCAGACTTTGATTCGCCTCTTTTAAAAGGCTGAGTATTATTGGGTGCAAATACACATTTGTTATGAGAGGCAATAGAATTTGATGAATTGGCTATATTAAATTGGAGTTTGAATTGCAGTTTGAAGAAACGAGAAGGGGTGGTGGGTATTAAGTAATTGCTTGATGGTGTCACACAAAATATAAAGTGATATCTTTATTATTATTATTATTGCATGTTATACATATTGAAAAACTGTACAAATTCCTTTATGACTTTCCACCTGGACAAAGAGGCTGTAGTTAAGCTAGGCGAACTGCATAACTACATTCTGTAGCTAACTGTCAAGAGCATAGGCTATTTACTGTTCAACATTCATTTTGTGGGCCCTAAATATACATCCTCATATATTAATAAATAACTAACCCGCTCCCCCAGGGCACTCAAATGCAGTTGCTGTCTAAAATAAATATACCATATTCCTGAGTAAAGAATAGCTAATGGGGCTGCAGATAACAGACAGTTACTCTCAACACTGAATTAATGCATTTTAGTTCATCTTGCAGACAAGTTCTGTATTTCTCCGTTTCTGTATATTGTAAATCTGGATGATGTAGAGCCTGCAGACTGTTTGCAGTAAGGTTGCCCTATGAGGTTAGAAAAACCTGTAGATGACCTAGTGACAATTTTGTGTGAATGACGTGATCTATATTACGTAGAGAAAGCGTAAGCTTGCAGTGCACTATAACCTCACAATAAATTTAATTTAACTATACCAGAGTTGTAGTCCAAGAAGGAAACAAATTCTACTCACATTTCAATGAACACTCGGTGGTTTACTGTGTTAGCTGTTACTTGAGCATTTAGGCAAATAGTTGCATTAGACTGTAACCTGGGAGTCATCCAATATAAATGTTTTCACGTTCCCATTGCTTTGGCATACAAAATCAAGATATAAATTGCTATGTGGTGAGGTACACTCTGATGAGCTAAACTACTCTGTGATAAAGGTGCTCTGTGATTATTCATTTCTGGGTTAGGATGTGAGATCCTCTCCTAGTGAAGCATGGAATCTGTGATATTGGTATGATATCACACTGAATAATTTCCTCCAGTCAAGAGTGAAGCTATTGCTGTAATGATGGTGTTGGTGTTAGAGTGGGGCGTTAGAGGTTTTGGTGTTCGAGCACAGTGTTAGAGGTGTCAGTGTTAATGAGGAGTGTTGCAGGATTTGGTGTTAAATTCAGTGTTTTCTCTCAGTCCAGTCTATCCCTCTGCTCCTCCCCAAAAAAAATGTTTTTTGTCTATAACGCTTTGTTTCTATGGCAACTAAAGATTATGTAGAGGAGAACTTGACTCCACCCTACCTCAAGGAAGAGAAAAACAAAATAAGCGACACAGACCGAGGTTACCACAGAAACTGTGCTGGATCTTGTTTCTATGACAACATACTAGTGGTTTGCTCCCTCTAAAACACTGTCTTGTATTCAGTTAATAATGTTGACATCTTATTTTTGTTTTGCACGGTGAAGGACAGGCACATAGACAGTTGTGTACTGCACTTTGTGGTGCGTGTGTGTGTGTGTGTGTTTCTTGGTTTGTCTTCATATGCTGTTGTGATTGACAAAAGAATACATAATGAAAAAAGAAAATCCAACATCATCTAATCTAATGATCCCAACATTAAGAGGGGAAAAAAAATGTAGTTTAATAATTCACATGCTTCATGTTTGAGGAGTTGGACCTCTGCCT
>CM056388.1:22431926-22474426 GCA_029718625.1 Synaphobranchus kaupii | reverse complement strand
GGTGAGGGGCGGGGTCACACGGGTGGGGTCATGGCTGCTGGAGGAGGTAAGGGGCCCTGCTGACTGAAATCACTGAGCAGCTCAATCAAATGGATTTTATTTGTTTCTCTGCAGAACACCAACCTGAGCCCCCAGGAACATGAGAACATCATCGTGGTGAGTGTGTGCATGTGCGTGCGTGCGTGCGTGCGTGCGTGCGTGCGTGCGTGCGTGCGTGCGTGCGCGTGCGTGTGTGTTTGTGCACGCATGTCTGTGCATGTGTGCGGGACCTGTGTGAATATCATCATCCCATCATCTCTCCTACAATGCTGTGCTGTAGCACTGACTACATCTGTCTGTATTATGTATGTTTGTCTCAGGCCATTTCCCCTCTGCTGGAGAACAACCCCCCACCTCCTGACCTGTGTGAATTCTTCTGCAAGGTAACCATGGAAATGGGCCGCCCACACACAGGAGCAGCACTGGTAGAGAAGGCAGTTGTAGTAGTCAGAGTGCAACGGTGGTAGATGTAGTATTGTGGGAGCACTAGCAGTGTTGTGTTGGTAGATGTAGGCCATAGTAATATGAAGGTAACATGCAGGGAGTTATATTGTGGTAGGAGAAGTCATAGCTTTATGAAGTAGTTGTAGTATTATTGTGGTAGCAGTAATGTTGTGGTATGTGGGATGGGACTAACCCGGACTGATCTCTGTGTCCGTTCGTCTGCAGCACTGTCGCGAGCGTCCACGGTCCATGGTCGTGATTGAAGTGTTCACACCTGTGGTCCAGAGAATTCTCAAACACAACATGGTTAGTGCTCAGTGTTTAATCACAGTGTTCCTATGCCCAGTGTTCACTCTCAAGCTGATGGTACACAGGCAATATTGCCAGGCAATGATTGCTGGCAATTAACCTATTGATAAATCAATACCTGAACAAGTTTGATCGAGGCAAGCAATATTTTGCTACCATCCAATCACAGACGAGAGTTTGGGTCACGTGACACCTGAGTCTCCTAAAAATACATTTCAACAATGGCTGCCAAGTGGTGCGAGGAAACCGAAGGGATGCTGATCTCTTATAACTTTATTTATTTATTTGTTACTGAGGTAAGTTATATTGATGTATTAGTCTAATGTTGAAATAAAAAACAACTTTTCATGAGTTATGGCATTCTTGACTTTTGTAAATAATTGGTATTACTCAGTCACCGCCGTACTGACGAACCGAGTGACTTTTAACTAGCTAGCTAGCTAACTTTAATCAGCAGACCTAATCAGACCGCCTGCTTACTGGTGAATACATCCATGAATGCTTCTGTCAAATTTAGAGATACGGTCGATTGAATTACATTGGCAGAAAGCTGTGGTTCTTGCCGTTCCGGGCACATATACCTTTGCGGTGAGATGATGGTAAAGGTTCGAAATGGAGGTTAAAAACAGGATCCGCAAACATTCTTTTTTCAGTTATTTTTTAGTTATTGCCCCATTGACCATTGCTACAGTGGCCCATACCCATTGCCCATTGCTGGCAATATTGTACAATATGTATGGCAATATTGCCTGAAAATATTGCCTGTGTACCATCAGCTTCAGTGTTCCTATGCCCAGCGTTCAGTCTCAGTGTTCCTATGCCCAGCGTTCAGTCTCAGTGTTCCTATGCCCAGTGTTCACTCTCAGTGTTCCTATGCCCAGCGTTCAGTCTAAGTGTTCCTATGCCCAGTGTTCAGTCTCAGTGCTCCTATGCCCAGCGTTCAGTCTCAGTGTTCCTATGCCCAGTGTTCAGTCTGGTTTCCTATGCCCAGTGTTCAGTCTGGTTTCCTATGCCGTGTTTAGTCTCAGTGCTCCTATGCCCAGTGTTCACTCTCAGTGTTCCTATGCCCAGTGTTCACTCTCAGTGTTCCTATGCCCAGCGTTCAGTCTAAGTGTTCCTATGCCCAGTGTTCAGTCTCAGTGCTCCTATGCCCAGCATTCAGTCTCAGTGTTCCTATGCCCAGTGTTCAGTCTCAGTGCTCCTATGCCCAGTGTTCCTATGCCCAGTGTTCAGTCTGGTTTCCTATGCCGTGTTTAGTCTCAGTGCTCCTATGCCCAGTGTTCAGTCTCAGTGTTCAGTCTGGTTTCCTATGCCCAGTGTTCAGTCTCAGTGCTCCTATGCCCAGCGTTCAGTCTCAGTGTTCCTATGCCCAGTGTTCAGTCTCAGTGTTCAGTCTGGTTTCCTATGCCCAGTGTTCAGTCTCAGTGCTCCTATGCCCAGCGTTCAGTCTCAGTGCTCCTATGCCCAGCGTTCAGTCTGTGTTCCTATGCCCAGTGTTCAGTCTGTGTTCCTATGCCCAGTGTTCAGTCTGTGTTCCTATGCCCAGCGTTCAGTCTCAGTGTTCCTATGCCCAGCGTTCAGTCTCAGTGTTCCTATGCCCAGCATTCAGTCTCAGTGTTCCTATGCCCAGTGTTCAGTCTCAGTGTTCCTATGCCCAGTGTTCAGTCTCAGTGTTCCTATGCCCAGCGTTCAGTCTCAGTGTTCCTATGCCCAGTGTTCAGTCTCAGTGTTCCTATGCCCAGTGTTCAGTTTCAGTGTTGAACCTGAAGATGTGGAGTGCTACATGTTAAATTGTAGTCCCTAATTAATGTGCAGTCCCACTGAAGGTTGTTGTTATTGACTCTGTTCTGTGACCCTCCCAGGATTTTGGGAAGTGCCCCCGACTGCGTCTCTTCACTCAGGAGTACATCCTGGCCCTCAACGAGCTCAATGCTGGCATGGAAGTGGTCAAAAAATTCATTCACAGGTGACTGATGCATCCAGGTTTACCCATACAAACACACACACACACACACACACACACACATATGCATGTGTATTACTGCACAGTAACCGGAGTGTGTGTTTCAGCATGCATGGCCTGACAGATCAGTGCCCCCACCCCCGCGTCCTCCCTAACCTGGTGGCCGTCTGCCTGGCTGCCATCTACTCCTGCTACGAGGAGTTCATCAACAGGTGAGTCTCTCCACACCTACACTAGAGACAAGTCTCTTCTTACCTGCTTCACGCGCACAGTAGGACTGTGTAGGTCACAACACTGCCTCCCTCGCAACCATTACATCATGTCCCTGTGACATGGGACTCATGACCCACCCATGAGGACCTATTTTCATACTTTCCATGGAGAGGCTTCCCGGGAGAATGCAATGCTCCCCTGCCAAAATCTCTGTCAAGCGCAGATTCAGATATGCTTTAATGGCATGAAAACACAAACCAGTAAATATTGCCAAACATGCATATTAGTGACACATAAACAGACAGTGATAACATATGACTGTACATTCACAGAGCGAGAATGACAGGTTTCAAGAGGTACTGTATTGACATATTGTGAAACTGTTCCTTGTTTTTTTGGCTTGTGCCTCTACTAGTTTGGACCGTTTCTATGGCCTGACTGTGCCAGGTCTGCCGGCAGGCCGGATTTGCTCAGGTGTAGTGTAGTTTAGCAGTGGGGTGAATCATCAGGCAGTGGTAGGAGCTGCCTCTCTCACCCCTCCTTCAGGAGGACCGGGGAGGCACGGGCTTACTGGTGTGACTCCCTCTAAATATAAAAAGCAGTTTTAATACGGTTTTACTGCTGTTGTAAAGGAGGCTGTTTCATTGTCCCATGTTCACCTGTTGGTCTGTGGGTCCATTATATACATGTGGACTATTCCAGAATTCTATTTTATATGTGCACCACTGTGCTCTGAATGGATAGCCATACTAAAACGGGGAATTAAATACACATTTAGAGTTACATTTGAATTTGAAGTTGATTGATCCAAAATGGCCACTCCAGCACAGACCATCTTCCTCTAATCACAAGTAGCTGATCTAATCATTCTTATTCATAACTCTGTCATCTCGCTCTCCACAGCCGAGACAACTCCCCCAGTCTGAAGGAGATCAGGAACGGCTGTCAGCAGCAGAGCGACAGGAGGCCCGCCCTACCCCTGCGCATGCTCCGCCCAACCTCGCCCACACCCTCAACCCCGCCCTCGCCCTCAACCCCGCCCTCACCCCCCGCCCAGACCCTGCTGCCCCTCTCCCCTCCGCCACCCGCCATCGTAAATACCAGCGAGGTCCTGGTGGAGCTGGAGAGGAACAACAATGCTGCCAACAGCCGGCTGAAGGGGCCAGCGGGGGGCGACAGCGAGCCGAACCTCATAGACTGCCTGCTGGTCAGCCCCACCCTCAGCGCCCTGATCATCCAGCTGCCGATGCAGGCCAACCGCGTGCTGCACTGCTTCGCCCTCATCCTCAAGATGCTGTGAGCGCCCCCTGTTGGTCTCTCCCTCTCCTCTTCCCTTTCTTTCTTTACCCCCCCTCTCTCAAATTCATTTTGTCAAAGCATATTCTGAAATAACCCTTTAATAACTAGAGCGAGAAAAAAATAGCATGTACTTACATAAAAAGAGCAAAGGATCATGGGTAAACTGGGACTTCTTCTCCAAGAGGAATGGCAGCCTGTCTTCCTCTGAATCAGGGCAGATTTCGTTTATTTTGGGGACGTACAGGGCTCTATGTATCATTCTGAAAATAGAGTGAGCACAACCTGTCCTGTCGGAGCGGTAAAGTCTTCCAGTGTCGACCCGTCTCAATGGCACGGCCGTGATCACTGAGTGTACTTTTTCAAAATTCATATTATTAAGAAAACTAAACTCCAGAACACTGCGCGTCCTGCAAGTTGGCACCTTGATTCACTGTAGTCTTACGTGTCCGCCCTAAGCGCCCTTACCCTAACCCTAACCCTTCATCAGAGTCATTTCAAATGACCTTTTTAGCGTTACATTTTTGCCTCGCATTTTACTGTTGCGTCCCCAATAAGTGATTCTTTTTTGTTTTAAGATGTGTAATTATTTAAGATTGTGTTGTATTATAATTTGGTTGACGTTATTGTGCTGTTGAGGCTGCTTGTTGTTAGCGCGCATTATTGCCGTTAGCTGCAGTACCAGCTAGCTCCGGGGGCTTATCTCTCAGCCTTGCTGTGCGTCGTAATGATAGGAGTTAACTCTCGTTAAATTCTTTAAACATTTGTTCTACCTTGGATGTAAATTAAGAGTGGGTGCTGGCCTAATTCTGCCCTGCATGCATTGTTAGTTGTTAGTTGAACTTGTTTTTTTTGTTTTTTTTTATAAATGAATGCAGTGTTTGTTGGGTGTTTATCCCATTTAGAAAAATATCTGCATTCATGAACAGATGATTCATGACTGATTTCAACATTTTTAACCATGGTGTTACAGCCTGTTGAATTTGGGGTTTGTTAACCCTTCAAGCTTATTCACTGGAAAGGTTGAACTGATGTTCAAAACAACTCATTCATGTTCATTATGTGTTCTTTCACATCTGGCCCGTGTTTAAATACAATGTTTTATTTTTGTCATGTTTACTGCCACGGCCCAATTATGACAGTAATCCTCCAGCAGATATGACGGATGACCACAGAACCATGTTAACTGTATCCCTCTTTGTCCAACTATCTCTCATTCTCCCTCTGCCCCGCCCCTGCTCTGTCTCCTAGCTGTTCTCACTAAACACAGTTAATGTAGAGGATAATGTTGCTCAGCTGATAGAGAAGATTTATTCTTTATGTACAATGCCTTACCCAGTACAGATAGGAGGGTGTAGGTAACCGTCCAATGACCTGAAAACACGGTTCATGTATGCAGTTCATGACATTAATATTTTGATACGAGACTCTCTTTTAGTCATGAAGACTGTGACATTAAGGTTATTGTGTGGGCTGCTCCTGTTACATTGGGGCTATTTTTTTACAAAAACACAATGCAGCGGCCTGCAGGAATGTAGCCCCGTTTCCTGAGGTTATTATTTAATATCTCTCTCTTCCTCCTTCTCTCCAGGTCTGACTACGATGACTGGAGACCGGCTCTGGCCAGTCTGTTGCAGCCTATTCCCTTCCCCAAAGAGTGAGTCACCTCTTACCCCCGAAATGTCCCTCTCTCTCTGTCTGTCTTTCTCTTCTCCCCCGCTCTCGATGTCCTCTGCTTTACCCCTGACTCTTTATTGAGGAAGTAGGAGTGGGCGCGGCCAGTAAGCTTCTTCTTGTAATTCAATTATTAATCACGAGTATTAATCATTAATCGTGATGTGACCAGAACCAATCGGATGAGACCTGGGTGAGTTTAAGAGGTGGTGTATGTGTGTGTGTGTGTGTGTGTGTGATGGGGTGTGAAGAGCAGATGAGGTGGGGTGGGGTGAGAGGAAGGGCTGTTTTTAAGCAGCAGGTGTGATGTGGGACAGGTATCGCTCAGAGGCAGATGTAATTAGCTCATTACTGCTGTTGTTAACAGACTGTAGCTCATCTGGAACTCACCTGTGGAGCCAGGCTAATCGGAGCTTTCAGCTCTTGCTGGAAAGAGCAACAACATGCAGACTGAATTGTGCCCCGAGGGGATCACACCCGCCCTTTTTTCCCCACAAAACAACAATGCTTTAGGTCACAGAATAATAACCTGCGTGTGTGTGTGTGTGTGTGTGTGTGTGTGTTGCGTACTTATTATTCTCTTCCCTCTTTCTCCAGGGCACTTGCACATGCCAAATTCACAAAGTAAGTGTGTCTCTTGTTGTGTGTATATAGTTGTCTTTGTGTGTATAGATGGGCAGGGAGGAGCCTGCTACTGAACCCACACGGTATTCCCTCACTGTCTGTCTGTCTGTCTGTTTGCAGAGAGCTGAAGTATGTTATTCAGAGGTTTGCAGAAGATCCAAGACAGGAGGTCAGTGACTGTGTAATGTGTGTGTGTGTGTGTGTGTGTGTGTGTGTGTGTGTGTGTGTGTGTGTGTGTGTGTGTGTGTGTGTGTGTGTGTGTGTGTGTGTGTGTGTGTGTGTGTGTGTGTGTGTGTGTGTGTGTGTGTGCGTGCGTGTGTGCGTGATGCAGGTGTGTGTCTGTATGTCTAACATGGGTGTGTCTTTTGTCGCAGGTACACTCCTGTCTCCTCAGTGTGCGTTCTGGGAAGGATGGCTGGTTCCAGCTCTACAGCCCGGGGGGCGTGGCCTGTGATGATGATGGAGAGCTGTTCGCCAGTATGGTATATACGTAAAAAGACACCCCGCCCTCTCTCCTACCCACAATGCACCCCATCATACCCAGACATCTACCCAGCATGCATAGCATCTCACCCACGTTTCCAAGCATCCACATTTTCACTGTTGCTCAGTGCTGGCTTCTTCATCTCTATGTTCCAGCCCTCTCCCTATATACCGACCTCCGGCCCCCACCATATACATGCCGAGCCCCGGTGTATATGCCCGCCCACTATGTATGCTGCCTGGGTGCCAGTCGAAACCCGGTTTCTCGCCCTCTCTGCAGGTGCACATTCTGATGGGCTCCTGCTACAAGACCAAGAAGTTCCTGCTGTCCCTGGAAGAGAACAAGCTGGGACCCTGTATGCTGCTGGCACTGCGGGCAAACCAGACCATGGTGGAGGTGTGTGTGTGTATATGTGTTTGTGTATGCGTGCGTGCGTGCGTGCGTGCGTGCGTGCGTGCGTGCGTGCGTGCGTGCGTGCGTGCGTGCGTGCGTGCGTGCGTGCGTGCGTGCGTGCGTGCGTGCATGTATGCGTGTGCGTGTATGTATGCCTGTGTATGTATGTATGTGTATCTGTGTGTTTTATGTATGTGCTCTCTGCTGCAGATCCTGTGCCTGATGCTGGAGTATAACATCATAGAGAATAATGACACTCAGCTGCAGATCATCTCCACCCTGGAGAGCACACAGGTGGGCAGGAGCCTGTATGAACAGCTTTGCGAGCGGCAAAGAGAGCTGCGGGAACTGGTGAGAGTACCTCACAATTACACAACCACACAACTACACAACTGCACAAACGCACAGCAACTCTACACAACCTCACAACTGCACAACCACACAACCGCACGAGCAGGTCTACACAACCGCACAACCGCACAGAGGCTCTACACAACTGCCCAACCGCACAGCAACTCTGCAAACTCTACAATGACACAACCGCAAGAGCAGGTGTACACAACCACACAAGTACAAGTACACAGCTACACAACCATACAGCAGTGCTACACAACCACACAACTGCAGGTCATCTCCATCCCGCTCTACATAACCGTACAACCGCACAGCAGGTCTACAAAACCTCAAAAGCACACACCAGCTCTACACAACCATTGACACCCACACAATCACATGGCATCTCTACACAACCACACAGTACCATATAACACATTATTATGTAGTCGCACAGAATAACTACATTGCAAACACATAACACAGCAGCATAACCATAGAACACCTCTCCAAAGCCTCCACAGTCAACACACAACTACGCCACCGACATGAATAAAAACGGTATACAACGATATAAGCAGAACACATCTACAGTGCATACAATGTTCGCATTCATACAACATACACAGATAAACACACAATGCTACATTCTGTACACATATGAGTGATGTTCAAAGCAAATGGGACAAATGATAGGCATTGTTTTATTGTTTGTTGATACATGAGACATACAGACTCCCATATTTTCCCTCATGACACACTACTGCCACCTGCTGGTTGAATGGGAGGATGTGCGGTTCTGAGTAGCTTTTGGGAGTCTTTGTGATTTCATGTGTTTGAGCCTCTTAAATGGATTAAAATGGAACGGGTAGAAATGGTTATAATAGAGAAAAATATAGAATAGTAATAACAATAATGTAATGTAACAATAATGTACTAGTGTTTTGGTCACTCACTGTCCCTTAGGCTATAGAGTACTCAAGTGACTACGTCACGCTGGTTTCAGAAGTCTCCATTCATTTAGAGCATAGACTTTAACTAAAGATTACTTTTAAACCATTTCTACTGATTATATCTTACCGTCAATTTCCCGGATTGTTCAATATAACGCCCGTTCGCAAACTATGTAGTTTTTCTGGACCAGCTTAGAGTATATTTTAATTTTCAGTATTTTCTTGTGATTATATCAGCGCTGGAACTGTTTAAAAACTCGATGTCCCATAATTCCCTCCCAACGTGCAGCCTTGTCTCTAGACCTTGTCATATAACGTTAGCCAGCAGTAGCACACAGCTCCGATTTTAAACACTTTTTTTCTAATGTTAGCTAGCTAGCTTGAAGGGCTAAAAGCTAGAATCACTTTATGTGGTTAACCGTAGCGCAGTTTCTGACCTTGTCGGGCGGGCTTCTCTACTTAGCAAGCTAACGTTAGCTCATCTTCAGCTGTAGTACTCCCATCTGCCCAAGAATTTCCAGACAGACGAGATGATGATATCTTATTGGTCAAGAACCACCCGTGCGTTGCAGTACTGGATATGCAGTCCGTTAAAGTGGACTACAAGTCGAACAACAATGATTAATGCATTACTTTAAAAAATAAAAATTGGAACATGCGATATATGGTCTATATACTTGTACCACACAGGCTAATCCAGGAACGTTTCGGCTCCTTCTATAAATCAGATTTCAAGAAATAGTCGATAGTCTCCGAAGCCCATTCTATTCTTCCATAGGGAATTTCCTTCCGAAACCAGACTCCGCCCACGACTGACGTACTCACTTGAGTACTCTATGGCTTTCTGACACATTGTGCCACAAGGTGTGCCCTTTGTCCCTCTCCTACAATGAGTGCCATTTCTCTTTATCATCTAGGAGTAGAACATTTAGAATTTGGTTTTCAAATTTCTCCTGGTATTTTTCTCTTATATATTGGAATTTTTCACAATTTAGGAGGAAATAACCCACATCTCTCTCTCTTCCCCTCTCTGCCTCTCAGCAAAGAAAAGGTGGTCCTACTCGACTCACACTACCCTCAAAGTCTACGGTGGGTATCGCTGACCACTGCTGTCTGTGCTCTTTGGCACTCCTGGGCCTTGTCATTGTACCAATGGAGGTTTCCAAAATGACAATTTTTCAATACTAATGTTAACATTTTTTACTTTAATTAGGTATGGGAATTGGGTATTGATTTAATTATGTTTGTAATAAGTTCACTTTTCATTTTCCACTATAACGTTAAGGTGTTTTTACAGTGAACTGCATTCATTGAGTGTACTTTGAATGTTCAAATATTCTGAAAAGAATGATAGCTGTGATTTCGGTTTTTCAGTGGATTTTCTCTTTTTAATACAAAGATTGTTCACTGCCAGTCTTGAAAATCTAATTTTAATACCCAAATAAGTATAGTGTGTTCATAAACCATTATTTGTACCTCAAATGAAATAGTTTGCAATCCCCTGAGATCTGAATGTATTTTTAGACACCCCTATTTTTATCTTATATTTGCTTGTAGCCAGGGCCCATGTCTGGCAGTACTCCTCCAGTATATGGCCAGGCATTAACTATGTCATCTGCATGGAGTAACAATGTGTGCTTGTTGTGTGTTTGTTGTTTCTCCCTCCACCCCAGGACGCTGACTTGGCTCGATTGCTCAGCTCTGGTTCCTTCGGGAACCTGGAGAATCTGAGCCTGGCCTTCACCAACGTCACCAGTGCCTGCGCCGAGCAGCTCATCAAACTGCCGTCCCTCAAGCAGCTCAACATGTGGTCAACCCAGGTAAGTCTGTCCGTGTTTAGTGAGCAGGACAGTCAGCAGTCAGAGGCGTAGAGATCAAGTCACTGTTTCGAATGAATCTCTGCCAACCAACAGCTCAATGTACAGCTAAAATTGAACGCTGCAAAGAAATGTGTTCCTGACAGTATTTCTTCCTTTCTCTCTGTTCTTCTTTTTGTCTCTTCTGCTCTCTCGTTTACTCCCCCTCTCACCATGTCTTCCTCATCCCCTTCCTCTCTTTAAGTTTGGTGACGCAGGGCTTCGGCTGTTGTCTGAACACCTGGCATGTCTGCAGGTGTTGAACCTGTGTGAGACGCCCGTCACAGACGCAGGCCTGATGGCCCTCAGCTGTGAGAGCTCCTTAACACCTCTTACACAACACTCCTTACAGAACACTGCTACTCAACACTCTGTACACAACACTGCTACTCAACACTCTGTACACAACACTGCTGCTCAACACTCCTTATACAACACTGCTACTTAACACTCCTTATACAACACTGCTACTCAATACTCCTTGTACAACACTGCTACTCAACACTCCTTATACAACACTGCTACTCAACACTTCTTGCACAACACTGCTACTCAACACTCTTTATGCAACACTGACAAACTAATGACTAATTGCACAACACTCAATACACATCTCACACAGCACTTATAAACTATACCAGCAACACTACATGCCTTACACACACAACAACTGGGTGTAGTATATCGGTTTTTGTGTGTGTGTGTGTGTGTGTGTGTGTGTGTGTGTGTGTGTGTGTGTGTGTGTGTGTGTGTGTGTGTGTGTGTGTGTGTGTGTGTGTGTGTGTGTGTGTGTGTGTGTGTGTGTGTGTGTGTGTGTGTGTGTGTGTGCAGACAGTATAGTGACAATGTGTGTCTCCTGCAGCTATGAAGAGCCTGTGTAGTCTGAACATGAACAGCACCAAACTCTCTGCTGACACCTACGAGGACCTCAAGGTGGATCTCCCTAAAAATCTTTCCCTGTGACTCAACCCTCACCCTGTCAATCAACCCCTCACCCTGTGACTCACACCCCATCAATCAAAGCATCCCTCTGTCACTCACACCCTCACTGTGCCCTCTATCTGATCGCATCCCTCTGTCACTCACAAACCTTCACTGTGCCCTCTATCTGATCATATCCCTCTGTCACTCACACCCTCACTGTGCCCTCTATCTGATCGCATCCCTCTGTCACTCACACCCTCACTGTGCCCTCTATCTGATCGCATCCCTCTGTCACTCACACCCTCACTGTGCCCTCTATCTGATCGCATCCCTCTGTCACTCACACCCTCACTGTGCCCTCTATCTGATCATATCCCTCTGTCACTCACACCCTCACTGTGCCCTCTATCTGATCGCATCCCTCTGTCACTCACACCCTCACTGTGCCCTCTATCTGATCGCATCCCTCTGTCACTCACACCCTCACTGTGCCCTCTATCTGATCATATCCCTCTGTCACTCACACCCTCACTGTGCCCTCTATCTGATCGCATTCCTCTGTCACTCACACCCTCACTGTGCCCTCTATCTGATCATATCCCTCTGTCACTCACACCCTCACTGTGCCCTCTATCTGATCGCATCCCTCTCTTTGTTCACTTTTTCTGTTCTTCCCTCCTTTCTCTCCCCTTACAGGCAAAGCTGCCCAATCTGAAGGACGTGGACATCCGCTACACAGAGGCCTGGTGATCACAATCCTGTGGCATCATCCCCATGCCGGAACCTTCTTTCTAGTGACATCATAAAGGTGGTGTTTTAGTTTGGGGACCCTAACTAAAAAGACCATCTTTTGGAGTTTTTCATGTATTTTGGCTTCATGGACCTCAGGAGCCAATGCTGTTCACAGGCTCCAGAAATACGTCCCAAAATGAAAACAACTTTGTAGTGACATCAAAACAAGAGGATCGACTGTCTCGTGACATCATCCAAACAAAAGGATCTACTATCCAGGGACATTGTCAAACTGCAAGGACCTGCTTGCTTGTGACATCATAAAAAACAAGAGGATCTACTTTTTAGTGATTTCATCATAACAAGCAGTTCTGCTTTCTAGTGCTAGCTTTAAAAAAAGGATATGCTTTCTAGTGGCATCAAGACAAGAGGATCCACCCAGCATTTCCCTCCTTTATGTTCTGTGGTGAAAATATTCAAAATTTCTCCTTCCCCTCTCCCTCTTTTTTTCTTTGTGAGTCCTTCTGTCAACGATCACTTAATTCTCAGAAAACGGGGACACCCACCCCCCCAATCAGTTTCAATATGGTTGGCCATGCTGATAAACACTGGATTTGGGTATTTTTGCTGGGCGAGAATTCGGCCACCCTGCCCTGGATGTTACTGTTTCTGATGCCGTGGCTCATAATTTCCCCGTCCTGTGCAGGCAGGGGTTCTATTCAGTCTTAGGCCACTGAAGGAGGAAGAAGAGTTACTGAAAGGTGGTGCCTACCCCCGCCCTCCCCCCTGCCCTTTTAATCAATTTATATCGACTTGAATGAACATATTTTTCCAGACATCTCTGCTTTCATACGCTGTGTTTATATATAGATTATATATTCTCTTTAAGGATTTGTTTTCACTTGAAATCAGGCATTCTGCCCCACAGTCAGGAGATTGAGAGGAAAGACGTTTCTTTCCCTTGTTTCTTTGAATCAGTTTTATTTTTAATGTACATAAATCTGTGTATAACTCATATATAACCATATTTAAGTGAAAGGCTGTGTAGGAGGTGGCCTGGAACTGGCGCATATTTATGAATTACCCCTCCATCTTCTGACTTCCCTCTCTTCTCTTCTCTCTCTCCCACATAACTCTCTCTGTCTCTCTCTCTGGTTACATTTGGTGGAAATCTTGGCCTTAAGCACTGCAGAGCTGTCTCCAGCCTCTCCTCTCTTATTGGCCATTTCATTGTGCCTCTCCTCTCTTATTGGCCATTTCATTGTGCCTCTCCTCTCTTATTGGCCATTTCATTGTGTCTCTCCTCTCTTATTGGCCATTTCATTGTGTCTCTCCTCTCTTATTGGCCATTTCATTGTGTCTCCTGTCAGGGCACACCTGCTCTTTTCCATAAATTGGTCAATCATGTTTTCTATCTATATTGTATACAGTTTTTATATATACATCGATAATGTGTATATAAATGTATAGATATAAATGTATATAATTTCCTTCTTTTTTCATGGGAGACAGTTGTTGCCTCCAATTCTGTATGTATGTATGTGCGTGCGTATGATGTCTGTATGTGTATATGTGTTTTTCACAAGTGCACTGTAATTTGAACTGTTATTGTCTTTCAATTGTTATCTTTTAAACTTTGTGTTTCAACTGTTTGTTTTTGTTTTTTTCTTTGTTTCGGTCGGATTACGTTGCTTGTGTTTCCATGTACATCCACTTGTGTTCCGTTTTTTTTAAGTTGCCATTCAATTTTATTTTCGTTTTAATGGGCGTGCTGTAAGAAAAGAGGCCTGATCATGAGGTGTAACTTGGACGGACGTGGAGAGTGTGCACTGTCAGCATTGAGTGTTTGTTCTGTACACATTTGAGTGTCCACACAGTGTACACACACTGCAGCGATATACTGTTCTGTGGAGTGACTGATTTATTCATGTCAGAAGCTTCTCCTTTTCCTTGTTTTGAGGTGAGGGTATCCCCAATACCCACAGAAATCTGACAGGGAGTGTGAAGCATCTTAACCAAGCCTTTTGTTTTTACTGTGTGAGAGGGGAAGGAGCGGTATAACAGCAAAATAAATTAAATGTGATGATGGCTTAAAAAGCCTTGCTTTCTGTGGTGTCTGCTGATTGTGTCCTATGGAGCTAACAGCTTAGCCCCCCCTCACATTCTGTCCTCTTTAGCTGTGTAAAAACCAGACTTTTCTATTTTTCTTGTATCTGATATCAGAAGGGTTACTGAGTGGGCAGCTGAGTCTGAAACGCCAGGCTAATTTCAGAGCCAAGATGGCGCTCGCACGTCTCCTGCTGCTCTTCTGCCAACACAAAAGACAGAGTACGACTGTAGAAGTGAAATGGCAGAATAACTGACGAAAAGACTACGATGTGAATCCTTTTAAATGAAATAAACAATCTGGAAGTTTGCCAAGTGTCCTGCAGCTTCATTTAACTGAATAGTCATATCCTTTTTCTCTCCATCTCCTCTTTTCCACCCCACTTCCCACTCCTGCTCCTCCCCCTTCCTTTCTCTACTACACCCCACTTCCTTCTCTTGCTCCTCCCCCTTCCTGTCTTTTCACCAATGATCATGGAAGAATTAATAAAATGTGGAATCAGCTGGATTTTGTGTGTACATGATCTACAACATTACGCAGAGGAAGTAACCTTCTGGTTTGAATTGGAATCAATGGGATTTTTTTCCAACATTGTTTCAAGTGAGCTATTGTGCACACAAACTAAACAAGTTGATTTTTTGGAATAACTGATCAGGAATGTGTAGGCGGTCAAAGAAATATTTGAAAAATGCATATGTGATGAGTTCATTTTGTGAAAAATTGTTTAATATGAAACCACCAGCGCTGAACATGGTGCTTTCTTTTGAATATTTATGAGGTAGGTTTGAATTCCATTTTCTCAACCATTATTTTGCTTGCAACTTTTCTGCTTGAATATTCATATAAATATTCATAAGATTGTCGGTCTCAAGGCGTGTCCAATAAGTTTCCCGGTGAACTACAATCTGACTACAATTCATGGACACTGCTCCCCATTAACTTGCATTTTAGCGTGTATATTTTCAGTTCATCCTTTGTCTTTGTCCCCCACCGCCTCTCACAGTTTTCAACACACGTGTTGTCAGGGTTGTCCCAGGGCTGGTGAGGCTACACCATAGACTGTATAAAAATAGGGGCTACACAGAGTTCAGTTTAACACTAACTGAATCCTAGAGTCAGCTCTTTACTGGTACAACATAATTACACTGTCAATGAGAAAACCAGCTTCACACTGAAATTCAGATCCTGACAAACAATATTTTACAGTTTAATGGTACAACAGGAGTCCATAAACCAAAGCACCCTGCCACACTGCTGTTTGTAATGTATGAACGCATTAAATTAATACATTACCTGTAGACCCGTGAGAGTTCTTACGGTAATACACTACGTAAGCTACGCTAACTACGTTATTGCATTTCTGCAGATCTCTCTCTGGGTCTGGTAAACTTCTCCCCGAAAGTGCTTTTTTTAATCCTGACCAGCGATTGGAACATCGCCAAATGAAGATGCACCAATCAATAACGACTCTCAAGCTCTGGGCGCTGTCCGTTTCCCCCCCCACCCATCTTTTCAGAGAGCTTGATGACGTACTTCCTCTAGTTTAGCAGGGTAGACAAACGGCTGTCCTCTGTTGCAGCAGCTTATGGTTATAAGTGGTTGCGATCTAATTGTTCCTTTTAATGCAGTGAAAGATGCTGGAATTTGGGCATATGCTATTTAAATTCAGCATCCTACGAACTGTCTAGCTAGCTACTCTGGTCTTGTAAATTGTTCAGTGTGGTCTGTAACCCGTGAAACTGAAAGAGCATTCTCAATGACACGGCTAGTCCGGTGGTTGAACAGCAAGTTTCATATGTTTAAGTGAATGACTAACTTACTTAGTTTCCAACATTTAAATAAAGAAGTCAAATGTGTTACACCTGTAGCAGACAAGGCGCGTGTGTACAGCATAACAGCCTTAAAATGACTGATAACATGGGCGTCATTAGCTTGCATCACGTCAAATTTCAGAACTTTCCATTAACGTTACTTAGAACTACATCATTGCAATAGTCCAAAATCACATTCATTTGTACTAACGCTCATATTGATATTTACTTGTGTCAGAAATCTATACAGTATCTTTAAAAAACGCATTATATCGAATCGTTTATTCACTGGATAAAAATACTTTACACCTCACCTTTGGCCACAGTCACCATGAATGGATTAACATCACAGAGCTTCACTTTACACAGGGGCACTAGGCAAGGATGTCCACTCTCTCCCTCTCTATTCACTATTTTTATAGAACCTCTTGCTGCAGCAATCAGACAAAACAAAATTATTAAGGGAATTATAACTCATAACACACACCACAAGATCAGCCTTTATGCAGACGATGTGTTACTATACTTACAAGATCCCACCAACTCCCTACAAGAAACCATTAAACTCATCAATACATTTTCAAAAATTTCCGACTACTCCGTAAATTGGACAAAATCTATAATTTTACCCTTAGATGGAGATGACTGAGGGCCGTCGCGGTAGTACAGCGGTAAAAGCGCCGACTTTCAGTCGGTGCGGTTGTGCTCCAAGGATCGGGGTTCGCGCCCCAGTCCTGCCAGATCCGAGCATGGCCGGTGCCCTGTGGGAGCAGCAATTGGCGGCTGCTTCTGGGTGGGGGGAGGGGCTCGGAGAGAATCGCTGCGCGCATAGAGGCCCTGGGCGGGCTGGAATCACGGTCAGGAGCTAGGAGGAGTCGCGCCCTGAAGAGGACGTGGCGCCCTCCCGTCCTACCGCCGGCTGACGGGGTTGTGTAGCGGTGATTCTCTAGCAGTTGCTACACGGGGGGAATTGGATTAGAATAGGGGTTCAATTGGCTACTAAATTGGGAGAAAATGGGGAAAAAATCTGAAACAAATAAAAAAATTTAAAAAAAGATGGAGATGACTGGAATGCTGCAACTCTAAAATCAACCCTCCCCCTCTCCACTGGAAATATCAGGTATTTAGGTGTCAACATTTCCCCCAAGCTGTCAGAGTTATTCCATCTCAACTTTAGCCCATTAATTAAAAAAATAGAAGATGATCTACAACGATGGATGAGCCTACCATTAAAATGTCAATTTTACCTAAAATAAACAATCTATTCACCATGATCCCAACGCAACCCACCACCAACTGGTTCAACTCTCTAGATTTAATAATAACCAAATTCTACTGGAAAAATTAAAAAGCCAGAATCAAATTAGCTACTCTTCAGAGAAATAAAAATCAAGGAGGACTCGATGCACCAAATTTTCATAATTACGACTTGGCCAACCAACTGCTATACATCTATAAATTGATTCACCCCACCCAACAAAATAATTCATGGATTGATATCGAACAAGAAGTATGCAGGGAAATCTCACCATCTGACCTACCATTTCTCAATACAAACATAAAACACCACAACTGCTTTAAAAACACTGTCATTTCTACAACTCTGACAGCTTGGTGGAAAATCAACAAAATCACAAACTCCACTTTGACACCCTGCAAATACACCCCAATTTGGCATAACCCTGACTTCCAGCTCAACAAAACTCCACTGAATTTCACCACTTGGAAACAGAAAGGTATCACACATCTCCACCACATTTTTCAAGAGAACACTTTAATCACTTTTAAAGAGCTAACCCAGAGATACGGTGTTAGGAGAGACCAATACCTTCAATATCTTCAGCTAAAATCAAAAATCAATATAATGCAGAACGATTTGCAGCCACCATTAATCATAACAAAAATAAACAAAATAACATCTCAGAAGAAAATTCTCTCTAAATTATACAAAATGCTAACACATATCAACTCTACAATACACATCCCCATTACAAGATGGGAACTAGACTTGGCCATCTCTCCCAGCGCTGACTTCTGGCAACAAATATGCACCAACATTTTCACAATGACTAACAACACTAACTTACAATTAATTCAATTCAAGGTAATCCAGAGCACATATTACTCAACACAAGATGTATAAAATGGGATTAGCAGACACTGACATATGCTCACACTGCCCAGATAGCAAAATTGCTGCGGCCCAAATCCGGCCCACACCGACATGTTCATCCGGCCCACATACCGCGTGGAATGATGGCACTTGGGCGGTCCGCTCCTGTTTGCCAGATCTGGGCCAGTGATGGCACTCGGGCGGTCCGCTCCTGTTTGCCAGATCTGGGCCAGTGATGGCACTCGGTTTACACCCAGATTAGTCTTTGTCGACTGTGCCACATCTTTGCCAAAGGTGGCCCACATTTGTTTTGTGGTATTTGGGTCATATTCACCATTTACCTCATGGGCCACATCCAGATTACACATTGCCAAGAGTACCACATCTTTGCCAAAGGTGGCCCACATTTGATTTGGGATATTTGGGCCATATTTGCTATTTTACATGTGGGCCACTTCAGGCTCACATCCATTTTGTCCGGGCCAGAAGAAGGCCAGCAGTGCCGCATCATTGCCGGAAGTGGCCCACATCCGTATGCTATCTGGGTGCACTCTAAACACCCCGGACAATTATCTCCACGCTACTTGGCTATGCCCACCCATCCAACACTTTTGGCACACAGTCACTAAAACTAGAAAACTATCCTATTACATTGGAAAACAAGAAATACTGCAAATACTATGCAATGGTTGAACCTTCTCTCAGAATACATACGTATCATTAGAAAAAATATCAGCTTCCAGCCACAATCAAATGTCACAATTCAGAGACAACTGGGAACCATTCATCAATAATCTAAATTTATAATCCAACCAAAATAAACCGGTTAGCCAACCCCCCTCCCCTTTTCCCCCTTTCTCCTCTTCTTTCTCTCTCTCTCTCATACACATTACACACTTATAAACATAGTCTAACCTGATGCATACATATTCACAATTCATGTTATTAATAGTTTCACCCTCTCAGTACTTCACTTTTTTCTGGCCCAATATACTCAGCTCATTTGTCCACTCTTACCTTCTCTGTCTATCCATCTGTCTGTCTACCCGTCTCCCTGTCTATCTACCCGATTGGTTTGTCTGTCTCTCTGCCTATCCGGTCTGTCTGTCTGTCAGTCCGTCTATCTGTCTGTCTGTCCGTCTATCTGTCTGTCATGGTAGGGGTAACACATTGGGGTGTGGGTGGTGTTTTCATTGTGGGGGATTAAGGTAGGGGGCTGGGTGGGAGGGGGGGCGACTTCACTATTTGTAATTAAAACTATTTCTCTTTTTGTTTTTGTTTTATTTAATTTTATTTTTTTGTTTGTTATACCCTTTCCTCTGAGAGGCTTCATTACATAATTTTGCAAATCATAAATAAAAAATAAAGTTGACCTCCCAAGAGGGGGGGTGGAGGCGGGAATTTAAAAAAAAATAAAATAACAAGAATGAAGGGTTGGTCTAAACTAATTGAGTGACGGCGCGGGAGGCTGCTACTCATTGCTGCTACGACCTGCCAGTCATTCAATTTTGAACCCTAGATACGCCCTCAGAAAAGCAATTTGGGCAATGAAGTTTCACACTCATATACTGTACGTAGTATGCCGTGCGCAGTGATTCTACGTAATAGAAGAATCTTCTGGAGAGAGACTACATTACCTGAAAATACTGAGAAATATATGCAGATGTCAAAAAGGGATTTATCTATTTGTAACAGTGAGCACTGTTGACTATCAACACAGCAAACCTTTTCAATAACTACCATTTCTAACCTTCTGGGGAATTTACAGCCCCACCCATTCTCGTAGAGCCCCTCCCCTTATCTCTGAGCCCATCCCTTATCCCAGAGTTCCTCCCCTTATTACAGAGCCCCTCCCCTTATTACAAAACCCCTCCTCTTATTACAGAGCCACTCCCCTTGTCTCAGAGCCCCTCCCCTTATCTCAGAGAGCCTCCTCTTCTGGCTCTCGGAGGCCCTGGCTGTGGAGGGTCTTTCCTGTCATCTCCATGATAGCCTTAGTCTCAGGATCGGCATCCAACACACTCCGCATCGCCTGGGCCTGTAACACAACAGCAAGCACATCATCAAAAATCATCAAAATGTGACAAATATCAACACGTTCATCACTGCTCTGCTTCAGATAGGCCTGCAAACCAACAGCACATCACTGTCATTAAAGTGTGACAAATATCATCACATTCATTACACATCTGCTAGTGAAAGATGCAGCACAACTAAGAAATTATGACTCTTGCCATTGGCTCCATTTCAAAGCGACGTAGTTACCGTGCACAAACCTCACATCAGTATATGCAGAAGAAGAGTTGCTCTGTGCTTCTGCCATTAAGTGATCAGACAACTGATAAAAGCTGCATGAAAAACAAGCAGCAACATACACCAGCCAGCTTGTGTGTGTTTTTGCTCTTCATGAGACAGAGGAAGAGCAAAAAAGTAAGTTGAAGCATTCATTACATAACTGATGTTAGTGTTTATTTATATCTTATGCAAACTTATGTGTAGTCATACCAATAAAGTTCATTTGAATTTGAATTTGAGAGCAGGGAACAGCGAGGAGGGAGATTTAATTCTGACCTGTTGCTCCTCTGGGGGGTCTCCCACACCCCACACCTCCACGGTTTCCACGGTGAAGTCCTCCTGGCCCGAGAGCTGAGGGCTGCCGTACGTGGTGCAGCTTGGCCGCGCCCGGCTGTGGCCACGCCCAAAATCGCTGTCCAACCACAGGCCGAAGTAGTTGTGCTGCCCGCCCATGCCCTGAGACAGACAGGAGGGAATGAGTCACAATCCTCTCGCTTCCTTTGGATCAGGTGGATATAGAGTGACTGATCGGCCAAGTCGGCCGCTATGAACTCGCACCCGGAGCCAGCCAGAGGAAGGGATCCCCCTATAGATTCTGGTTCCTCTGGTTTTTGATTTTGTTTGATCCTAGATCAGGTGGGTGTAGAGTAACTGATTCTCTGCTCTAGTGGATGCAGAGTGACTGACCCTGATTCAGGTGGATATAGAGTGACTGACCCTGGTTCAGGTGGATTCAGAGTGACTGACCCTGGTTCAGGTGGATATAGAGTGACTGACCCTGGTTCAGGTGGATGTAGAGTGACTGACCCTGATTCAGGTGGATAGAGTGACTGACCCTGGTTCAGGTGGATGTAGAGTGACTGACCCTGGTTCAGGTGGATTCAGAGTGACTGACCCTGGTTCAGGTGGATATAGAGTGACTGACCCTGGTTCAGGTGGATGTAGAGTGACTGACCCTGGTTCAGGTGGATATAGAGTGACTGACCCTGGTTCAGGTGGATGTAGAGTGACTGACCCTGGTTCAGGTGGATGTAAAGTGACTGACCCTGGTTCAGGTGGATATAGAGTGACTGACCCTGGTTCAGGTGGATATAGAGTGACTGACCCTGGTTCAGGTGGATTCAGAGTGACTGACCCTGGTTCAGGTGGATGTGAAGTGGCTGACCCTGGTTCAGGTGGATTCAGAGTGACTGACCCTGGTTCAGGTGGATGTAGAGTGACTGACCCTGGTCCAGGTGGATATAGAGTGACTGACCCTGGTTCAGGTGGATATAGAGTGACTGACCCTGGTTCAGGTGGATGTAGAGTGACTGACCCTGGTTCAGGTGGATATAGAGTGACTGACCCTGGTTCAGGTGGATGTAGAGTGACTGACCCTGGTTCAGGTGGATATAGAGTGACTGACCCTGGTTCAGGTGGATATAGAGTGACTGACCCTGGTTCAGGTGGATATAGAGTGACTGACCCTGGTTCAGGTGGATATAGAGTGACTGACCCTGGTTCAGGTGGATGTAAAGTGACTGACCCTGGTTCAGGTGGATTCAGAGTGACTGACCCTGGTTCAGGTGGATATAGAGTGACTGACCCTGGTTCAGGTGGATATAGAGTGACTGACCCTGGTTCAGGTGGATATAGAGTGACTGACCCTGGTTCAGGTGGATTCAGAGTGACTGACCCTGGTTCAGGTGGATATAGAGTGACTGACCCTGGTTCAGGTGGATATAGAGTGACTGACCCTGGTTCAGGTGGATATAGAGTGACTGACCCTGGTTCAGGTGGATGTAGAGTGACTGACCCTGGTTCAGGTGGATGTAGAGTGACTGACCCTGGTTCAGGTGGATGCAGAGTGTAGGTAGAGAAGCTCACCAGGCCGTTGGGCATGGTCTGCTGACCCTGGTTCAGGTACATGTAGTGCTGGTTGTATCCAGTGCAGGTGTACACCTGCAGTGTGGGAAACACTGAGAACAGGAAGCACCTGGAGTCCCCTGTACAGAGACACACAGACACACAGTAAAACATCTACACAGATACAGACACATACATACTGATACATCTGTGCAGAGGCCCAAATACAAAGAGTGATACACTTGTGCAGACACACATATACACAGAAATACACCTGCAGAAAACACTGATTAATAATTCTGAATAAGCACCAGCACAACATTCATAGGCTTCATTTCACTCTGGTGTAGCAGAAAACATGCAATATCAGAGTGAAGTACACTGTACACAGTAATCTCTGTAATCTTTTTACTTGGATCCTTGAAGGGCAAAGTATTTGAGGACATTTTAAATAGGATAATTAGGCCCCAACCCTCACCAGCAAGAGCCCCAAAACCCCTCTTATCCCCGGAACAAAAGGTTTATTTTCTACTTCCTAAAATGCAAGGGATGTGCTGCCCCCTACCTCCCCGTGTGCCCTGTGACTCACCCTGGAACTGTGGCTTTGTGTCCCAGCTGTGCGAGGCGAAGCCGCCAAACTGGTGCCCGTCGGAGTCGCGCAGCAGCAGCAGGGTGGGGCCGCGGCGCGTGCAGCTGCTCACCAGCCGGGTGAAGCTCTCTCCGTGCAGCCGCGTGGAGAACAGCAGCCTCCAGGGGGCGCTGTGGGCGGGCAGCTGCGGGTAGAGGAACAGCAGGAGGGGCAGGTCCAGCAGAGACCGCAGCTCGCCCCAGGGGGCGGGGCCGCACGCGGGTAGAAGAGGGAGGGGAGGCCGGGAGGGGAGGCGTACCCCCAGGCCCTCGCTGGTCACCAGCTCCAGGTACATAGCCACGCCCGACACCCGGAACAGCCAGTCCTCCAGGCAGGGCACGTCACAGGACTGCTGATCTGCCAGGGACAGGTGTGAAGACACATGAGGGACCATTACCTGAACCCCACCTCACTCTCACCTGTACCAAACCTCCCCACGCTCTTACCCCTGCACCCAAACCCCCACACTCTCACCTGTACCAAACCTCCCCACGCTCTTACCTCTGTACCCAAACCCCCACACGATCACCTATACCAACCCTCCAACACTTACCTCTGTACCCAAACCCCCACATGACACCTATACCAAACCCACCACTCTTACCTCTGTACCCAAACCCCCACATAACACCTATACCAACCCCCCACGCTCTGACCCCCCACGCCCCTGTACCCAAACCCCCACATGACACCTATACCAAACCCACCACTCTTACCTCTTACCACTCTTACCTCTGTACCCAAACCCCCACATAACACCTATACCAACCCCCCAACTCTTACCTCTGTACCCAAACCCCCTCATGTCACCTATACCAAACCTCCCCACGCTCTTACCTCTGTACCAAAACCCCCACACGATCACCTATACCAACCCCGCCGACTCTTACCTCTGTACCGAAACCCCCCTCTGTACCGAAACCCCCCCCCACACACTCTCCCCTCTGTACCCCATCCACAAACTCTCACCAGTACCAACCCTACACTTTCATTTGTACCCCCCACACTCCCTCACCTGTCCCCCGACTCAGTCGTACCTGTGAGTTTCAGTTCGGAGCTCATCTGCTCAGCCAGCAGTTTAACCCCTCGTACACCGTCCCCCATGCGTTCTGGCCTCCAGCCCTGCAGGCGCCCCCTGCTGGTCAGGGTCTGTACGACGGCTGAGATCAGGTCCTCCACAAACTAGAGTAGCAATATCTTGCATCTTGATATTTTTCAATATGAAACTCATATTGATATTGACAATATGAAAATTTCCCTAATATTCAAATATTGAATATATTGAATGCAGTATAAATATGGTTTCACAACAATCCTTCAAATAAAAACTATTGTAAATGAATATTGTTAAAGCTGTGGTATCATTCCCAGTCCCAACCTATTACAATCTGGGTTTTGTTTGCTCACGTCAGCAACATTTTTTACACATAGTTAGCTAGCTACAGGAGGTGAACAAAATATCAGAAACACCAGTTTTCCAGAAAACATAAAACACCTACCACATGCTTGCTATGCAAAACCTCAACCTCTGTTCCTAACCTGATTATCTATGCTGTTTTGTGAATCTTGTGCCATGTGTACATTTTATATGATGACTTGTTTATCTTTATAATTATGCAATCGACCATAATTGCCTGTTAGTCATATGTTTATGAAATGCTAATAAATCATAAATTACATGTCACTGTTATATCAGTAAAAAGTGAGTACACTTCAACAAATGTATAAGAAGAAATCAGAAAACATTTTGGTCCCCAACAACTGGAGTTGATCTCCTCTATGTAGTACAGTGGATTCTAGACCAGTTTCAATGATCTTCTATTTTATTCAGCTGTTCACTTCGCTTCGAGCAGAGGTGTTCACTCCCCACAGCTGTGTAGAGGTGCACATCTCCGATTGTCATGGACCAAAATGCCTTCAGTATTTGTCCTACATTAGCTCTAAAGTGTTCTCACTTATTACTGACAAAAAAGCAGTATTTAATTGACAAATTAGTATTATTTGATCATAATATGATTAATGGCTAATTATGATAAATTATCAAGAAAAACAAGACACAAACTAAAATTTATACATGGCATGCCAGTCATAAAAGAGTGTAGAAAATATAGGTAAGAGAAATGGGAGCAAACATATAGCAGCTGTTTTACGTTTTATGAAAAACTAGCACTTGCTTGCTAGCCAACAACAAGACTTTTGATAGTTTAAAGACTTTAATGTTGCTCATAATACCACGCCTGTACGCTTGCTGTCTCCTGGGATTATGAAGAATAAATCGGTAATCCAAAGGCCATTGCCAATAAAAGAATAATAGTCTTCAGATTTTGTTCTGTCAATCCTCACACAGCTAATTTAAGTGGATTCTTAAAACGGAATCCAAGCTGACTCATCCCAATATAAACATAGCCTGTTTTTCTCCCACTAATTTTATAACTCTAGGACAATTTAAAAAAACACAAGGACAATTTACCAAAGAGATTGGATTTTACTTTAGCTACATAAAAATACAATTTGCTCAATGACAATGATTGGCAGGTACTCACTATTATTCTTCTGTTCCTATGGTCAGAATACAGCAATCACATGTCCCGTAATATAAGACAAAGTACAGCTTAACCAAAGTGTATGATTGACAGAGTCAATTATTGTATAGGCCACAGGAAGGTTTGTTTTATATATGTGATGATATTTAGAGGATATGTCCCATCAATATTCAATAGTCAGGTGTTCAGTCAATATTCAGAGGGTGAGTCAGACTGAATTTGCACGCAAGTCTGAATCAGGATATGATTTTGAGTCAAGTGCATATAATGTGCTTAAGTTTGCACTTAAGTCAGGATTCCTCCTCTATTATCAAATGTTACATCACAATTCTGTTTTTTAACATTTCTTGTAACTGAAAAAGTGGGAGGGGGAACATAATAGTAAAATAATAATAAAGTGAATTTTTACTGAACCATGTATTGTTTTATTTCCAGTATACATACGGTCACATGCCATGGTTCATTATAAAACATTGAAAACATTCAATTCTTTAGATATTTTCCATCAATATTGATATTAAAAAAACATTACAATATTGCTTGACCATACCACAAACTGCAAGCAGAACAGTCTGTTAATAGTATCAGCAGACATGCCCACTCATTCTTTTAACAGCCACGGGCCCACTACTCCTACATACAGCTGTCTGCTTAAACATACCCACTTCTGCTATTAGCGATCAATCGCACGCACACAGCTACTATCCAGTGTACTATCCTTACTACATCACTCAAGCTCTAGGTAAAATGATTTGTCTACATCACTCTTTGCTCACATATGCCTGTGCTTTACTGACTCAATATTCACAGCCAGCACCAGTCAGAACCACAGCATCAACATGTCCATACTGTGAGCTGCTGGATGGCTCATTCGGTTCAGGCACCACACTGTGGTGCATGGCTGAACCTCACGGCCATGGATCGATCATGCCAGACCGTGCCAGAACGTGCCAGTGCCGACTGTCACTGGTAGCTTCATAGGGAGGCACGCAATTGGCAATTGTCGCCCAGAGAATGGGAGAGTTCAGTCAAATAGGGTTCAGTGTGCATTGCTATGTTGGTCGATCGGGCGCCAGTAGATTGCAGTCAAAGCCGCATATGAAAGGTTCCTCCTCCAGTTGCAGACGATTGGGCATTCCAAATTGGAGTGGGAATTAGATATGCTCAGCCCCGCATTGGGCGGAACATTAATAAATAAATAAATAAATAAATAAAATTCCCCCCTCCTGGAGAGCTGGAATGTGACAGACAGATTTGTGTCGCCGATTCGTTGAACTGTTGCCGTTCGCCACTTACCTCTCTGACGTGGTTGGCCGTGACAGTGGCCCCTCCATCGCTGAGCGCCATCGCCATGACGAGCGGAGCCCGCTCCTCTGCGGTGCCACGGAGCACGTCTGCCAGAAACACCAGCATCTGCTCCCGGCACACACCACCACCAGGGGGTGCTGTCCCCCCCGGGTCAACGCTCCGCATGGCCTGAAACAGCCGCACCATCATGGATTCTGGAACCACACCTGCCATACACACCTGGAAACCAGATTACAGGTGAGATGATCAGACAGGTGCAACAGAGAACACATTTTTTCATTAAAGGGATAGTTCGGAATTTTGGACATAATGTCTCAATTACGACTTACCCATGATGTAGTTGATTGATGGAAACCATTTTCAGCTAATTCCATGCTGTCCTTCTTTTGGACATACACACGTTGCTAATGCTAGCGCAACTTTATGGTAACCGGTAGCATCCCACTACCAAACGCACTTAAACACTCCACAGTGCACCCAAAGCAAATAAAATACGACGACAGTCTATCTGGGTTATTTTGAGTGTTTATACAATCATTTTTGAAGTCAAACTATCGTTGAATCCTTTACTTTGTGCTGACCTATATTCTCTGTGGAAGTACAGCGGCGTACATTACCTACGAATGTAGTGCCGGCACTGGTCGACTACAACAAAGAAGAGCAAGTTGCAATGGCCACATTCGCTCCGCCGCCATACTTCCACAGAGAATATAGGTCAGCACAAAGTAAAGGATTCAACTTTGACTTCAAAAATGATGGCATAAACACTCAAAATAACCCAGATAGACTGTCGTCGTATTTTATTTGCTTTGGGTGCACTGTAAGTGTTTAAGTGCGTTTGGTAGTGGATGCTACCGGTTACCATAGAGTTGCGCTAGCATTAGCAACGTGTGTATGTCCAAAAGAAGGACAGCATGGAATTAGCTGAAAATGGTTTCCATCAATCAACTACATCATGGGTAAGTCGTAATTGAGACATTATGTCCAAAATTCCGAACTATCCCTTTAAGTCAGCAGTGGTGTAATATGATGGTTTGGGAAATGGACTTGTAACCTTGAGTCTGGTTTGATTTTCAGACAGGGAACCAATGTTGTAGGCTACCTCTGAGCAAGGCATTTCGAAACTTAGTTTTTACTTGATATTATTTCCATTTGAAATTCGTTTTTATTATTATATTGCAGGCCTACTGTATGATTTTTGATTGCTGCATTTCTTGTTTTTCATTATTTTATATAAAGCATGTTGTACTTAATGGGAAGGAAGGAAATAATTATCATTATTATTATTATTATTACTATTATTATTATTATGACTTCAGTAAAATATCCAGCTGTATAAATGGTATAAATTTGTAAAAATGTAAGTTGTGTAAGCCACACTGCATATGAGCTTCTAATAAATGCACATTCAAATCAATGAAATAAGCTGATCAAATCATAATAGAAGTCAGTGGCTCTGTACAGCAGGTGGGTTACTGAGACTTGAACACACTGAGGGTAAGTCCAGACAAAAAGGGTCATTTATTGTGCCCAAATGTGGAAGTTAATTTCACACAATGCAAGACTCACACCCATATCCTCGGTTACAGGGCACCTCACCCTCAATGCATCCAGTGTAAGGACTTTCCCAGTAGACCCCGGGGCCTTTCCAGAACCGGCTTCAAGCAGCTGGTCGAACAGCCGCTCCACGACCGGTCGCTCTTCCGCCCGAAACCGGATCATCCGCTTCTGCACCACAGCGCTTTCCTTATTCCCCATCGCCCTGCACACACAAATAACTGCACGACAACCGTGTGACTCAGGACTGTATGTGGTCCTACGTCTGTAGTTACAGTTAGCTATGCAATTATTTTTGTTAAAGCTACGCTCTGCATGTTCATTCATAATGATGACCACACATTTCAGTCCGTCAGTATACTGATTCAGATTCAGAGATATTTGGGTCACTGGCGCTCAGAGCTTAGCCAATATCCTGAAAAAAGACGGCTTAGCGTACTGTTCTAATTGGAATCAACTTGATGTGACGATAGATTATGTGTTTTAATAGTCAATGTGACCAGTGTCTACTAAATGAAAGCGAGAAAAGCTCGTCTATGTAAAGGAGTCTTTATGGTTGTTAACAATATCATGTTTACTTTTCTACTATTTTTCAACTATTGTTTATGCTTCACATATGATGACAGAGCATGCATTAATAGGTCAGGTGGGCGAAAAACGAACCTTATACTGTCATCGAACTGTTCACATTCCGAGGACTTGCACGTAAACACACACGCTTCCTGAAATCTGAGTGACAGATGACATACACCAATAGAAATGGTCAACATTCAACTGGGCGCGTCGCTACGAAGTCATACTCCAATAGAATCGGACGTCAGTGCTATGTGAGGGGTTGATTGGTTACAATTAGGATGTCGCTCCATGTACTTTTTTTACGTAATTATTTTACGAAATAATATATTATTTTTCTTTGAAAGTATATTAAACTAATTTGTTATCAGCGCTCTATATTTTGACTTCATCTCCTTCCGGACATATGTAAACACTGTAGGCTATAAGCAAAACCTTGGCTGCAGTGAGATAGCAATGAAAGGGTCTGAAAATGATTCTGAGCAACTGTATGTTTCTTGAAAGCCGTTCGTTAAAAATAAAGGAATTGGCCTTATGCTAATTATAGTAATTCGTACATAGTAAATTAAACTAACAACCCATCGTATAGCCTACGTTAACCAATCAGCTTTGCCTGGACATTGCGTTTATGTTTTTCTATGACTACGTTTAGATGCACACAATATAGGAACGTGCTCTTTATTTGTTAAGGACATATTCCGATTAAGCTGATTACTTTCACACAAAAATTGTCAACGTTGGTCGTTTGTATTTTAAGCTACCCTACGTGTCCTTCAGAATAACGCAAATAAGTAGTGGAAAAAAATGTCATGTTAGCTGCATTGTACCGGAGAAATACTCACTTTTGCGTTTTATAGTTTCGATTTCGTTTGTTTGTTTACTTTTTACAAAATAGTTTATTGTAAAACGATTATATTTCGTCTCTCCAGAAATTGCATTATAGCCTACCGCCCTAGGCTACTCATGTGTTTCATAACTGGAGAAACAAAAAATGGGTCGTGAGGGCTAGCCTCGCCTACTTTTTTGGGTAGAACTAGGCTATGCCACCACAGAAAATAGTGTAGGCTATTGTAACCCAATACATGATTAATCATAATTATTAGATCTTAGAACAGTCATAAATGTCACGAACCTAATAAGGGCTGGACCTAAATGCAACGACCAGGAGGCAGGGAAACAGAAAAGGGAGTTTATTGCAGCCTGGGGTAGTCCCAAGCTGTACACAGAATAATTCAAAACAATAATAGCAAGGACAGGGATACTCCGGGACTTGAATGTGCTCCAAGCCGGAGCTGGACTTGATGCCGGAACCCTCGAGTTCCAACCGGAACTGGACTGGATCTGGACTGGGTAGTCCAACGGGATACTGGAGTTCCAAACTGGAACTGGGCAGGACAGGAAACAGGAACGGGATCACAGGAACTGGATCACCGGAACATGGAGTTGTTCCAAACCGGAACTGGACTTGGTACAGGAGACTGGAGTTCCAAACCGGAACAGGGCTGGACTTTGGACAGGATGGAAGGTACCGCAACACAAACAGGGAGTGGAAAATAGCTACAGACTGGCAGAAACAGTAGAGTGGGGGTTAAACAGACAGGCAAGAACAACCGCAAACAAACAGGACTGGTTAGCAACAACAGAAGGCAGTGAGCAATAAAGCCCCGAGACAGAACCAAACTGAAGTTGCAGCAAAGGACAGGGATTCAAGGGCCAGGATACAAATGAACACTGTTACAGAGTAGCAACAAGGGGTAAGCAACAAAGGTAATGAACCAGCACTGGAGGGCAGACAGCAGGTGGGTTAAATAGGGGAAGTGAGATTGGAACCAGTTAGGAAAAGCATGAGAATGAAGGCGTGGGTAATTGAACAATTGAAGTGTGCGGAATGCATGCAGCAGCGGGGAAAGGAGATAGGTTGAAACCGGAGTGGGGAAAAGGAGTGAAAACAAACAGAAGGAACACGCCCAGTCTGCAGCAACAGGGAAAACACGGACAAGGGAATCAAACATGAAACAGAGGGACATGGCAAAACACGGAAAACGGACAGGATGGGAACGGGACGTTACAATAAAAGTTTAATCATCACCAGTGTATTTTAAATATGATCCAACATTAAAAGGTACAATGCAAAAAATGTCCGTCTTAACAAGTGTTTTAGTCTTGTAATGAGACAAAATCTTCTTTTTTTCCTCTAAAGTGGGAAATATTAGCCTGTTTTAATACTTGAAATAATCATACCCCACTGGCAAATCTTGAAATTTGTGAAACTATCTTGCCCCACTGGCAATCTTCTTGTCTAATTTAGCAAAAAAAAATCTAAAGACTAAATATAAAATTCTAATTCTTGTTACGGTCTGAGCTGCCAGTGAAACAATAGTAATGTAGCCTACTAGCCTCCATCAGTGGAGAAAGACCGTCTACCTGGGGACATCTGGATATGATTTTCCATTATTTCATTTTCTTGGACCCAGGTATGGAATTATGTAGAGACAGCAGAGAAATTGAAGAGACAGAAGGAAAAGAACAAGAGAAAGTGGTAATGGAAGAAAAGAGGAAAGTGCAAGAAGGCCCAACAGCTCTGTGAAGCAAGCAACAATTAGACTTCTGGTGCCCCCATAACTTTTTTATGGTTCTTCTCCCACATAAAATTAAAACTTGTTCAGAGAATTGAAGTCAAAGTTAGATTTTAGAATTGTACTTATTAAAGGCATTTTAAGAAAAACCCTTAGTTTTAAAACTTTACCTGTCCTTCACCTTCACATAAGTTAGGTAAAATATAGCTAAATTATGTGTGCACTGGCATTATGATGCAGAATTTCAATACTAACTTTGCCTAGCTAGTCCTGTTTGCCTAGCTAGTCCTAAAAAATATATATTTTTAAAAAATGCTACCACCTGCACATAGCCAGAGGTTTTAGGTGTCTCTAAGAAGCAAGTAAGGTAAGACACAGTAGCAATTAGCAAATCCATTTCATTAAAGAGATCTGTGCAGTAACTCTGTGAAGGGATAATCCTTTAATATATACAGTAAATAACCGTTTTGGTTTTTTTTATGAAAGGGAAGATTATTATTATTATTATTACATCTCAACACATTAAAAATATTTAAAATTAGATTTTTTGTAAGCTTATCCTCTAAGCCTAAAACAGTCAAATTAAATAATGTATCTGGTGGTCCATGTCAACACATGAGTGCATCACATATGGCTTTTACAGTCCCTTCTTATCTTCACTTGATATTTGTGTCAAAACTTAGAGTGTAGCACTCCCTTATAATAGATAGTCTACGAAAGTGTAGGCTGTGTTTACCGGTGGGAATTGGCCGTGTCGAATTTTAGGAAGAAAAAAAGTTACGATTTGTGAACGAGATGGGGCATCGAAGGGAAGAAATGAGATATCAATGGCTGTTATAAAGGAGGATCGTGTAGCCCTCCTTTTCCCATGTACTTCCTTTAACTTACAAAAAGCTGTAAAATAATCTCTTAAAAGATATATATATATATATATATATATATATATATATATATAATAGCCTACCTATATATACAGGTAGGCTATTACATCCATGCTGCTCTTACAATAATTCAGTTAACTGAGGAGATTTGGCTTAGCTATAGAACGGATTTCAGTACATATTGGCTCATATTGGCTATACTAAAAACTGGGATTTATTGCTCATGATTAGGTACTGTTTACGTGTGATTTATTTATTTTTTATCATGTGACGAAAAGTGTAGAAAGACCATTTGTCGGCAAAGTGTGAAATGAAACGGTACTGGACGTAGAATCAATCATACCCACCCAAGGCCCCTGTTTGCAGTTTCTTTACTCGCCAGAGGTGGGCGCAAGATAACAACGCAGCGTCCTGAGAAGACGCCTTCTGTCAGCGAGCGTGCGTGTTTCAGGGCTCTTTCCCCGAAAGAGCAGGCGATGAAAAGCGCCTTTTAAGGACATGAGATTAGCCATGTGAGGGAGGTGGGTGTGTTATCAGCTTGAGCGGTGTGCCTCTGACTGTTCCCGTTTCACTCTAGGGGGTGAGGTGACGTCACATAGAGATAACTTCCTTCTTCGTGTTCATTACACTCAAGATTTGCAAGACGTCCGATAAAGGAACTGCAGACGTCCTCCAAATACGTCAGTAAACATGTATTATAGGACTTCACTTACATCTAATTTACTGAAACCTTTTTCATTTAAAAAAATATATAGCTATTTCAAATAAACTTACTCAGCATAAAAAATACACAGCTCTGTATTCTTACCACTGAATGTTCTGTCTGCCTTGTGTTGTTGCTGAAGTATTTCAATTTAATTTTCTTAAAACTCATGTAGGGGCATGACCAAGTAGGCTACAATACAGATCCATTGGAGAAGCACCAGAAAGCCCTGTTACTAACCAGAACCTCCTGTAGTTAAGAGAAAAGGGCAGATGGTAGGAATCAAGGAGCCGACCATCTGGTTAATCTACAGTAATATCTGTCATCAGCTCTCATCATTCTGTGATGTCATCAGACTACACTACTTAAAAGCCTTGGTTGCTTGGGTGGCCTTCCGTCTCATCTCCCCCACACTGGAAACAAACATAATTTGCATAATTGCATAATTTTAGGTAGTATTGTAGTAGTGTAGTATAGTAGTGATGGTGCAAAATAATACTATACTGCAGTGAGTTGGAATTTTTTACTGATGACATGTCACTGATGCAAAAGATATTACAGAATGTTATGTGCTCATGTTTGGACAAGCCTTTCTGCTGTGATGTCACCATATCTGCCTAAAGGGAAGCTCTTTTGTGGTACTATGGTGTTAGCGGGGATCTGTGGAGAGGAGTTCTAAATAGGCTTCAGTTACACGGGGGGGTGGATCAGATACTCGAAATTCTGGAACCAAAGAAACCATAAACTTAATCAAATAGGAACATCCTCGGTTATTTATTTGACGTGCGACAACTAGCATGTTTTGACATTCACCTCCATCAGAATTTATTTTTATGGCCAGGCCAAGAATTTGTGAAGGAGATCTCGTGCTACTTGATTATTGTGCTGAAGCCAAATAGTTACACTTTGATTTTATCAACTAAAGACTACCATTTTCTATGCCCCCCTGTCTTTCTGCCGGCTCATAAATGTGAAGTCATTACTCTAAATTTGTCTTTTTGCATAGGATCTCCTCAGAAGGTCCTTGGTAATAACCCCCACCCCAGACAGACAGACAGGGCAGGACAGAGCTGTGACTTGCAAGAGCAGGCCAGACAGAGATACACACTAATATATATTTTTAAAAGTCTTACTCTGGCCGACTCATGTGTTTACATGCTTCCAGCCCTGTGATTCATTCAATAGCTGAATTTGTAGGGGAGAAAATATAGGTATATCCTTTTGTCTCTTCACACTGATTGCTGAAAGGTATGGTAAGAGCATGCTCTCTGACCCGCAGCCTGTGGAACTACTCTGGCCCTAACTCCACACTGCTCAGTGCTCTGACACGCACACGCACACACACATTGAGAGTTTCTTGTCTTCCTGAGGTATATTGACCACAAACAAACATAGAACACAGCTTGTGGGGTTGTTGTCACAGGCCTGCAGCCTGTGGAACTACTCTGACCCTAACTCCACACTGCTCAGTGCTCTGACACGCACACGCACACGCACACGCACACACACATTGAGAGTTCCTGTGTGTGTGTCTTCCTGAGGTATATTGACCACAAACAAACATAGAACACAGTTTGTGGGGTTGTTGTCACAGGCCTCCATATAAGGCAGTGCTGCGTCGATAAGCCTTAGTCACTCTGTGGCTTTGTCTGCGAGCCCAGACATGCGGTTTACACAAGCTCTCTTCACTTCTCCCTTCTCAGAGGCCTCGTATATGTGGCAACAGGCTCTCTGATCATCAGAAAGGCAGGGATTCTCACAATCATACACACACACACACACACAAACATACACACACACACACACACACACACACACACACACATATGTACACACACATACACAGCACCACAGGACTTCTTTGTTCCCTTCCTTGTCCTGGGTCTGAATGCAAATGAGGGTACTTTTTCACGTGACTTCATTCCACAGTGTGTCCATGCAAAGCAAACCCTGACTGATCAATGAACATCATGTTAAGTGTTTCATACATTCCATTTCTGATCCAGCAAGAGTCTGTCTCTCTCTTACTAAGCACCCAGAGACTATATCTCCATCTCTCTCTCTCTCTCTCTCTCTTTCTCTCATCCATCCATCCATCCATTATCTAACCCGCTTATTCCTGGTGAGGGTCACGGGGGGGCTGGAGCCTATCCCAGCAGGCATTGGGCGAGAGGACAGGTCACCAATCTATCGCAGGGCACACACACCATGCACTCACACACTCATACTCACACTCACACACTCAACATGCAAACTCCAGTTCAATTCAATTCAATTCAAATGAGCTTTATTGGCATGACCACACTTCAGCATAGTGTTGCCAAAGTGATTGTTAACATAAAACAACAATAGCAGCAAAGACTAAGTGTGGAATAATAATGCAAATAATCTCTCTCTCTCTCTCTCTCTCTCTCTCTCTCTTTCTCAGGCTATCTGTGCTGTAGATAATGATGGGGGCTACATGGAGTGCTTTTAAACCAATTTTGTAAGTTTTATTGTTTATTTTAAAGTCTGTTTTGATGGTTTAATAGTTTCATATTGGTTTTATTGTGGTGTTACTATTTATTTATTTATTTATTTTTTACTCTCTTGGCATATTGTCCCTTTATCTTTATTTTAAAACATTGTGATGAAATGGAAGTTATAGTATTTTAGTTTGTTCTGTAAATACTTATTTAGGTGCCATAAAAATAAAAATAAATCTCTCACTTTTCTCTCTCCCTCTCTCTCTCTCTCTCTCTCTCTCTCACACACACACACACACACACACACACACACTTGGTGATGACCTCATGCTTGGTGATGGCTTCCTAGCTGCTCTCACTGCCAGTTGAAAGGTATGATGTCATCAAACCTTTGCATCTCATAGGAATGGATGAATTCATCTGGCTGAGGTGGTGTTTTTAATAAGAGAAGGCCACATTCTGTTCCTGCATCCTCAGTTCAAACACTTTAAACTGTCTACTCATCTTATTTTAGAGATAATTTCTGTATGTGATGTCCTTTTTTTTCTTCTTTACATATTATGCTTTACTGTGGTGTGTTTATGGTTGTGTATTTTAATAAAAACAAAAGGGGGAAAAAAGATAAAAATTCCCCTTGTAAACGTTTGTCTTAATTATGTTATAAAGAAGACATTTTAAAGAAAATGTTTTACTGGGGGGAAAAAACTGTGTAAAACCAATAAAAGATACCAATCGCCGCACCGCCCACCCCCCCGCCCCCCACATGACCCCCAGCTCCATGTGTTCTGCATTCAGATCCTCCTTTGCCTTCTCCACCCTCCTCTTTGCCTCGAGCCCTCTCTGCCGCACTAAAACCCAACTCCACTATGCTTTGCACGGCGCTGCCCTGCAGTTCCGCACATTTCCTGCAGGTGGTGTCGTTGCCGGGTGATTTACAGCATTATTACACGAGTCGCACGGCCACTTTCATGCTTCAAAGAATAACCGTCAGATGGCCTTTCTCTCTGACCTTTGCCTTTTTTCTTTTATCCCATTTGTCAGTCAGAAAGATGAGAACGATGCACAAATAACGACTTTACAAGAGGCACTGATCCCTGCAGAATATGCTTTGCATTTTAACTTAATTAAGTACAGTGTGTCAAATGTGATTTAGGCGATCTGAGAGCAATAGAGAGATAGAGATAGAGAGTGTGTGTGTGTGTGTGTGTGTGTGTGTGTGTGTGTGTGTGTGTGTGTGTGTGTGTGTGTGTGTGTGTGTGTGTGTGTGTGTGTGTGTGTGTGTGTGTGTGTGTGTGTGTGAGTGAGTGTGAAATAGAGAGACAGAGAGAGAAATAGGGAAGACGTAAAAATAATGACTTCACTCCAGAAGCTTTGTTCAGGATTCCCACAAATGAACACACGTAGATGAACACACACTGGTCTGCTCCTTTACCACCAGTCAGAGTTCCTGGAATCTGCAGCGCACCAATCAGAGCCTCTGGAATCTGCAACACAACCAATCAGAGTCCTTACATTTAGAAAATAAAATAGCAGAAATGCATTCTAGGTTTTAAACATATTCTAACTTTGAAGAGGATGTTGTTCCATGAAGAGGATGTTGTTATGGTCTGGGCAAAGGTAACCAGGAGTGCATGAACATTTGGGAGGTCTGGTAGAAGAGATATGTTGTTGCTCTCCATGGGAGATCAGCACTGTTTTGTCATTTGAAAAAAAACATGCAGAGGGGTTTTGTTCACTGTTTGTGGTGCATTACTCTAACATAAATAAAGAGCTTTTCCCTGGGTTCCACAGATGAGTATGTTTTAATGCACTAATACCAGAAAAATACAACATTCTGGACAATCCTTCCATACTTGCACATTTTGATGAAATTCTGTGCGCTCTGGTAATGACAATCTGGTGTTTATCTGCAATTCCAGATGTTCTGTGACTTAGACATAAATGACAGCTTAAGCCCGGATATTCAGGACGAAGATGAAGGCAAAGCCTCAGCTAAAATTAAAAGCAGGAAAATCTAATGAAAAAAATCAGCCGTGCAAGATAGGGTAGTACACGGAACACTATTACGTCATCCTTTAACATAGAGATAGACAGAGAGACAGATGGTCCGTGATAGAGTGCTCTCAGAGTGGTCCTGAGTGCAGCTTGTTAGCTCCTAACAAAGCAGCTCTGTGCCAACTCTTCTGTGTCACACACACACACACACACACGGGCACTGGGCTCTGTTCTCTCTCACCCGCTCTCTTTCCTTCTCTCTCCCTCTCTCTCCATCTCCATTCACATTCATCACATTCATATTCAATGGGCTGAAAGGGCCCCACTCTCTCGCCCCGCTTTCCCCCCGTCCCCCCACCCCTCCCCATACTACACCCGACCCCCCAGTCCCCCTTCCCCTCTGCCCCCTGCCCACCGAAACCTCTCCGTCCCCCCAGCTCTTCCCATACTATACCCCGGCCCGCCAGTCCCCCTCCCTTTCTGCCCCCTGCCCATCTAAACACCCTTGTCCCCCACCTCGCCCCCACATACAACATCCCGACCCCTCAGTCCCCCTTCCTCTCTACCCCCGGTCCAACCGAACCCCGCTAGCCCCGTTTCCCTGCCCCCAGCTCCTCTGAAGGTGAGTGCACGTGTTCTCCAGGCAGTGAAATGTGTGGTGCAGTTATGAAACACAGCGTTTCACTGTCCTCTCAATTCCACCAGTGAACCCTGTAGACATACTTCTCTTTCAGTGTGTTCCAGAACATGAGTAAAGCACACACACAAACACGTGCAGACATGCACATATACATGGATACATGTAACCACATGCAATTTTTGCCTTGTCAAATTGTAAATATGTAACCAATTGTTAGTGCGGTCGTGTTAACCTGTATCCTGTATAAGTAATTATGTGCTGTTGGCCCATTAAATTGCACATGTGCAACTATGTGCCGTTGTCACGTAAAATTGTACATATGTGACCACATGCTGTTGTTGTCATGTTACATTGTAAATACATATGCAGTTGAAGTCGGAAGTTTACATACACTTAGGTTGAAGTCATTAAAACTCATTTTTAACCACTCCACAGATGTCATGTTAGCAAACTATAGTGTTGGCAAGTCAGTTAGGACATCTACTTTGTGCACGACACAAGTCATTTTAACAACAATTGTTTACAGACAGATTATTTCACTTTTAATTCACTATATCACAATTCCAGTGGGTCAGAAGTTTACATACAATAAGTTGACTGCCTTTAAATTTTTAATATTTGGTCGCATATCCTTTGCATGACATGACTTCCTGTTGTCTGTGACCCAACAACATCAAAAGACTCTTGGGGCTCTATTTTCAAACCAGCGCAAGGGGACGGTATAGTCAAACGCAAACTTGTTGACAGCATCAACGTCTTAAAACTGGCGCTATGGCGTTTCTCAGCAATACCGCTAGGATCAACAAATTCTCAACATAACATCCTTTCGGTTGCGCTGCAGTGGGATGGGTGGCGCTGTCGGGGGCGTGTTCTAAAATACTTTCGGCTCAGTGACAATTTGAACCAACGAAAACCCATTGCGTTATGATCAGCTGGAACCACCTCTTAGCGGAAACGCAATAGACTCTGGCAATTTGGTAACTTATTCGTCATGTAGTTCTATGTAGTGTCTATAGGTGATGCCAACATTACACTTCCATTTAATGAACAAATAGCCTATAATTATTATTAATTAATTAATTTTAATTTAAACTACTAGAATAAAACAGGACAGCTTACAAGAAACTTGCGATCATGTAGGCCACTAGCCTATAATATATAAATTACACATTGACACAGTTGAATCATAAGCCTACCATTTGAATCATAATTATGCCTACATCACCTAATGTAGGCTAATTAATGCATTCGTCACCTCCTCCCGTGCCTTCCGAACTTCTGGGAGACGAGGTGGTGTGGATTGTGATCCATAAATTACTACAGTCCTAGCCTGTACTTCTGTTGCAAGTATGTCTGATTCCTGTGCGGGAAAATCTTGTCGTTGACGGTCCAGTGCGTTTGGGTTGCTCATTATGAAATTGCATGGAGCGATTGCGTTCCAACGCGATTGCGTTTTAAAGCATGAGAACAACAATTTGATTGGCTACCATAGAGACACACCTTTGACGTTTAAACCCAGCCTTTTAGCAATACCGCCATAAGGTGCGCCAAGATTGCCGTCATGAAATTACCAAATTTCTCGCCGACACGCCCTCAGAGCGATACCGCCAAGCGATTACTCTTGCGTTAACCATTGCGTTTGGTTTATTAAAATAGAGCCCATGATATCTTATTTTCTGGTACTCTTACAAGCATTACTATAACGTCTCTGCATTTGAATGGATCTCTATGGGAATTGGGGGTTGTGACTAGATTTAGCTGTAAATTTACATTGGTACAGTATGGAAACACATGGTTGGCTAAATGTCTCTAAGTCATCAAGGGTCTGATGTATCAAACAAGCCTTAAACCATTACTCTGCTGCCAGAAATACAATAGATATGGATGGATAATTTGAAGGGTTTTTTCTCCTGACTTATTTTTCCATAGAGTTCAATAGGCAAAATTTGTCAGGAGAAACAACCCTTAAAGTGATCCATCCATATCTACTGCATATCTGGCAGCAGAGTGATGGTTTGAGGCTTGTTTGATACCTCAGACCCTTGATGCCATTTTACCAACCATGTATTCCATACTGTTCCAACAAAATTTACAGCTAAATCTAGTCCCACCCCCGAATTCCCATAAAGATCCATTCAAATGCAGAGGCGTTATAGTATCGCTTGTAAGAGTACCAGAAAATAAGATATCAAGGGCCCTATCTTGGCGATCTTGGCGCTTAGTCTAAGCGCATGGCGTAAAGTCCATTTTGGGCGTGTCCAAGTCCACTTTTGCTATTTTAACGGCGTGTTTTTTTGGCGCTAAGCACGGCGCAAGGTGCAACTGGGCTGAACCTAGTCGCTTCATTAATTATAGGTGTGTCTTGGGCGTGACATGCAATAAACCAATCAAAATCTCATATCCCATTCCCTTTAAAAGCCTGCTTTTCCACCTTGGCAGATTGCTTGATGGCGAAACAGACATGCTCGTGCGTGTTTAGTATGATCAAGGAATAGGCTAAATGGAGTATGATCAATATTATTCGGACTAACCATTAGCCTATGAGTTCCCGGTAATTCCAGACAGGGCTGTTATTTTACAAAATATATGCGGTTAAATTTCGTTAAAAGGACCTGCAACAGCAGAGAATAAGCTATCAATGGCTTCAGTCTCACCTTAGAAAACGCCAAATTAGCCTGCTTGTTCAGCGAATTTCGTTTGATTATGCAATGAAAGTGTCAAACATCAATTCCAAGAGGCTGTTCTCATGGAGTTCTCGAAGTTCAAGCTTCATACAAAGTTCATTAGGCTACCTGCATAGTAGGCTAATATTGATTAATAACATACATACCGTTATTTTGCCTTAATGATGACACTAAATAGCCTACAATAAAGCTGTCAGGTTCGCAACCCATATGTTCACGCATATTTCCCCTTGTTTAATAATGTCCTGTTTATGGAAATGTGACCAACCTGTTTTACTCGTAGCGTAATCCTTTAAAACAATCCACTTTCCCAGGAAGACCGTGAAACGTGCGACTTACAACAGGGGAAACAGAGAACATGCAGCGCACGTGCAGAGAATGGCATTTTTAATTGTGAATTAATTGTGTAACGTGCTGCAAATTTGTTTTAGTTTCTAATTAGACGCTTAGTTCTCTTTAAAATCGTTTTGTTCAGTTATGGAATAACGGGTGAAATCAGCTGGGTTTTAAACGGTGAGAGTATGGAAACCTGGTCACTGTAATTTAAAAAATATGAAGGACGAAGAATAGCTAAGGTTACAATTTAGTTAACATGGTGACATCTCCGTTTTTTAACTATCGAAAAAAACCTTATGCACAGCGAATCCGCTGTAGCCTAGGCTATTTGAAAAACAATAAATGCAATATTCACTGGACAAGGTTTTGAACTTTTTTCAGTCACAAACCATTCTATTTACTTACAGGCTGTATTCATAGATAAACAGAGCTGTATTGTAATGACATCTGAAGCGCATTTTCATAACTTAAAGGTTGTATCAGCGATTTTGGGTGGAAACATAAATGATTTTTTTCCCCCTCACGATCCGCTAGCTGCCCGCCCCATAAGCAGGCCGTCAAAAAACCGCGTCTCTGTAGGCAGCCTATGCTCCGAGATCGTACACAAAAACAAATGGTACTACCAACTACTCAAAACCAAAATAAACAGTATTCCAACCAATCACAATGATCTGCACAAACGCTAATACTCTTATCTCGCTGAAATCTTGACGGATTTACAAACGGTTTGGTTTCTTACAAACGTTATTAACGTGGTTATAATTCTGGATGCTTGAACACTATTTTTAAAAACATAACATAATTATTCATAAGTATGTTTGTTTGGGATTTCGCTTCAGAAGTGACGTCACGTTTGTGCAGATCATTGTGATTGGTTGGAATACTGTTTATTTTGGTTTTGAGTAGTTGGTAGTACCATTGTTTTTGTGTAAGATCTCGGAGCATAGGCTGCCTACAGAGACGCGGTTTTTTGACGGCCTGCTTATGGGGCGGGCAGCTAGCGGATCGTGAGGAAAAATCAGATGAATGTGATCATTTATGTTTCCACCCAAAATCGCTGATACAACCTTTAAATGTCCGTCTATTGCCGTGCGCGAGTTTTCCATTGAATGACAATTCACGCATTAGGTGTAAATGACAATTCGCGCATTAGGCTTGATATAGGTGTTATCAGCTGCTTTTTAATGGATAGCCATTGTCCCG
>CM056388.1:22426683-22431426 GCA_029718625.1 Synaphobranchus kaupii | reverse complement strand
AGTTATGGAATAACGGGTGAAATCAGCTGGGTTTTAAACGGTGAGAGTATGGAAACCTGGTCACTGTAATTTAAAAAATATGAAGGACGAAGAATAGCTAAGGTTACAATTTAGTTAACATGGTGACATCTCCGTTTTTTAACTATCGAAAAAAACCTTATGCACAGCGAATCCGCTGTAGCCTAGGCTATTTGAAAAACAATAAATGCAATATTCACTGGACAAGGTTTTGAACTTTTTTCAGTCACAAACCATTCTATTTACTTACAGGCTGTATTCATAGATAAACAGAGCTGTATTGTAATGACATCTGAAGCGCATTTTCATAACTTAAATGTCCGTCTATTGCCGTGCGCGAGTTTTCCATTGAATGACAATTCACGCATTAGGTGTAAATGACAATTCGCGCATTAGGCTTGATATAGGTGTTATCAGCTGCTTTTTAATGGATAGCCATTGTCCCGTACCATCGCAAATCGCCTGTATGTTGATGGAGTGGGCTGAAAGCAATTTAATGTGCATGGCATTCCCCTTCGCTGAGGGAAAGGTAGGCTATGGACCCTTTTATTATTATGTATTTTTTTATATAGGCTACACAATAATACTATTTCACATTGTAATCTTGATATTTTAATCATGCTTGTGCGCGCCCCTGTGTCTAACAGACAGGATGGTACGCGCATTGTGCACACGCCTTTGTAGACGCACTTATATGCGCCGTTAAAATAACATGTATACAACTGCGACATGACTTTAGACCAGGGGCTCTATTTTAATAAACCAAACGCAATGGTGAACGCAAGAGTAATCGCTTGGCGGTATCGCTCTGAGGGCGTGTCGGCGAGAAATTTGGTAATTTCATGACGGCAATCTTGGCGCACCTTATGGCGGTATTGCTAAAAGGCTGGGTTTAAACGTCCAAGGTGTGTCTCTATGGTAGCCAATCAAATTGTTGTTCTCATGCTTTAAAACGCAATCGCGTTGGAACGCAATCGCTCCATGCAATTTCATAATGAGCAACCCAAACGCACTGGACCGTCAACGACAAGATTTTCCGCACAGGAATCAGACATACTTGCAACAGAAGTACAGGCTAGGACTGTAGTAATTTATGGATCACAATCCACACCACCTCGTCTCCCAGAAGTTCGGAAGGCACGGGAGGAGGTGGCGAATGCATTAATTAGCCTACATTAGGTGATGTAGGCATAATTATGATTCAAATGGTAGGCTTATGATTCAACTGTGTCAATGTGTAATTTATATATTATAGGCTAGTGGCCTACATGATCGAAAGTTTCTTGTAAGCTGTCCTGTTTTATTCTAGTAGTTTAAATTAAAATTAATTAATTAATAATAATTATAGGCTATTTGTTCATTAAATGGAAGTGTAATGTTGGCATCACCTATAGACACTACATAGAACTACATGACGAATAAGTTACCAAATTGCCAGAGTCTATTGCGTTTCCGCTAAGAGGTGGTTCCAGCTGATCATAACGCAATGGGTTTTCGTTGGTTCAAATTGTCACAGAGCCGAAAGTATTTTAGAACACGCCCCAGACAGCGCCACCCATCCCACTGCAGCGCAAGCGAAAGGATGTTATGTTGAGAATTTGTTGATCCTAGCGGTATTGCTGAGAAACGCCATAGCGCCAGTTTTAAGACGTTGATGCTGTCAACCAGCTTGCGTTTGACTATACCGTCCCCTTGCGCTGGTTTGAAAATAGAGCCCAGGTCTGTGGTGGTTCTAGCGCAAGCGCTTTCTGCTGGCTCAAGATAGCAATACGCCAAAAAGAATCCTGGCCACTCCTCATCTTAAGACCAACACGCCCAAACGGTGCAAGAGTATGCTAGTTAAGCGGCGTTAGGCGTTATAATGCGCCTACCGCCGGGTGTAAGATAGCAAAGACACTTGCGTTTTGGTTAGCGCCGCTTTGCGCCGGGTGTAAGATAGGGCCCCAAGAGTCTTTTGCTGTTGTTGTGTCAAAGACATCAGGAAGTCACGGCATGCAAAGGATATGCGACCAAATGTTAAAAATTTAAAGGCACAGTCAACTTAGTGTATGTAAACTTCTGATCCACTGGAATTGTGATATAGTGAATTAAATGTGAAATAATCTGTCTGTAAACAATTGTTGGAAAAATGACTTATTTGTCATGCACAAAGTAGATGTCCTAACTGACTTGCCAACACTATAGTTTGCGAACATGAACTCTGTGGAGTGGTTAGAAATGGCCTTCACTTAGGACTGCAACCTAAGTGCATGTAAACTTCCCACTTCAACTGTATGCATGTGCTGTTTTTGTCATTTAAAATGTGTAAATATATGTACAGAGACTGGTGGGCAGATGGGGCAAGGAAACGAGAGAGCGAAACTGATCCCTGATCAGTCCCTATGCTGCTACACTCTGACGTAACTTTGCCTTGCTGGCTTTTAGCCTAAGCCCCATCTCACCTCCTTTTAGCTCCCCCTTACTTTCTTTCGCTCTCCTTCCTTCCCTCTCTCCTCGCCTCCCTTCCCGTCCACTCCCCACACCACTTTTGGTTCACTTCTCTCTCCCTCTTCTCTGGACTGGGACACTGTGCTCAGTTGGTAGTGTGGGTGGGATTCCTCAGTCTCTGGAATGCAGGACAGATCAGGACAGGAGCACTGACAGACACACACACACACACACATTCATTTATATGCACACGCATACGCACTAACACAAACACATTCATATACATGCACACACATTCGCACACACACACATTCATATACATGTACACACAAGCTCACGCACACACACACACACACACACACACACACACAAACAACACAGAGAACCAGCTGTGACATCACTGTGTGTGAGGGGAACATCAGTGTGGCCTACTGTTTCAGGCCCTATTTATTCAGCCATATGAAGGGATGTTTAATGTAAAGATGCAAGCTGTGTGAGCCGCTCTAGGTGTAAAGATGTGTGTTTCTCTGGGTCTGTAGTAAAGGTGTGTGCTGCTCTGGGTGTGTAGTAAAGATGTGTGTTGCTCTGGGTGTGTAGTAAAGATGTGTGTTACTCTGGGTGTGTAGTATCGATGTGTGTTGCGCTGGGTGTGTAGTAAGGATGTGTGTTGCTCTGGGTGTGTAGTAAAGATGTGTGTTACTCTGGGTGTGTAGTAAAGATGTGTGTTACTCTGGGTGTCTAGTATAGATGTGTGTTGTAAAAGATGTGTGTTACTCTGGGTGTGTAGTAAAGATGTGTGTTGCTCTGGGTGTGTAGTAAAGATGTGTGTTACTCTGGGTGTGTAGTATCGATGTGTGTTGCGCTGGGTGTGTAGTAAGGATGTGTGTTGCTCTGGGTGTGTAGTAAAGATGTGTGTTACTCTGGGTGTGTAGTAAAGATGTGTGTTACTCTGGGTGTCTAGTATAGATGTGTGTTGTAAAAGATGTGTGTTACTCTGGGTGTGTAGTAAAAATGTGTGTTACTCTGGGTGTGTAGTAAAGATGTGTGTTACTCTGGGTGTGTAGTAAAGATGTGTGTTACTCTGGGTGTGTAGTAAAGATTTGTGTTGCTCTGGGTGTGTTGTAAAGGTGTGTGATGCTCTGGGTGTGTAGTAAAGATGTGTGTTGCTCTGGGTGTGTAGTAAAGATGTGTGTTGCTCTGTGTGTGTAGTAAAAATGTGTGCTGCTCTGTGTCTGTTGTAAAGATGTGTGTTGCTCTGTGTGTGTAGAATAAATGTGTGTTGCTCTGGGTGTGTAGTAAAGATGTGTGTTACTCTGGGTGTGTAGAAAAGATGTGTGCTGCTCTAGGTCTGTAGTAAAGATGTTACTCTGGGTGTGTAGTAAAGATGTGTGCTGCTCTGGGTGTGTAGTAAAGATGTGTGTTGCTCTGTGTGTGTAGTAAAGTTGTGTGCTGTTCTAGGTGTGTAGTAAATATGTGTGTTGCTCTGGGTGTGTAGTTAAGATGTGTGCTGCTCTGGGAGTGTAGTAAAGATGTGTGCTGCTCTGGGTGTGTAGTAAAGATGTGTGCTGCTCTGGGTGTGTAGTAAAAATGTGTGTTGCTCTGGGTGTGTAGTAAAGATGTGTGCTGCTCTGGGTATGTAGTAAAGATGTGTGTTGCTCTGGGTGTGTAGTAAAGATGTGTGTTGCTCTGGGTGTGTAGTAAAGGTGTGTGATGTTCTACGTGTGTAGTAAAGATGTGTGTTACTCTGGGTGTGTAGAAAAGATGTGTGCTGCTCTGGGTGTGTAGTAAAGATGTGTGTTGCTCTGGGTCTGTAGTAAAGATGTTGCTCTGGGAGTGTAGTAAAGATGTGTGCTGCTCTGGGTGTGTAGTTAAGATGTGTGCTGCTCTGGGTGTGTCGTAAAGATGTGTGTTGCTCTGGGTGTGTAGTAAAGATGTGTGTTGCTCTAGGTATGTAGTAAAGATGTGTGCTGCTCTGGGTGTGTAGTAAAGATGTGTGTTGCTCTGGGTGTGTAGTAAAGATGTGTGCTGCTCTGGGTGTGTAGTAAAGATGTGTGTTGCTCTAGGTATGTAGTAAAGATGTGTGCTGCTCTGGGTGTGTAGTAAAGATGTGTGTTGCTCTGGGTGTGTAGTAAAGTTGTGTGCTGTTCTAGGTGTGTAGTAAATATGTGTGTTGCTCTGGGTGTGTAGTTAAGATGTGTGCTGCTCTGGGAGTGTAGTAAAGATGTGTGCTGCTCTGGGTGTGTAGTAAAGATGTGTGCTGCTCTGGGTGTGTAGTAAAAATATGTGTTGCTCTGGGTG
>CM056388.1:22176683-22421683 GCA_029718625.1 Synaphobranchus kaupii | reverse complement strand
GGCCTGAGTGGCAGGTTAGCTGTCAGCGACTGGCTGATAAAGCCTGTGGTGCCGGAGCAAGGTCTGCCCTGGGCAAAGCGGCTGCACTTCAAAAGCAAAGCTTTTATCGGCTTTGCACTCTGTGGCGTATGAGCATGTAAACATTAACACCAGAGGGAAGCGGATGCCGTTACTGCGACCATAGCCAGACTGCCCCTTCCCATGACCACATGACTCCGCGTCTCCCTCGTCAGACACGTCACCTGACCACGCACAGGAAGCAAGCTCACTTCGCTCCTCTCCCCCAAGCCTGCTCGCTTTACACCCCAACCCCACACATTGTGCCACATGAAAATCTTTCCTCCACAAATTTCCAGCTTCAGCAGTTTTTTTTTGCTGAGAGCTATGTATGACTCAGAATATGTCTTTTCTCTCAGGGTAAGTGAGGCGGTAACTCCGCCTACTCTGATGCAATACCAGGAGAAATCAGGTGCCGGGAGAGTGTTAAGTGGTTTCAGGCACAAACAAGTTTGAGGATACATTCTATTGTTTCTGCTAGTGTTATTTTCGGTGTAGTAACTACACCAACTCCCAGGTGACCCTCAGGTGACCCCACAGTCAAAAGTCGGGGAGGGGGGGGGGGGGGGGGCTCCTCCTGCCGCTGGACAAATCCAAGTGCAATGCATGATGGGACAAAAGCAGTACTCGTGGGACAAAGACAGTGACATCATACTTTAGCCAGACTACCATCTCCAGTTCTTATAGCGACAAAGCCAAAGCTTGCTTTGTTCTGTCTGAATAGCAGCAGGCTACAAGAGGCTTATAAAGGGACATTCCACCTTTCCAAACTTCACCCGTATTCACTGTGTTCTATATAAAATTCTTAATGTTAATGTAGGACAGAAGAGAGTTTATATGACTCCAAGATGGATCAAACGGACTCTTTCAGAGGAAAGATATTTTCCCTTAACATGCTTCTCTTATTAAATCTTGGACCCTTAAGATACAGATACTGCTGGTGCTCAAAGGTTTTCAATTGGGATTGGACCACGGGTATATTCTGTAAATTTAAATGATTAGCATATTTTAGTAACTTTATAATAAAATGGTCAGTTTTTTCGCTGATCACTGATATAAATATTGTAGGCTACATTCATCCTACACGAAAAGAGACCGCGACAAAAGAGCCTTAAATAATATAAACTGCGCGCTGTGGTTACGCCATTAGCTGGAGGAAAGGGGCTGTTAGAATATTATCACCACCAGCGCGTGTCACAGATCCGGATGAGCTTGTGCGCATTGGCACACATACGGAGAGAAAAACTGAAACTAGGCAGGCACACGGAAAGTTAGAGCTCTGGTGATAGAAACACAAACTCGCGTGGGTGTAAGTTCTCTGCCGTCCAATTTGCATTACTTGAACTCGTCTGTCCACGGGCATTACGGGATGCACGCAAACCTAATAGACAGGATAAACCAAATTGCATGTCATTAACCTCAAATGGTAACGTTTTCATTGGGAGCATCATAGTCATTGACATAAGACGTCACGATGTAGGTATACCCGGGCGGTCTTACCTGTACACAGTTTCTTAAACTCCTCATACTCGGTCCCCTGTCCCCCAGGTACAATCCTGGACCCGTCATACTTAAAGGAAACCCTTGAACGACATGGCATAGAACATCAAATATTTGTGAGACACATCAACCAATACGACATAACAGGTTAGGCCCAATCGACCACCTGACGCATTATAACCTACTCTCGGACTTGGTAAGAGACCCACAAACGGTTGGGCCGAGTGTCGTATGCGTGCAGCAGGAGCAAGGAGTGTGGGGCGGATCCACGCCGCACCCGTCCCGATGCTTTCACAGTGCATTGGCCGCAATCGGCGGTTTACAAAGACGTGCAGATGCAAGACACGCGTAAATACATCAACTGTTTTCTCTGAATGATTCAATTTGCATGTAGCCGTGAGTGGTAAATGACTGGCTTTGATTCAAACACGTAGAGCTGTAGGCTACGAATGAACACAGAACAGCAATGTCATCTTTAAGGATCTATTGTCTTCTCTTGGAACCCAGGACTGTCGCTCAACGATATAACTTATATGATAATAAAGTAATATCTTACTCCACAAACACAATGTATACACTCACCAGTTTATATCTGTGTTGTCGTCTCTGACAAGGTTGTACGCTTCCCTGCACGCTTCCTTGTCGATTTCCGTTGCCATTTTCCCGTAGAGGTTTAAGTCGAGAGGAGAAGGAGGATTGGAGTAAATGGGCGAGGTGAAATAAGAAGGTAGGAGAATGGACGGTGCCAAATCCAGTTAGGATGTGCGCGGGTTGTGCAATAAAACGGCAGTGTACAATCGGTGCCGTAGCGGAGTGCGGGGCGGGGGAGACTGCGCTATGAGGCGGCGCGGAGCGGGGAGCTCTTTTCTCAGCGAGCAGAAAAAGCGGATCTTCTCACGGCTCTGTTCATTTCCTACACTCAGCTTTTTGGGCGTTGGTGATGTTTGTCAATCAGGTTGCCGAACTAGCCTAAACGGGGCCACACGAGACACAGATTTCACCTCCTAACGGTCAACCAGGGGATAAAGAGAAATTAAATCCGCCCTCTTCAATTGTCGAGGTTTTGCGGGGATTGGCCGCCACCTACAGGATAGTAATAATACTGAGATTTATTATTTTATTTTATTTAACCTTTATTTAACCAGGAATACCCCATTGAGATCGAAATCTAATTTACAAGGGGGACGTGACGTAAAACGCAAGTTTCCCAACGAGAGATGCCTCTGTGAAAAAGTAAATACTAAATGACAATGATTAACGATTAAGACAGAATGTAACTCGACTATATTTTATCAGTGGTATCTGTAGTGTGTGTTAATCTACTGAATATCCAGAGGAGGACATTCATACAACCTTAATTGCCCTACAACTATTTGACAGTCGCTGTAGATAAAAGCATCTGCCAAATTACTTCATTGTAAATTGTAAACCTGCTGTAGTCTTTGTCTTCCTGATATATGATCAAGAGACTAATCAGTTTCATGAAGAATTTCACTGCAGTGTGATTGATGTTGAAATGACTGCAGTGTTTTGAAACATCTTGGCAATAGGACATACTCCCAGCAAAGACAAGGAGTCCTACTTGTCAGTCTAACATCCAAGTGAAATTCTTCTGGTGGCACAGGTGTACAACTTTAAGGTATGGTGGCAGATATATCTGTGTCCCTGTGGTATCATATTGAAATGTGAATCAAGGGGGCTGTATTTCATCTAAACATGACAGAAGATAAGGGCTGTATGAAAAGGACTAATTCCTTCACTGAGCAGTCCAATGTGCTACGCAATTTTACGCATATTGGGCACGCAACCAGGCAAAGCAGTTGATTGGCTGAAAGAGAGATAGCAATCGCTCGAGTAAGTTATGTTTTCAAAACTACCCGTGTTACCCCAGTCCTTAAAAAACCTAGCTTAGACCCCTCTGATGTTAGAAACTATCGTCCTGTGTCTCTCTTGCCCTTCCTGTCCAAAGCTCTTGAACGAGCTGCCCTTAACCAACTGTCAGTTTTTCTCCACCAGAACAACCTGCTCGACCCTCATCAGTCTGGCTTCAGAACCGGGCATTCCACTGAAACTGCGCTCCTGGCTGTGACCAAGGCACTCGCCACTGCCAGAGCCTCCTCCCTCTCCTCTGTCCTGATTCTCCTTGACCTGTCTGCAGCGTTTGACACGGTCAACCACAAACTCCTGATCTCCACACTGGCTGAGATGGGCATCTCTGGAACTGCCCTCTCTTGGTTTACATCCTATCTCACAGATAGATCCTACCAAGTCTCCTGGAAGGGCTCTGTCTCTGCACCTCATCTACTTCTTACAGGAGTCCCGCAGGGATCTGTACTGGGTCCTCTGCTGTTCTCCATTTATACTAAGTCTCTTGGTTTGGTTATTAATTCACATGGCTTCTCTTACCATAGTTATGCTGATGACACTCAACTCTTCCTCTCTTTCCCTCCCTCTACCCCACAGGTAAAGGAAAGGATATCTGCTTGCCTGGATGACATCTCTGAATGGATGTCTAGCCATCACCTGAAGCTCAACCTCGACAAGACTGAGCTGTTCTTCATGCCATACAAGACCTCCCTGCTCCTAGACCTGTCCATCACCGTCGACGGATCCATGGTGACCGCCTCCCGCTCTGCAAGGAACCTGGGAGTGGTCCTGGACGATCAGCTGGACTTCAAAGAACACATCAGGGCAACGGCACGGTCCTGCAGGTTCCTCCTGTACAACATCAGGAGAATTCGGCCGTACCTGACCACTTACTCCGCCCAGCTTCTTGTCCAGACCATGGTCGCCTCACGTCTGGACTACTGCAACTCCCTTCTCGTAAGCCTACCAGCCTGCGCCATTCTGCCCCTACAACTGGTCCAAAATGCGGCTGCTCGGCTTGTGTTCAACCTCCCAAAGTTTTCGCACGTCACCCCCCTGCTGAGGTCACTCCACTGGCTGCCGGTCGTGGCCAGGATCAGGTTCAAAGTTCTGACCCTGGCCTACACTGCAGCCAAAAGGTCAGGCCCCTCCTACCTACAGGACTTAATCCAGCACTACGCTCCTGCTCGACCACTTCGCTCTGCTGCTGCAGGGCGACTTGCACTTCCCTCCCTCCGTGTTAAAGGCTCCCGCTCGTCCCGACTGCGGAGCTTTTCCACCCTAGCTCCCCAGTGGTGGAATGAACTCCCCACTCTGCTGCGCTCAGCTGAAACACTGTCTGTTTTTCGTCGTGGTCTGAAAATGCACTTTTTCAGACTCCACCTCGACTAAACTACCTATATAGGGCCATTCTATAGTATTTGCTTCCTGTTTTCTATTTAACTTGTGTTTTTGGTTATTCTATAGTTCAGAATGTATAGCTGACTGTGTGTACTTATCATGTTTATTACTAGGGATAGCTCATTTGCTGTGAGAAAGCTGTGCTTTGTCGGATTTGCTTTGTAGTCGCGTTAATGACCTTCAATATGCACTTATTGTACGTCGCTTTGGATAAAAGCGTCTGCCAAATGATTGTAATGTAATGTAAAAATGTAATGTAACCTCCGGTAACCACGCACATTCTTACGCCCTGTTGTCTGTCCATTTTGACACAAAATACGTAGGCTACGTAGACATGCCAGTTTGGCCCTGCATCTGCTAAAACCGTTTAATCCATGAAACCACTAGATGGAGGTATAGTTCCGCTAATTGCGGTCTATTTATTCAGGGTCAATTTTGTTTCATAAGACAAATTAACCGAACGGATGGCACAGAACAATTAACAAGCGAGCTTTCCCGATGTTCCCACGGTATTTTACTCGCGAAAAAGGGGGCACCTTCGTGGAAAAGCGCTCTAATGTTACTCATAGTAAACGTTTGAACTCCATTTGCTCTCATACACTATGCTACACGGTGTAAACTATAATTCACAGATTCCATTTCTGATATAAACCTGAAGTAAATGCTGATTTTCGACACACTATTCTAATTTCTTGAAATACTGTTTTGGGGGTTTTCTGGAGCTGTAAGCCAAAATTATGAAAAATGAAACAAATAAAGGCTAGAAATATTTCACTTTGTGTGTAATGAATCTATAATCTATGAAAGTTTCACTTTTTGAATGGAATTATGGAAAAAAAAAAACTTTTCCATGATATTCTAATTTTTTGGAAAGGATCTGTATGTGTGGGATGAAGTTCTTTTCTTCGGGATATCGTGTAAAATTCCCTGGGGATTTCAGAAAAACGAGTCCCGTGTGAATAGTGTTAACGTGAAGACTATTGCCCACACCATTCCCATATAGGCTAGGCTACTTTCATTTGCATATTTAAGAAGTAGGTTTTATATTAGTGCTAAAAGTGACCATGTGTGATTAATAAACTTAATCAATATTCTCATCCTGTCACATCTTCTTACGACCTCTTTATCGGATGTTTCTAAGCACAAAATCGCACGTGAATCGGTCAGCATACCATGCTCACTCAGTCACTGAAAATATGTTTTTATCAAGAAAACTGCACATAAAATAAAATTTAGTAAGATGATTCTCACGTCAGTTATTTAATGTTTATTTTGTATGATTATAACATTGTATAGGAGTTTAATATCCCATGCAGCTTTGGTTGCGGGGCATGTTGCACTTAATAGACAGAGATTCCGGGTAGACGCGTGTTCACAGTATTAGCATCAACAAAAGCGAACACAATGATGACCTCTTTAGAACTTCGTGGGAAGAAAAACACTATCAGTTCCTTTATTTCAGGTTGCCCGTTTTCGACCGATAGAGTGTATCGGTTGGTAGGCCTACACCGAAATCTGAAATTTTGGACAGCGCAGGGAGGCATGATTCAGTTGAGGACTGTATGCCTATTATGTAGGCTACAACACCAGGGCATAGGTACAGTTGAAGTCGAAAGTTTACATACACCTTAGCCAAATCTATTTAAACTCAGTTTTTCACAATTCCTGACATTTAATCCTAGTAAACATTCCCTGTCTTAGGTCAGTTAGGATCACAACTTTAATCAGCTTTTATTTCTTTCATCACATTCCCAGTGGGTCAGAAGTTTACATACACTCTGTTAGTATTTGGTAGCATTGCCTTTAAATTGTTTAACTTGGGTCCAATGTTTTCGGGTAGCCTTCCACAAGCTTCTCACAATAAGTTGCTGGAATTTTGGCCCATTCCTCCTGACAGAATTGGTGTAACTGAGTCAGTTACATTGCTCGCACATGTTCTGCCCACAAATTTTCAATTGGATTGAGGTCAAGACTTTGTGATGGCCACTCCAATACCTTGACTTTGTTGTCCTTAAGCCATTTTGCCACAACTTTGGAAGTATGCTTTGGGTCATTGTTCATTTGGAAGAGCCATTTGCGACCAAGCTTTAACTTCCTGGCTGATGTCTTGAGATGTTGCTTCAATATATCCACATCATTTTCCTTCCTCCTGATACCATCTATTTTATGAAGTGCACCAGTCCTTCCTGCAGCAAAGCACCCCCACAGAATCATGCTGCCACCCCCGTGCTTCACGGTTGGGATGGTGTTCTTCGGCTTGCAAGCCTCACCCTTTTTCCTCCAAACATAACGATGGTCATTATGGCCAAACAGTTACATTTGTGGAGGTCCACAATTTTCTTTCTGAGGTCTTGGCTGATTTCTTTTGATTTTCCCATGATGCCAAGCAAAGAGGCATTGAGTTTGAAGGTAGGCCTTATAATACATCCACAGGTACACCTCCAATTGACTCAAATAATGTCAATCAGAAGTTTCTAAAGTCATTACATCATTTTCTGGAATTTTCCAAGCTGTTTAAAGGCACAGTCAACTTAGTGTATGTAAACTTCTGACCCACTGGAATTGTGATATAATGAATTAAAAGTGAAATAATCTGTCTGTAAACAATTGATAGAAAAAGTCTTGTGTCATGCACAAAGTAGATGTCCTAACTGACTTGCCAACACTATAGTTTGCTAACATGAAATCTGTGGAGTGGTTAAAAATTAGTTTTAATGACTTCAACCTCAGTGTATGTAAACTTCCGACTTCAACTGTATGTGTACTGGAGTAAAACACCCACTTGCCTTATACACCCACTGTACACCCGCTGACCTTTCTTACACCCACTTTACATTGGCTTATCTTACTTTCAGCCACTTCACACCCTTACACTGATTTTCCTTACTTTAACTGAAAATGCCCCTATAGAGATTAATAAAGTAATATTGTATTGTATAGCATTACATACACCTGTATTACTGACACACATTTAGCATGTGTGTGCACCTGTGTGTGCATATGTTTGAGGATTTGGTATTGGTCTTTTGGAGACAATGTTGCATATGTAAGTGCCATGGTAACTCATATATTAACCAATCAGTGGTTTATTCATTTAGTGGTCTACCAATCTGAATTCAACTCACAATGTCCATAGAGCTGGACATGTCAAACCTCCTGTTTAGAAATGCCATACTTTACATAAAAACAACACATTATTTCCCTGTTTATACATTTGGAAAAATTCTACATAAATCTTTATGAGTGTGTGCACGCGCGTGTTTATGTTTGTGTAGGAGCGTGAGCGTGAGCATGAGTGTGTGTACCTCCAATCTGCAGGGCTGGTTCTGGCCATGGATGAGGATCCAGTGCATTCTCCAGCCTGGGTGGAGTCAGTGCAAAGGGCCAGGATTCTGCAAAAAAGTGGCCACTGAGGGGCGCCAGAGAGTGGAAACTACAGCCTGGGAATCACCAGGAGAGCTCACCTGCTCATCAATTATTTTACCAACTGGGACAGGTCTGCTGAATGGCTCATCCTGTTAAGGCACTCTCCGGTGTGTGGATGGGCTCCACGGTGGCCAACAGCCTTACAGGGCATTAATTGCCCATAGCATCACCCAGGGAGGGAGGGATTTGGTCGGGCCAGAATGACACTGTCTCATCATATAACCAACTTATATCAGCCTCTCTCTGGGATAAGCCGAACGTGGACATGATAGTGGTACATAACTGTATTTATAGAAGAAGAGCACTAAAAAAGGTTTTTCAGATAAATTTAGGCTGAAGATTTAAGCGTGTCGGCACTGTCTGGATCAGTGAAATGCAGTTATAGGATAAGAAGAGCTTCTTCCAATTGTTTAAGATCTATCAGTTTTTCATATCCTAATATTTCCAAAAGGAGGCATTGGGAAAATAGATCAGACGCTGATCACGCAAAATAAAATAATGTATTATTTTAATGTAAGCTATGCAATAAAAACACAATTTGCTTTGTTTGTGGATGCGGTGAGTTGTGTGTACTTGATACATAGTATTACGGTTATTAAGGTCTGTTATCCATTTGTCCTTTAAACATATGTAGTAGCCTACTTCGTAATTATGCAACAAAATTAAAGAACCATAATACAGTCCTCTCCTACATTTACCTGGTATGGGCATGGTTTTGAGGGTAGCGTCAGTGACTCAAGGGCGTGACTGTGCCCCTGCTCTATTTAAAGCCTCGGGTGCAACACGCGCTGCGTAACCACTACGACCCGCAGCTCACGCGCAACTTTCACAAGTTAAATCAAGTGAGTTCTTTGCCAGAAGCAGCAACTGCAGGAATTTACCGACATGTCAAATTCGGACCGAGTTGTGCTCGCTCTTGGCGGGACAGGAACGGTGGGCTCCGGGATTGTAAAAGCGCTTCTGGACAGAGGTAGGTGTGTGTGTGAGTGAGTGTGAATGTATGTGTGTGCGTGGGGGCGCGCGTGTTCTTCAGTGAACAGTAGTGACCGGCTACATTTGTGTCTGTGTGTGTGGTTGTGGTAACCTGTGCTTATGAATTGAGATATGTTTGGAAAAATACCTCGCACGTGTTTTGGACCTCGCCGAAAGTAAACGCGACCCAGGAGGTATTGCTGCCCAGCACTGCGCACCAGGTAATGGTTTGTGGGTGCTTTCTCGAGGTTGTAAGACCAACGGATATGCACCAATCCTCTCCCGACTCACAGCATCATTCCGTGCACAGGGCGGCTACGCACGTGCCTGGGGTGAACCCGTCCGTATCTGGGTTCCTTTTGACAAAGCCGCCAAAAAGTCTCGCCAGCCCCGGCTGGTACTCTAGTGCTTGCCATCTCACACTATAAAGCGCGCGCCGCCCATAGCGGGGTATTTCAGTTTATTTTAATTTATTTTTAAACGAAACAGTAATTTATGTAGTTTTCATGAGTCACTCAGTGAGCAGACACTGTAAGATAATATTGTACAATAGGGCCTGTGTCTATATAAACTTTGTATAAGTTTGTATAATAATGATTTCATATAATGGCATGACGGGGCATAGGCTGGTACATATTCAAGATGAGCTAACCATACAATGAGCCTAACGGGTAATTGGGAGGTTATCAGTGTCACCATGCTGCGTTTCACATAAACTCAGTTCATAGAACTTTACCTGCCCCACAACCACCTGTCTGTCCTCCACCCATCGGAGGGGTTCTTCTCATCCCTGCAGATGGAGGGTTTATGAATATGACCTGCTTTATCAGTAAGGTACATGGTGGCGTAATCTAACAACATTGTTACAGTTTCCCCCATTGCATGAAGAATGTACAACAGTCATTGCGACGTGGATATAAACGTTTGGCCAAATGCACCAAAATTACCTGAGTTATGATTACACAGTGTGTCTGGACTGGACAGATTTATTTGATTGCAATTTATTTCATTTGGTGAACTATTCTTTAGTGTCATTTCATCACTATGTTATGATTTTGCATATTAATTCACTGAACAGAATACCAAGTTACGTAAAAAGGCAAATTTGCTTGAATAGAAAGTGGACGGGTCATCTGCTTAGAACGCTAATAGGCTTTTGTCACAAGTGTTTGTCTTTGTCAGTTAGATTTTTGAGTCAAAAGTTTTGAAAATTGTTCCCTACAAGCCGGGTCCATTCCATATTGTGTGCTTGTGTATTTCCAGCGTGATATTTAAAGTGTGTAAATTGTAAAACACAGAATACACAATGATTGTGTCATCTGTGTTTATGACAGAATGATCGGAGATCCATGAATATTTATTGCATGAGTATGATTAATATCTGAGCATAACATCTTCATAATTATGTGCATGTTTATAATGTGTGTATAACGCAGGGTTTCATCTCAATTCTGTCTATTCAGGAAATATATTGAAATGTGTTTCATTAAGTGAACAATTATAGACCATTATGGCCATTTTTAATTCATGAACTGAAGTTCAGTTCATTTGCTAGGCTGACTGAATTGAAATGAATTGACCCCAACCCTTGTATAATGTGTTTGAGATTATATTTGTGTACGTTTATTGTGTTTGTAATGTGTATAAATGTGTGGTATCTGTAGAGAGAGTATAATGCATGTATATAGAGTATGTCTAGTGTGTATAATGTGTGTGTGCAGAATATGTAACTTATTTATGTGTATCGAAAAATGTATGTGTACGTGTGTGTGTGGGGTGTATATATGGTATATGTATGTGTGTGTGTGCGCAGAGTATGCATAATGTGTTTGTGTGGAATGTTTAGAATGTGTGCATATGTGTGTAGTAACGGTGTGTAGTATCTGAACCCGAATACCATTTTTGGAAATGCACAGATATTGCATATACATATTTTCTCTTCCTGATGTTGACCAAGGATATTCGGAAGATTGTTGGAAAATGATATTAGCGGAAAGAGTGTGCATTAAACTGAGACTGAAACAAGGGAATTTTGTTGCGCACAGTAAAACACGTTCAAATGCATTTCTCGGCACATTGAAGGTTGTGTGTGTTACATTAGAGTGCAAGATCACACCCCACCTGCACTGTAAAAAAATATCTCGTAAGAAAATGGTGAAAAGACTGGCAGCCAGTGTTGCCAGTGAAAAACCATTTAATGAATGGAAAAAAATTCATAAATCCTATCTTCGGGGATGGCCAGTAAATAATGAGTTATTATTGTTATTGTACATGATTTTGACTGTGTTTTGAAACATTTCTACAAACATTTTACAATAAAAATACAGTTTGTTTTTCACTGTTTTTTTAAAGTTTTTTTAAAAACACTGTCAAAGTCATGTAAAACTCATTTAACAGTCATCCCATAAAATGCAGAATTTATACAGCTAAATAACAGGATTCACATGGTTTTCCCCCTTCATTAAATGTTTTTTTTACTGGCAACATTGCTGCCGCTTTTTTATGGCATTTTTTACAGTGTGGTCGACATTGTGTCTGCACTCCCCCATTCTGAATAGAGATACAGATAGTTTTGCTGGTTAAACAGATACAGACAGATAGTTTAATCCCTGCACACCCCTAGTGTGTCTGTATGATGGGTGTAGATCATGTAAAACATGTGAGTGAAAAAAGTGTGTGTTTGTATAGAGCATGCATAACTTCTATGTGTGTGTGTGTGTGTGTGTGTGTGTGTGTGTGTGTGTGTGTGTGTGTGTGTGGTGTGTGTTTAGGTTTCAGAGTGGTGGTTGTGTCCAGAGACAGTAAAAGACTGGAGAAGCTAAAGAGTTTTGTCTCCCCGTCCAGCAGTGGCAACCTGATCACACTGAAAGGGAATGTGGGTAAGAGAGACTCCGCCCTGCACAGACCCCACCCTGTAGAACCGTACCCTGTAAACTCTGTAATACCCACCCTGTAGTAAGTCTCAACCCTGTAAAACCCGCCCTGTAAAGACTCAACCCTGTAAAATCTTATCCTGTAAAACTCCACCCTGTAAGGACTCAACTCTATAAATGCCTACTCTGTAAAACCCCACCTTGTAAAATCCCACTCTGTAAAATCCTACCCTGTAAAGAATCAACCATGTAAAACCCTACCCTGCAAAGACTCCACCATGTAAAGACTCAACACAGTAAAAACCCCACCCTATAAAACCCTACCCTGTAAAGACTCAAGCCTGTAAAATCTTATCCTGTAAAACTCCACCCTGTAAGGACTCAACTCTATAAATCCCTACCCTGTAAAACCCCACCTTGTAAAATCCCACTCTGTAAAATCCTACCCTGTAAAGAATCAACCATGTAAAACCCTACCCTGCAAAGACTCCACCATGTAAAGACTCAACACAGTAAAAACCTCACCCTATAAAACCCTACCCTGTAAAGACTCAAATCTATAAAACCCCACCTTGTAAAAGGCCCCACCTGTACACTCCTTGCTGTATAGACCCCACCCTTTAAATACAAGGCAAGATTATTTTCATGCTGCACCTTTAGGTCAGTCACACTGATGTCACGCTGAGGGTACAGGATGTCAGTGCTTTCTCTTCCTGGGTGAGAGGCTGTGGCTGCTGAGCCTCTCTTTGGGTGCGTCTCAATATTCTTCACTCCACTCCTCCTTTCCTCCACTCCCCCACTACCGCTCCTCTCCTACCCGAAAGTATGTGGAGGAAAGGAGGGGAGTGGAGGAAAGGAGAGAACGAGCATCCATGAAGAAAATTGGGACAGCTAATCTGCTTCACCGCAGATGCTAGAACATAATTGTAGCTGTCATGCTTATTTATGTTTAGTCATGTTCGTTTACGCAACATTAGTGCGCAAACAAATAAATAAAGCTGCTTACCCGTCTTAAATTACCAAATTTGCCTGTAGCACGTGAACCACAAAAACAAACTGGTATTTTGTTATCCTTTGTAGGCAATCAAGCCTTCGGATAGGGTGCTATGACCTATGTGTGATAATAACCTACTGAAGCACACACAATTTAGGGTAAATATCTTGCATTGGGGAATCATTATGTTGGGGAAATTCATATAAGGCACAGCTACGCGAACATGATGATGTCATCCAAAAATGTAAAAAAAACTTCTGCAGTAGGATACATCGATGTATCCGTCGCCAGAGGAGAGCAGGAGCCGAATTTGAAGCCGCTTCGCTCGTATCCTCCAATATTGGGATAGTGGAGGGAGGGAGGACACAAAGATCGGTTTTCGGGGCACGGCGGGTGGTAGTGGAGGAAAGGATGATGCATTTTTTGAGTATTGGGACACACCCTCTCTGTCTCAGGGTCAGAGGAAGAGGTGGAGCAGGTGAAGCAGGCCGTGGTGGAGGCTGTGGGGAAGGTGACAGACATCGTGTCGTCTCTGGGCTTCAGCTGGTGGCAAGGCGGACCCCCGCACACCCAGACCCTCAAGGAGCTGCACTGGGTGAGGATTCAACCAATCACAGCCCCAGCTCTGCTGCTCCTGCACACACACACGTTACTCATCCATCCATCCATCGATCCTCTTACTCTCTCTCCTCTAGGTGCTGGAGACTCTGGTCCTCAGCACCTTTGTGTCCTGGAAGGCCTTCTTCCCCCTGGTGAGAGACGACCCCAGAGGCACCTACACGTTCATCACAGGTGAGCTTCCACAGTCATCTGACCCCGCCCACGCCTCTCCCAGAGGACACTGCTGCGATAAGTAGCTGGGATTACGTGCTGTGACGCTATCAGTAACAGGCATGTGGCGCATAAAGCTCTGTGGTGTGACTGTCAATCACAGGAGAGGTTCTGTGATGCAGTGACTCCTCCTACGCTGCAGGGGGAGCTGGTGATAAGCTGTTGATGCCAGGGACGGGGTTCCTGACAGTGGGGGCGGCGAGTGCACTGGCGTTCTGCCAGGTTCTGCGAGAAGAGTATCCGGAAGTGCCCTGCAAATTCAACCAGGTGAACCTCCAGCTGAAAGTCATACGGGCACAATTTGTGATATGAAGAAAAACTTCCTAATCACTAGATGCAACTGAAAAAGAAAGTTACCTACTGAATGATTCTAAAGAGGACCGAATGTGTTATGGCGAAGGTTTGGGGGTCAAGGGGAAGATTACAGCTTCTGTTTCCAGCTCCCAAACTGCCACTGTTGTGAGCCAAAGACCACAAATGAGTGACCTTACCTCATGAGAGAGCAGTGCTTCACATCCTCATGCTTTAAGGGTTAATGGGCATTTACTGTCATTTAACTGAAAATTATTTTAAATGCAAGAAGTTATTTAAAACCAAACAGACAAATTTAACTGAAATCGATTTAGGACATTATGGACTGAAATATGACAAAGCCAAGATTTTATTTTTGTGTGGGAAATATACTTGCTTTTCAGAACACCGCAGTTGTTCGAAACTGTAATTAATTGCAATAGCGAGCAGGGATATGCGTGGGTTTGGTTTGGCTCTGGAATCTTAGCTGTAGTTCAGGCCTATTTTACCACTCAACCCCCAGGTGACAATCAACGCAGGTGTGACCGTCCCAGACCGTATGGCCCCTGGTTACCTGAACCACCTGGATCTGGGGGAGACGGTGGCTGCACTGGTGGAGAGACGAAGCTCCTCCCACGCCGTCTTCACTCTCGAATGCGCCTCCGACCTCAAAGCCATCCTCCTGGAGGGCAACATGTAGACCATGTAGACTGCAACACACTACACCCTGACACTTGCAACATGTATGATGCCCCCCACCCCAAATTCTGCCTGCATGTACACAATGAGGCAGGTCTGCCCCTTGTCCCGCCCAGTGTAATCACAACCTTGCATAGCTCCTTCAGCCTGTCTGATGCTGTTTAGGACATCACACCGTGTGTCTCGCTGATCTCTATGCTTTATGAAGTGTGTGCAGATCTGCCCTGTATAGCGTAATTCTCCATAGGGCAATCCTGGGCAATGTCTCTGTCATTCCATAGGGCAATCCTGGGTAATGTCTTTGTCATTCCAAAGGGCAATCCTGGGTAATGTCTTTGTCATTCCAAAGGGCAATCCTGGGCAATGTCTCTGTCATTCCATAGGGCAATCCTGGGTAATGTCTTTGTCATTCCAAAGGGCAATCCTGGGCAATGTCTCTGTCATTCCATAGGGCAATCCTGGGTAATGTCTTTGTCATTCCAAAGGGCAATCCTGGGTAATGTCTTTGTCATTCCAAAGGGCAATCCTGGGTAATGTCTTTGTCATTCCATAGGGCAATCCTGGGTAATGTCTTTGTCATTCCAAAGGGCAATCCTGGGCAATGTCTTTGTCATTCCATAGGGCAATCCTGGGTAATGTCTTTGTCATTCCAAAGGGCAATCCTGGGTAATGTCTTTGTCATTCCATAGGGCAATCCTGGGTAATGTCTTTGTCATTCCATAGGGCAATCCTGGGTAATGTCTTTGTCATTCCAAAGGGCAATCCTGGGTAATGTCTTTGTCATTCCATAGGGCAATCCTGGGTAATGTGCCTGTCATTGCGTAGGGCACTCCTGGGTAATGTCCCTGTAATTCCATAGGGCAATACTGGGTAATTTCTCTGTCATTCCACAGGGCAACCCTTGGTAATGTCTCTGTGCTCGAGTGACTTCGCCTGATGCAAGACCACAGGTCTGTTTCAGAGGGTTGCTCATATTCTCCAGCTTTTTTTTTTATTTGGTTGTGCTTGTAACCTGTACCCCCACCCCCACTCCGCTTCCTGCGAAGAATCCATCTTAACACCACCCGCTCTGTCTGGAGCAGACAACCCTGTTGGCAGACTGGAAACATATTCGTAATGTCTTAATTGTATCTGTAAGGAAAAAGATGATTTATGTGATTTTTGGTTTAGTAAATAAACAGTGCAGTCTAACCTCCCTGTATAATCATGTATCAATCAGTACATTGTTTGGCAAACCGGTGTGTGCATGAGTAATGTGGAGGGAGTATGTTTAAGAGCGTGTGTGTGTGTGTGTGTGTGTGTGTAGATGAGGGAGGGTGTGAGAAATTTCCCTGCGTGAGAAATGTATGTAAACAAACAACTTGCCAGCACAGTTGTCCCATCTGAGTCCATTGCGTGACTTCCATCTTTCAAAATAAAAATAAAAAACTTCTCTCCACCCACACCCCCACCCCCACCCCATGCACCAGGGTCTAATTATCCAGGACAACAGGACCCCTGGAAAAAAAAAAATTTCATTGGGAGAGGCGGGGGGCTTCCATCTCATGCCAGAATGGAGATGAACATAGCCCTTTTGTTTATTGTTTTGAGTTATGTGTGTGTGCTTAGCAATATTGGAACACATTTGCCTTTCCAATGTGAACTAAAGCACAACACACACACAAGCACAGACAATATAGACAGTGATGCATGCAGACGTTTGAAGCTCGTAAGATTGATATTTGTGTTTGAGCGATTGCATCAAATGATGGCCCAATTAGGCGTTGGTGTAAAAGAGCATGTGTGCTCAGTCAACCTACCCTGTATAAATAAAGGCAAATAAATAAATATAAATTAGGCCAAACTTGGACGGACGAATAGAGGGAGGTCCAACACCCCCTCGGCCTATTATTTCCCCACACGCAAACACCAACATAGGCACACAGGTTCCCCCACTCTCACGGAAACACATACAGGATACAGGAGTGACAGAGAGCAAGGGGTAGGGATCAGTCCATTTTAAACCAGCCTGGACTAATAAGACTGAAGTAACACTAACCGGCATGCGAGGCTGCGTGGCACATTATCAATGGCACTGTCGTATGTGCGCGCACGCACACACCGCAGCCATTTCTCTTGTGTTCTTACTTTCTACACACCACAAAGAAAGGGGAAGTGTAGAGATATGGGGGTACATGAGGCTGAGACCATGGTGATTGGGATTAAGAGAACTAAGAAGGCTTTACAGAGGCTTGGTACTATAGGTTTAGGGGGTACCAGGGCAGACAATGGAGTGGTGTAGCAGCTAGAGTATCACTGATGCGGATACCATCACCGTGACAGTGTAGCCTGGCCTGACTCTACACAACACTCATGGAACAAGGGGCACTGTAGAACCTTTAAATTTAAAATAAGAGAGAGAAAGATGCAGTAAAGATTAGGGGAAGCAAGCCTGCCACCCCAACCAACTGTGCCACAGTCTCCAGAACCTTTCTCTACTAGAACAGTACTGCAAAACATGGGCTCTGTTAGTACACAATTATTAACCAATTATTATTACAATCAAAGAAAGAGGGCAGGCTCACTTTGCGATGAAAATTATTACAGAAGCTTGCGTTCCTTGACCTGACCACGAATATCTGGGTCGGTCTCTTAGCAGTGCATATACAAAACTCAGGAAACAAGCGCAGACAAATCACATTTTTATGCATTTTTATGGCTACTGAACAATCAGACATACTGTAGGTTAAAATAATACTAATAAAAATTAGTTTTACAAGCAAGAACATTTTACAAGAAAAAAAAATGTCTTAGACACTGGAGATCCAACTGAAACTCTATATCCTTAAGTCCTTAGACATACGATTTAGGATGTCAAATGCTCCTAACCACACAAACTGAACAAATTAGGCCTCACCACACACAGGACTGTGCCATGGGGGAGGGGCAGCGGTGCACCTGACACCAGCATGCTACTCATGGAACCCTGAGCTAGTATCCATGGAGACCAGAGAACCAGCAGAGTCAAACAGAGGGCATGGTCACTGATCTGGGTTCTATTAAATCTTTGAATGTCCTGGTGTGCACAAGACATGGAACTCTCTCAAGGATTTAAAGAATGAAACCGATAGAAATGCAAAAGATGAAGCTATGGTCAGAGGACTCACCATTCCGTGAGAACACGGGCCACCTGGCCAAACAGTGTCAGTTACTAAAAACTTTCAATCCCCACATGCGTGCAAGCATGCAAATGAGCACATAAAAATGGCAAGAAAACCTAAAAAAACAGTCCCTCAGATGTCCACTTCACAGCTGGTTACAGAAGCAGCCCACCACTCAATCACCGCCAACCTTCCTCCAGGACAGACACAGATTTAGTCCAAGGTATCAAATACCTTTAACCATGCAAGACCATTTACTTGTGTTAAATATATCCACTCAGTAACCCACTAAACAAACACTCAGACCAATTCGTCCAATACCCACTCAATAACCCATTCAACAGAGCATGGCAAAGTTACAGCCACTTTTCTCATCGGAAGCCAGCATCTTAAGTGTTAGGAAAAGGTCCAGCAGGAAACATGTCATGCACAGCATATAGATTTCCAAATCTGAAAATGCATACTGTAGATGTGCATGCTGATCTGACTGATGATGGCGACGCATTTTACTGGGTAATGTGGACACATCTTAGAGCATGCGCACTTCAGTGTTACCATAACAACCATTGTGACATCACGTAAAGTGACGACGGGAGTGAGAAAGCAGAAAGCACACCTTAAGCAGGACTGAGATGATTGTTATGCAGACAGGGAGACTCAAGCCGGTAGAATGTTTCCAATTACTTTATTATTATTATTATAAAATCACGTATTGAACACCCATCACCACAGAGAGGGAGGGACAGGACAGGACCGTGTCAGAACACACACTGCTTACCACAATAATGCACATCAGAGGAGCAACTGTACACACCGCGCACACACACACGCCTGCACGCCCACACACACTCGCGCACACACGCACACAGCAGTATGAATGCCACACTGCTCTGCAGCAGCTTCTCCGAGTGACTCAGCAGATTACATCACTTCCTGTCCCTGCAGTATAACCACAGATTACAGTGAGAACATGCACCCAATCTCCACCCTACGCCAGCTGTGATGAACAGGTTACAGAAAACAGCTGGAACACAGACTTCCCTTTTACACTCTTTTTCCCTCTCCTAGCATTTCCTTCAGGACTCTTTCTGTTTCTTTGACAGACTCATTTAAAAAAGCATTGAAATAGGAAACATTTAAAATGAGGAATAAAACACTGCGGGAATACAGCAGTTGAACCCTCTCAGTTGAACGTCAGTAAAACACCCATTTTTAAAAAAAAGAAAAGAAAAGAAAAGAAGTTTTTTATTTTTTCTTCCTTTTTCACATCTCCTAAGCTTAACGCTGCTTGAGTTCACATATTGCATGCACACATACACCTTTCCCATCACAACTCAAAGCAGCACATGCATCCATTGCAATCCAAACTGTGATAAGTGTATTTGGTGCTAATCCTAAACTAACAGACCAATAGTTGTGTACCAGAGGTCCAAATTCACTTCCACTGCCTCAACAGGACATACCAAGTGACTTCCCATTTGTTTCAGGGGGGAAATTTTTCCCCATTCTATGTGGAACAACTCAATTCGCAAAATGCATCAGTGACACCCTGTAGAAATTACATTCCAAGAACGCAAGAGAGAAAAACCATTGTGCGCATCCATCTTTGCCTATTGAAACATTGGAGAATGGAACAATACCTTTGTGAATGATTAAATCAGTCAATTGTAGTGCAGGTGTTTGTTAAGATACTTTGTGTCTATGAATGACATTAATATAATTTCATTAATCAGTTATGCTTAGTGTAACTTAGTGTAACTGAGAATTGCTTTCTCACTCATAAATGCAAACTCACAAAGACACACACACACACACACACACACACACACACACACACACACACACACACACACACACACACACACACACACACACACACACACACACACACACACACACACACACACACACACACACACACGTGGTAATATAATAAATATTAATTTGTCATTTTGTTCTGTACAATATACAGTCAGGCAAATGTACATGGATACAAATCTGAATCCAGCCTGCTGATGTTGTGTACAGTTCCATAATTCAGGATCCTAAAAAATAACAAAAATGCCAGATATTAAAATCAATAGAAATATCACCACCTAATAGTCAGTCCCCCTTTTCCTTTTGGTACATATTAATAATAATGACCAACCTGATTGCAAAATATTTCTTTGAAACTGGACAGATGTAAAGGCACTTAAAATTGGGGAAAAAAAAAAAAAAAACACAGAACAGCAGTGATTAAATAAGTTGTAAAAGTAACAAAGCTGTTGAGTGCCTTAATAAACTGGCCATGTGTCCACTGCATGTTGAACCAATTTCTCCCATAAGACATTCATAATAAGTTGATGTTGGAGACATTCACCAATATGTTAATAATTTCGGAGACAAAAGTTACTGTACATTCAGCAGACCACATTTCTATCCCCACCGTCTCCCGTGGCAACGCCAGCCGCAAGGGTCCTGCCACAGAGAGCAGGGGGCCGTTCCCGTCGGATCAGCCTGCACCGCGTTGATTCTCCGCGAGACAGAGGGCGAGGCCGAAGGTTCTCAGCGTGCGGGGCTTTGATATGGAGCATGCCTGTGGGTTCTTAGTCTGAGGGAGGGGCAGCGCAGATCAGCTGACTGGAACAGGCCCCTCCCGACCCCCTCACACCACTCTGCATCTCGAGCCTGCACCTGCGGCAACGAGCTCACCTGCAAGGGACGCACACATCAGTCAAAACGAGGACACGGTAGGGAACGTCACCATGGAGATGTCAGGCCAGTCACTGATAGGGCGCACTCTGTAGGCGAGGTGGTTCGAAGGCACAGGTAAGGCCTCCTGCGTGCGAGTGCGTGCATGTGCATACGATTCAGGTGCAAGTACCTGGATCAGGTAAATCGGGGGTTGTGAGGTGGAGCTCTTCCTGTGTGTAAAGACTCCACATAGGACAATGCGCTCTGCATGGAGGTGAGACAGTATCCCTCCTCTCCTATCAGATACCTGCATGTGTTAAAGAGAGAGTGAGACAACAAATGTATTTATTAATTAACAAAAAGATTTTTATTCAATCTAAAACAATCTAGTCTATAAACTTACAGAAACCAGTAACTCACACTTACCTAAGATGTAATGAACATGCAAATAGAACTGGGAATAATAAACCAAATTCATAAATTTGGAGAAAAACAGGACTGCAGCTCAAATGTATAAGACTGTAGCTCAACACTAACATGCTGTAACATTAACAAATTGGATATGTTTGGCAATACTGTCATTCCTGGGCCCTGCTGGCAGCAAACATGGTTCAGTAACCAAACAAATTACAAGATACGGTGGCGAAATATGGGGTCCGCTTACAAAGCGAGATGTTGAGAGAAACACCCAACTGAAACTGTGCATGCAGAGTTCTGTAAAAATTTAAAATATGAAGAAATTAAAGAACATTCTTTCCAACTTCCCAACAAAATTGTCTTGGGAGAGGAAAGGTGTTTTAGCAACCTGCCATCGACCGAGACAGTAATGCCTCCAACCCCTGTTCATTAAAACAAAATATTGCAGCTGGGCTGCATACACAGAGAGGGTAGGGCAGCAAAGAGGGAGGTGGCAGGGCTGCACAAGAGGGAGCGATGCTGGGGAGGAGGTGGTGTTTTAGGTGGAGGCAGTGCTGGGGTGGAGGTGGTGTTTTAGGTGGAGGCAGTGCTGGGGTGGAGGTGGTGTTTTAGGTGGAGGTGTTGGCAGTGCTGGGGTGGAGGAGGTGTTTTAGGTGGAGGCAGTGCTGGGGTGGAGGTGGTGTTTTAGGTGGTGGCAGTGCCGGGGTGGAGGTGGTGCTTTAGGTAGAGGTGGAGGCAGTGCTGGGGTGGAGGAGATGTTTTAGGTGGAGGCAGTGCTGGGATGGAGGTGGTGTTTTAGGTGGAGGCAGTGCTGGGGTGGAGGTGGTGTTTTAGGTGGAGGTGTTGGCAGTGCTGGGGTGGAGGAGGTGTTTTAGGTGGAGGCGGTGCTGGGGTGGAGGTGGTGTTTTAGGTGGTGGCAGTGCTGGGGTGGAGGCGGTGTTTTAGGCGGAGGCGGTGTTTTAGGTGGAGGCGGTGTTTTAGGTGGAGGCAGTGCTGGGGTGGAGGTGGTGTTTTAGGTGGAGGCAGTGTTGGGGTGGAGGCGGTGTGTTACATGGAGGCAGTGCTGGGGTGGAGGCGGTGTTTTAGGTGGAGGCGTTGTCAGATACCCACCCCTCATGTATGAACTCCTCCAGGGCAGCACACTCAGAGACCAGCTGCGGAAGCTCAGTACGCAGAGCTACAAATGAGAGGATGGGCAGCAAGTCATCCGCCCCTCTGAGAGAGTGAGAGAGAGAGCGATGTAGTTTTTCTGCATCGTGTACACATTTTCCATTTCATGCAGCTAAGACTACACTACAAGATGGACATTTACATGCACAAAGGAAATCAGACCACAGAAAACCTGAAATCAAGTGACAAGCTTTGAACAGTTTTCAGAAAGCAATCTGCTACTGTGCATAACATTTTCACAGGAGCTGCATATTTAGAACATACGTTTTTAAACACATAGGCAAATTTTTTAAGCAATGGTATTAAAGTGAGATATACAAGGCATATTGCCATGGCTTAGTACATCACAGGGAACAGCCTTTGTCTCCAACTAAACCACACACTCTGACCATGCTGGTATTAATGATAAAACATGGCCTCCAACACATTAAGGCTCCAGTACCCCCCAACCTCACTTCCATCCTGGGCACTGCTTCTTTTAGTTTACTACAATGGAATCACTTCACACACAGGCGAACTCACTTTGCATGCAGTCGGTTGAACTGCCTGACCTCAAATTCAGCCGGTTAAAATGACTCCACATAGGGTGCGCTAAACTAACTGACGTTACACAGATTGTTTAAACTGCCTCACCTCACCCTAGGGAAGTAACAATATGATATTTTCACTGTACGATTATAGTCTCCACAAATATCACGGTTTTAGGGTATCTCACAGTATTACACTTTATTTCCCTTTTAATTACATTTACTATGACCCTCCTTGCTTTGAAGAAAAATACTGCTAAATCTATTTGAAATAGGCTTGCATTAGAACTCACATTGTAAACTATAAACTGGAGACAATATTTTATAAAATAAATAGAATGTTATAAAATAATCTGTTTTGAACATGGGTCCTCCTATGACCTAAGATAAGAGCATACTGCTTATTTGAGGCGCTTATTCGGCAGGTAGGTCTAATCCCAAACTGAGCCCTCTGGACTCACGGACTGTGGACTTGCAGACTTTATTGGCATGTTTCCAGGGGCAGGCAAGTCTGCATTGATGCGGACTTGCAAAAAGGGCAGGTAGAGTCCGCACAAGAGCACTTGCCAAAGACGCAGTTTTCACAATAGCCCTAAGCACTTGTGGTCTTGAAGAGAACACATCAGTAATGGAGGCATGGAGGCCTTGTGCACGGTTAGGTTACAATAGCAGATTAATAATGATGATTTTTACAATTTAATGACTTACATTTCCAAAGAAAGTTGGGACAGTATGTAAAATGCACATAAAAGCAGAAAGCAGTGATTTGTAAATTATCTTTTACATACATTTAATTGAGAACAGGTACTTATTTTCAGGTACTCTTACAAGCGATACTATAACCTCTCGGCATTTGAATGGATCTCTATGGGAATTGGGGGGGTGGGACTAGCTGCAAATCACACGGGAATAGTATGGAACACGTTTGGCTAAACGGCTGCAAGTCATCAAGGGTCTGAGGTATCAAACGAGTCTCAAACCATCACTCTGCTGCCCGATATGCAGTAGATATGGATGGATCACTGAAAGGGTTGTTTCTCCCGACTTATTTTCCAGAGAGTTTCAGGAGAAACAACCCTTAAAGTGATCCACTTTCACCTGGCTATAGGTATAAATTCTCGTGGTCTAACACTGGTGCTTATCATATAAAAATGAAGGCAACAGGCATACAGCTACCGATGTGGTGTGGGAGTGAGAGCACAGACGGCGCACTTTAGACAATGCAGTCGGATAGCTAGCTTGCACGAAAGAAGGAAAACACGCACAGCAATCTTGTCATGCAGAGAAATTTTATAAATCTCATTGTACATGGTCGCTATTCAATACTGGCTGCAACTTTGTCGAGTGCTGTGTTCAGGCTTTCCTGGCTCTGTTCCCCGCCCTCAGCGGAGAGTAAAGCAGCGGACTAAAGGCTATTAATCCTTTGTTTTATGAAACAAACCCATTGTAGTGGTGCGTGTCGCAACACGGACTGCCATTTAAACCATGGACACTGTGTTACAGGAAAAGCACACGGTGTGATGACCATCGTTGTTTTTTATCACACTATACGTTAACACTGGCAAATTGTTACATCCCTACTTCACGCGCAGTTGGTTAAACTAAATCACTTCACTTGCAGTCGGTGAAACCAAATCACTTCACTTGCAGTCGGTGAAACTAAATCACTTCACTTGCAGTTGGTTAAACTAAATCACTTCACACACAGCCAGACTAACCCTCGTCACACATAGCTGGTTAAACTAACTCCCTCCACACAAAGTCGGTTAAATTAATTTGTTGCGTGACAAGAACACAGGTGTCACATTTCCTTCCTGACCACAGGTAATCCAACTCCCCCATCCCTACGCTGGGGACACAGCCGGGTGGACATTATGCGATACGTGTCGCATTTCACTCACGCCCACGAGCTCACACAGACACACAGAGACACAGAGACACACAGACACACACCAAGCCCTCTCTATCGCTCCTTCACACACACACATACAGACACACACACGCTAGCACTCTCTTTCACTCTCCCACTCACTCACACACTCACACACTCACACACACACACACACACACACAGTCTCTCTCACTAACTCTGCACACACGCACACCAGGACTCGCACATTTAAACGCTCACAAACACAAGTACCCATTCATACACGCAGACAAATAGTTGGAAACACGCACATAGACAGAGGGGCACGCAAACACCGCCACACAAACACAGTCTCGTACACCAACACAAAGGCCGGCAGTGGGTGGCAGTGAAATGGTAATAGGCACACCCCCCGAGACAGCGGTAGAGCATTCAGCAGCAGGGGAGAGGTGTTTTCCTCTACCTTTACCTGTTCACTCTCCTGCAGCTCGACACGGCCGAAAAACGCTCATCTACAAGCCTCCTGCCCTGACAGCTTCCGGCCTACACACCAATCACTCCAGAACAGACGACGCAGCTGCCTAAAAATAAACCGCATCTTCGTTTACATTTAATTTATAGTCATTGAACATGGTTCAGCTGAAGATAAAATGCTTTGCGCTGCTAACGGAGATGTGACCGGACCTAAATTCCCCCTCAGTGAGAAAGAGATGCGGAGTAATAGTGCAGAGAGAACGTTTCTTTAATTTTTACAGGAAGTCGGTGTGAATTTTACAGGAAGTTGGTGAGGTTCGTACAGGACATTGATGTGTATTTTACAGGAAATTGGTATGAATTTCGCAGCATGTTGATGTTGACGACCCTCTGTGACATAATTAATAAACCACAAGGAGCTGAGAACCACAGCACGGCTCCCTGCATCCTCCTCGTCCTTTCCCTCCTTTCCCTCCTCCGCCTCAAATGACGCACCGCCTTTCTCACGTTTCCTCTCACTGTGGGAGGTAGAGATCCTCTACAATCCCCCAAACAATCGCTATCAAACCACTTTCCCGCAGACGAGTCCACCCAGCCTAAGAGCCGGCCAGCTAAGGACACTCAGCAGGGGGCGGAGGATCTAGACGAGAACCCTGCTGTGTGAGGCCTGAATGAGGCCATCCAGCCTGACACGCAGACAGCAGCGCGGCGGGAAGCCTTCCAGCACCGCGGCTTCTTCAGACAACACTGCGTGCGCGTGTGTGCGCGCGAGCTGGGTAGTGTCGGGTAGTGGGACTCACATTGCTGCCGTGCTGGCCGGGGTATCTGGGTCCTGCAGGTTGCGGTAATCTTCAGCACACACACAGATGAGCCTCAATGTCCGCACTGTAACATACAAACAGGGCATTACTGAATCATATAGATAGGGCATTACTGAAACATACAAACCAGGCATGACTTACAAACAGGACGTTACTGTAATATACAAACAGGGCATTACTGTAACACAAACCAGGCATGACTTGCATACAAACAGGGCGTTACTGTAATATACAAATAGGGGGTTATTGATGTATGGCATCTCTGAACATTACTGAAATGGGCCACGTTACTGAAATAGGCCATTACCCAAACACGATGTTACTGAAACAGTGTGTTACTGCACAAAAGACAACAGGCTGTGCATCTCTTAGTGTTTTCAGAGATGCACTTAATATAATGCCCAGGTTGTCTGTACCATACCCGCATCAAATGCTATCTCTGAAGACACCTCGGTTGGCACAATAACAGCAAGAGAACTGCTTCTAGTTTAACAGACAAAACAAAAGTTTTGCTATTGCAGAAATACTTAATAAGGCAACCTACACTGGAGAGAAAAATAAATCCCACTCCTGGATACAGAGAAGAGTCAACTGCCACATCATAGAGGGATACTGGAGCCAGGGAGCCAGCAATCCCATAGTGCATTGCTCCATTGTTCATAAACAAAGATCAGCGTGTTTAAAAAAAAAAAAATGCATAACAAAAATTAAGTAATTATGACATTGGAACCAAATGACAAATCATTTTAATTTACTGTTATTTTTAGAAAGGGATAGTACACCAACTGGGTTATTTTGGTCCTGTATCCAATGAATAGGGTTGTAAAGTTTCAGGAATATTTTGAGGAATTTTGAGGCAATTTTGGAAATTGAGGTCATTTTGTGAATTTATACTGTTAACAATATTTTTCATAAATCCTAAGTATGTCTTTGGTTTTTTATGTATTGGGCCTATTTCAGGGCTCACTGCAAATACTTTGCACACATTGTTAGGGAGAAAACCACAGGTTTTAAGAAATGTCAAATCAATATGATGTTGGTTTACCACAATGTGATACCACAATTTTTCCAATTGCAGTTTGTTTAACAAAAAGCATATTAAATAAGGAAACATAAATGCAAAAAATATTTCCTTCCATCTAAGACAGCGAATTAGATGGACCTTATTTAATCATGTTTTAGTCAAAAGATTTCAGTTATTCCGAATACATATTGGGAATAACTTCATCTTCTGACTAAAGTAAGGTAAACAAAAATTTTTACTTCCTTGACCTAGGCCAATTAGCTTCATCTTCAGAAAGAGACTCTGGAGAACCTGGACAATCCTCCTCAGATTCAATTTGTGTGGTGTCATCTTAAATGGGCTAAAAGAGTTTCAAGCCACCAGAGTAGCCATCAGCTTCTCAATTATTTCGTTTGTCAGCCTGTTCAACATTCTGCTGTATGTTCCACCAAACAGGGACCAGTTCCGCTCTGATGCAGCTGATGTTGGAGGGATCTGGAGAATAATTGAAGCAACAGGGGACATGGCTTCACACTTAAGAGTCCCTTCCACCAGGTTTATGCCTTGATGCATTTGGCTGCCTCCCAGATGGCATCAGCACTCCACAGCCCTTAGCTGCAGGAAAATCTACCCAAACGTTCAAGAACTTTCCCCTGATCTAGATTAAGGTGCTGTGCAATGGAAGTGATTGTCCCATATGTCGCAGAAGCCTGCTCCCCAGGAAGGACCTGGACCTGTTCAGCACATTGTGTTTGTTTATGGTTTCCTTCAACATTTTGTGTTTTATTAGCTTTGTTTAAGCATGAGATTCTTATAGTGAGTGGTGATTTTCCCGGGAAAATTACCTAAAGTTACCTGGAAAATTCCCTCTCTTTGCAACCCTTGCCATGGAAGATATTTTATATATTTAGAGAAGGTCCTGATGACGTGCCAGCTCTACAATGACAGGCAAAGGGGCATTCGGGGGTTTTCAGTCTAAAGAAAGAAAACACACTTCAAGTAACTCGAAAGCAGCTTGCGCAGCAATGCTATTGACTCAAGGGGTTAACTGTCCCTTTAAAGACACACTGTTACTCATGACTCACAGAAAGACCAGTGTACTGAGCCTGGATCTCACCAATGCATTCCAATTTGCGCTGGGGACAGAACTCCCTGCAGAGGTGCTGCAGCTCCTGCACTGCTGACTCGTAGGGGTAGGAACCTTGGAGCAGTGCCGGATCCTCTGGGAACAGTTTGGGCGCGACACCGACGTCGCCAGGAGTGGCGTTCCTATAGAGCCTCATGCTGGCCCCAAAGGATAGCTCCCTCTCTCTATAGACCTGTCTGCAGTGAGACAAACACATGGGAGTGGCTACAAGACAAACTCAGCCACCCCTACCCCCCTCCATCCTGACTATAGCAGTAAAGTATCTCTGTGTGTTATACAGGTACGGCCATCTCAGGACATAAAACATTAAGTATGATGTCACATGATTATGATGTCAGCTGCATCTGATGTTGTCCAGTTTTAGAAGATGGGTTTGGAGAAGTTACAGGCCTGTATCAGCACGACGGTGCCATCTACTGGAAAAATTATTTACTTGCACCAAATTCACCAGTGGATTAGCACTCACTTATTTCATTTCCCCTTGAGAACTGCTAATCAGCTAGCAGGAAACAAATCTTCATAAAGAGATGAAACGTGCCAGATAAGCTTCCATTTCAAAGTGTTTACACGCCACCATTGTCCGCAGAGCTCAGGTTGTGTTTTTTGTTTTGTTTTTTTAACCGTAGGACCCACCCAGCCACTGAAAGCATTACCCTGCTAGTCTTCGACTCCAACATGAGTGTTCCCTAAATATTCAGCCAGAGCTGTGCAGTTGAACTTGGCGTGACACACTGAAAACCTAAACCCTTCAAGCGACTTAAATTTCACACTGCAAAATCATAAACGATCACAAAACCCAGTGTCATCACCGCTTGTTCTCTGTGGTTAAAATTATGTATGACATGAAATCACAGAAACTAAAGCTGAATTCAGTTTCCATTTCAAAAACATGCTGCCTACACGCCAGTCCAGTCTCTTTGAACAGACTTCCTGTAAATGCAACGTTCCCTCGTTCTTTTGAGATGCCTTTGCGAAAAATACCACTGGTGTCTCGCTCTTGCCGTTTCCCTTTTTTTTGTACATCAGATTTGTGACAGAACTCTGGATACAAGATAATATATAGGAGACTTATCAATATCGCCGATAAATAGCTGAAAACAAAGTCATTGGTACTGGTCTGATGCTAAAGATTGTGGCTGATATTATGACAATGTACATGCGCCACAGACGCGATGCAAAAATGTCTTCGATTAATATACGCAATTTCCGCTATTCTCATAAGCAATTAGGCCTATTTGGAAGTATAAGATAATTGGCTTTTGCCTGCAGTTCAGAACAATAAAAAAAATAAAAAAAACTTTAGGACTGATAGCCAACCAACAGCTTCGTTAGGCCATGCCCTTTCATTTGCAGCAATACTTCATGGGCAGCTGCTGACTTGAAATTTTACAATTAGACTTAAGTTTCAGTGCGTCATGAGATTCACATTAGCTGTGTATATTTCGCCCTCTGCAGGCAGTGACTATGTGAGGTTTCAATCATTGCTTCATGCTGGAGTATGGTTTGGGGTGGCGGTGCTTTTGAGACAAAATAAGTTAAATGCATATACAGTCAAGCCGGAAAGTCTGCACACCCCTTTCACCTTCTCCACGTTTTATTACGTTACATATTCTACAATAGATTGAGTTCATTTTTTGTCTCAAAATTCTACATAAAATAGCCCATAATGACAAAGTGAAAACAGGTTTTTAGACATTTGTGCTAATTTATTAAAAATCAAAATGTAAAATATCATATGTACACAAGTGTGACACCCAAAAGTGAGCTGAGGTGCATTTTGTTTCCACTGATGTTTCTACAACTTAATTGGAGTCCACCTGTGATAAATTCAATTGATTGGACATGATTGGGGATTGCCAACACCTGCCTATATAAGGTCCCACAGTTGACAGTGCATGTCAGAGCAAACTCCATGCCATGGGGTCAAAGGAATTATCTGCAGACCTCAGAAACAGGATTGTGTCAAGGCATAGATCTGGAGAAGGGTACGGAAAAATCTCTGCAGCTTTACAGGTCCCAAAGAGCACAGTGGCCACCATCATTCGTAAATGGAAGAAGTTTGGAACCACCAAGAATCTTCCTAGACCTGGCCGCCCGGCCAAACTGAGCAATCGGGGAAGACGGGCCTTGGCCAGGGAGGTGAGCAGGAACCCGAGGGTCACTCTGACAGTGCTCCAGCGTATCCTTGTGGAGATGGGAGAACCTTTCAGAAGATCAACCATCCAGGCAGCACTCCACCAATCAGGCCTTTATGGTAGAGTGGCCAGACGGAAGCCCCTCCTTAGTAAAAGGCACATCACAGCCCGCTTGGAGTTTGCCAAAAGGCACCTAGAGGACTCTCAAACCATGAGAATCAAGATTATCTGGTCTGATGAAACCAAAATTGAACTTTTTGGCCTGAATAGCAAGCGTCACGTCTGGAGGAAACCAGGCACCGCTCATCACCTGGCTAATACCATCCCTACAGTGAAGCATGGCGGTGGCAGCATCATGATGTGGGGATGTTTTTCAGCAGCGGGAACGGGGCGACTAGTCCTGATAGAGGGAAAGATGAATGCAGCTAAGTACACCGAGATCCTTGAAGAAAACCTGCTCCAGAGCGCTCTGGACCTCAGACTGGGGTGAAGGTTTACCTTCCAACATGACAACGACCCGAAGCACACAGCCAAGAGAACAAAGGAGTGGCTTCGGAGAAAGTCTCTGCATGTCCTTGAGTGGCCCAGCCAGAGCCCAGACCTGAATCCAATTGAACATCTGTGGAAAGAGCTGAAAATGGCTGTGTACCGACGCTCCCCATCCAACCTGACGGAGCTTGCAAGGATATGCCAAGAGGAATGGGCAAAAATGTCCAGAAACAAGTGTGCCAAGCTCGTAGCTTCTTTCCCAAGATGCCTTGAAGCTGTAATCGCTGCCAAAGGTGCAGCAACCAAGTATTAGGCTAAGGGTGTGTACAGATATGTAACCCCTAAATAACCTATTTTTGTCAGTAAAATAAAATTGCATATTTTCTAAAAACTTGTTTTCACTTCGTCATTATTGGCTATTGTGTGTAGATGTTTGAGGCAAAAAATGAACTCAATCTATTGTAGTATAAGTCTGTAACGTAATAAAACGTGGAGAAGGTGAAAGGGGTGTGCAGACTGTGAAATTGTAAGAGCCATTATTTTGGCTCTAGTCTACAAATATTTATAGTATTTATTTTTGCACCGGCCAAAATACTGGAAGGTAATTTACATTACCTGGACTTTTTTTTACCAGCCAATAATCGGCAATTGCGGGCGAACGCAAGCACTGAAAAAATAAAACGCATATTTTTTTTCATAAGCTGCGATCTGTGCTCATCTACTTCTTCCATGAATGTGAAACTTGGTTGTAGTTTGCACTTATGCTGAAACGTAAAATAGACCAGTATCAGCATCAATATCAGCCAATCAAATATCTGTTATTGATATTGGTCCCCAGGCATTCAATATCGTGCACCCCTAAACGGCACCCGTTAGCACCAGGGAGTTGGTGAAGTTAGCTAGCTGGGCCGTTAACCCTGTAGTGAATTGGAAACTGAGCAGGAACAACAGGATGTGAATTAGTACACAGTGCACAAGATATTTTATATGAAAAATCAGCACAGTCTTGAATGGTCCGTTTTGTCTTTTTTTTTTCAAACCAATGAATGTCTGAATTAGCCATCTATTAACATAATGTGGCATGGTAACAGAAAATTATATTATACGTCTCCTCTACATCTATACCTTGGTTGTCCACTCTGAGTGTGCTGTGGCCACTGCTCCACACTGCTGCTCTCTGACCTATGACCAAGCTACTTGAGGCTGTGAGTTCTGTCCCATTCCAGGACAGGCGAGTGCTTGTGTCCTGTCTAGTGAAGTACTAGTGTTCTGTAAGTAGTAGAGTGTTCATGTTTTGTGTGGCATTGAACAGGGTGCCATACCTAAACAGTGCCAACAGGGGGCACCAAAGAGGGCAGAAGAAGGCTTCCTCTATGCAGGCCACACACTGGTCCTTGCTGTCTGCCGTGTTCAAACATTCAAAAGACAGCAAACACAGAGACAGCAGCCGATCTGAAATACACAGAGTTACACACTGAATTACTAACATACACACTGTCTGGGTTACACTCACACCCACACAAACAGACAAATACACACACCAATGGCATTGTGGATGTCTTTGATGATAGCTCTCAGGTGGTCCTTCAGAGCACACTCCTCCAAGTGGGTGATGTAGGTCTCCACCACTGGCTCCGGCAGGTCAGGGGCGGAGTCAGGGGCGGAGCTCCAGTCCAGCTGTGACAGATACTGTTCCAGATCCTCAAAGGAGTTCTCTCTGTCAGGGGTGGGGAGCGTGGTCCCAGCATGGGCGGAGTTCTCCTCGTTGGCATTGAAGTCGTGGGAGATGGAGAGGGAGGCGTCAGACAGGCTGTGGTTGAGGCTGGGCGGGGCCTGGAGCTGCTCAGAGCGCAGGTTCTGCACGCTGCGTGACATCTTCATTGGCTGGGTGGGGCTGGGGGCGGGGCCCTTGCTCACTATGGGGTACAGGCGGTTATATACCCTGTACTGCAGCCTCTTCAGGAGCTTCATCACCGGGTGCTCTGAGCAGCTGGAGGTGCAAACATGCAAATGCAGACATTTTACTGCAGTTTATTTACATGCAGCTACACACTGTAACCGTGGTACAGAGCCTTGTACCATGATTACCCTCATCTCACTCGGCGTGCGTGCGTGTGTGTGTGTGTGTGTGTGTGTGTGTGTGTGTGTGTGTGTGTGTGTGTGTGTGCCTTCTGTGTGTGCGCGTACAGTACCAGTCAAAAGTTTGGACACACCTACTCATAGAAGGTTTTTTCCCGTTATTTTTACTGTTTTCCACATTTTGGAATAGTAAAGACATCAAAACTATGAGATAACACAAATTAAATTATGCAAAAACCCAAAAAGTGTTAAATAAAAAAAGTCTTATATTTTAGATTCTGCAAAGTAGCCACCCTTTGCCTTGATAACAGCTTTGCACATTCTTGCCATTCTCTCAAACAACTTCTGTGGTAAACAGGTATTCCACAGGTAAACAGGTGATGCCATCATGACTGTATAAAAGGATATCAAAAGACTCCTGATATCTTATTTCCAGGTACTCTTAGAAGCAATACTATAACCTCTCTGCATTTGAATGGATCTCTATGGGAATTGGGGGGTGGGACTAGATTTAGCTTTAAATTACACTGGAACAGTGTGGAACACATGGTTGGCTAAATGGCTCTAAGTCATCAAGGGTCTGACGTATCTGCTGCCAGAAATACAGTAGATATGGATGGATAACTTGAAGGGTTTCTTCTCCTGACTTATTTTTCCATAGGAAAATTTGTCAGGAGAAACAACCCTTCAAGTGATCCATCCATATCTACTGCATATCTGGCAGCAGTGATGGTTTGAGGCTCGTTTGATACCTCAGACCCTTGTTGACTTACAGCCATTTAGCCAACCATGGGTTCCATACTATTCCCGTGTAATTTACAGCTTAATCTAGTCCCACCCCCCAATTCCCATAGAGATCCATTCAAATGCAGAGAGGTTATAGTATTGCTTCTAAGAGTACCTGGAAATACGATATCAAGAGTCTTTTGATATCCTTTTATACAGAATCATGATGGCATCACCTGTTTACCTGTGGAATACCTGTTTACCACAGAAGTTGTTTGAGAGAATGGCAAGAATGTGCAAAGCCGTTATCAAGGCAAAGGGTAGCTACTTTGAAGAATCTAAAATATAAGACTTTTTTTTATTTGTTTAACACTTTTTTGGTTTTTGCATAATTTAATTTGTGTTATCTCATAGTTTTGATGTCTTTAATATTCCTAAATGTGGAAAACAGTAAAAATAACAGAAAAAAACCTTCTATGAGTAGGTGTGTCCAAACTTTTGACTGGTACTGTATATCGACAGCCTCATAACAAAAGTGCCTAAGTAATTTTTTGGACATTTTTGAGATTTTCTGCCTAAATCACTTGATTTATCATTCGTCAACAGTGTAAAAATGCTCAAGTCACTGCAGGTCGCTGTGCACTTCCTGAACCACTCTAAGAAAGAGTTAATAAATACTCATTGATGTAGAATTGCAGCAGTTTTTTGCCTTTTTCTCAAAACTACAAAAAATGACTTGGGCACTTTTGTTATGAGGCTGTCGATATGCATGGGCGAGTGTGTGTGTGTGTGTGTGTGTGTGTGTAGTACCTCAACAGATAGGAAATCAGTCCTGAGACCAAGGTGCTGTCATTGGGGTTCTTCTTCAGATTCGCTTTCCAGACTTTTGGCCAGTCCTGCAGAAACACACATTACTGTAGTAACACAAAGGAAGGAAAGAGGGGGGGGGGGGGGGTGGAGGGAGAAAAATAGAGGAGATTGGGAAAGGAGGAGGAGTAAAAGAGGACTCACATTGTCTTGCTCATATTCCAGTACATTGGCGTACAGAACCCTCTGTTCCTGCTCCTCTGCAGTGATCATACCTGAGCCAGCAAATCTCCTACAAACACAATGCAGACCGCTTTAAACATGTGCGCATATATATATAGTGCGCATATATATATATATATATATATATATATATATATATACATATATATATATACATATATATATATATACATACACACACACACAGACACACACACACAGTCTCACACACACACACACACACACACAGTCACAAAAGCATTAAACATTCGCACACACATCCACATGAGGGACAAAGACGGGCAGGAATGACATCACAGTGGAGGGTCACAAGGTGAATGAGGAGATATGAGAAGTAGGTTGAATGAGGAGGAGGTGAATGAGGACTTGGATGACATGTGGGCAGGGCGTACCTGTTGGCCTCCTCTTGCAGCCTAAGTCTCCTCTCCTCCATCTTCCTGTGGAGCTGCCAGTGTTGAGGAAACCCCCAACCACCCATGACTGCCCACAAAATTCTACAACCCTCCTCTCCAAATGCCCCAAATGTGTCCTAATAACAGTCTTCCCACAAACTCTCCTAATCTTCAGACTTTAGCCCACCACAAGTATCTAAGGTATGTCCGCCCAGCAAAGCTCTGACCCCAATGGTCTGCATATCTGCAACGTGGACAAAATATGTCAACACCTCCGCGGGAATCGTGAGGCGTGTATCACTAAGCAGGCTTACTGATTTAGCTGGATAACCACACTGAGTAAAACCCGGAAACCCTCCCAAATCTGGAACATGGACTCAAGCACAAAGAGCTGTTCCGTGTTTTACTCAGTGCAGTTATCCAGCTAACTCAGTAATCCTGCTTCGTAGTATTCCCCGTCTTGGAGGAAGACCTCATCCGTGTGAAGCCTAACCTTCCCCGCTTTTAGCTGTGAAGGATACAGCATCCTGTCTGGCTTTGGCAATAATGAGATTCTCCATCATCTGTCTCTGTAGGGAGAGAGTCTGTAGAGAAATACAGAAATCAACAGTGTGGGTTATAACCAGCCTGAACTTAACATTGTTCTAGCTGAGTGCATATCGACATGTTAGAATGTGTTCTGGCAAGGTAGTCCTGTTTTCTAGCCCACGACAGGGCGAGTTGAATGTGAGGTGGGTTTGTTTGCAGTGAAAACTGCCATTTTCTACACTGTATGGTTTTTCCTGTGAAAGCTGCCGCAAGTCAGCCCATGAAAAATGTGGAGTGGCAGGCAAATGTAAAATTTAAATTGTATTATAGAACTGGAAAGACACCACAAGGTATCAAGGAATTGCAGTGTGCAGCGAAACGTCATGGATTAGAAAACAACAAACATTCTGACGCGATGTGGTTCCCATTTAATCGGCAAATGTTACACCAGCAGCTTTATCCCACAGTGAAACTATTATATTATATATTATATTATAGGCATTTAGCAGACGCTCTTATCCAGAGCGACTTACACAACTTTTTAGCATTTTTTACTATTAAACTATTAAACCATGCGATAGCCACCATATCGACAGATGTCGCCTTACAAAGTAGCCATACATAATAAATTTCAGCGCCACCGGCGGATAGCGCGCATTGGTCTTCCAACACACCGACGCCGTGGCAAAACAATGATTTGGTCAGTACAATACAGGCTTGTTTTTTCAGGGTAATGACGACTTTTAACTGTTGATACGTGCAGAAAAAATCAGCGGAAAAAATCTAAATATACCTTCAGAAATGCCTTCAGTTTTTTCCAGTACAAACGAAGATCCATTGGAGCTTTGGGCCTTAATCGGGGCATTCTTCCTATTTAAAGAACATAATTTAAACACAAGGGCTTGTTTCTGGATAAGCATTTCCGTACAAACCATGAAAATGTGTCGCCAGTTGCAAGGGTGCATGATCCGATCGTCTCCCCGCAAACAAACAAAAACAATGTAGCCTACTTACCTGAGAAAAAGATTTCACTTTTCAATATGGGGTAAATTTATCTAAACTGAAACGTTTATTTTTCCGCGTGTGTGTGTTCTACCGTCTCCGCTTTGGATTTTTAAACCGAGAAGCTGTTTGTCGTCCTGCTAAACTAACTGACCTGCCCCAGACTGCTGCGAGCGCGGGGGAGGTCTGGGTTAAAGGGGTGGATGCTGGGAGGGGCGTGGAGGTCGCGCGGGTTATTGGGGTTCACATGTCACAACAGCTCGAGGCTGGAGGAATCTGAAAGCAGGGACACCACTTTAACCTGGAGCGTCAGCATGCTGAACACCCTCAAATAAACTCTTGACCACGCGCTCTTCGTCTCCCAGAGGAGGCTACCACTGATCCAAACCTGATGATAACTTACCAAACACCTGTCATTTCCCCCAACTCTTTCTGTTCCCCACCACCTGCGGCCTGCAGTTCCAGGGACTGCCAGCCTGAATCAGATGTTAACCTCAACCACACATACTCTACCTGCTCAAGCACACCTACATACTGTATATTCTCAACCACACCAACAACCTGCAGTCACACACCCAGCACTCACTTACCTCACTCTTCAGACAACTCACTACTTCTGTCTCTACCAGTGACACAGCAATGCACTGTGCCAGTGAAATAGCACTGTCAACCTAATGCTGTCTTTCCTGGTTATGTAATTTGTGTTATTTGTGTTTGTTTGCTAGCTTGATATTTATGTAATTGCACTCTTTGTACCTGCCAGGAATCTGTAAATGTTCATTACAGCACTATTTTTATTCCTGTACTTTGCGGTTTGTTCTTTGCTCTGTGCTCTAAAAATAGTCTGTGAGCCTGGAAAATAATGTGTAAAATGATGACACTCGATCAAAAGTGTGTTGTACTGTTGTGTAATCGAGTAGTCATACCTTTGTGCAGCTGAGATGAAGGTTGCATATGTACAGTGATGTGAAAATGAATGTATACCCTCTTTCAATTCTATGGTTTTACATATTAGGACATAACTAACCCTCATCTAGTCCTTACCAATTCCTAAGAGTAGATAAATCTAACTTCATTTGACATACACTGCCTGGCCAAAAAAAAAGTTGCACACAAAAGTTGCATTCATCGTGGCATTGTTTCGACAACCTTATGCAACGTCACAACATTTATTTCCGTCCAGAGTTACATTCATTTTTGGCCGAGATCTTGTATTGACGACGGGAGAGTCGTACCACTCCGTAAAGCCTTCTCCAGCACATCCCAAAGACTTTCAATGGGGTTAAGGTCAGGACTCTGGTGGCCAATTCATGTGTGAAAATGATTCCTCATGCTCCCTGAGCCACTCTTTCACAATTTGAGCCCGATGAATCTTGGCATTGTCGTCCTGGAATATGCCCATGGATGGGATAACCTGGTCATTCATTACATTCAGGTACTCGCTGACTTCCTTTTATTGCTGCATAACGTTGCTGAGCCTAGACCTGACCAATTGAAGCAACCACAGATCATAACAGAGCATCCAGAGGCTTGTACAGTGGGCACTATGCATGACGGGTGCAACAGCGACTTTTTTTTTGGCCAGGCAGTGTATAAAAGACTCAAAATTTACTTTGTCATTATGTATTCAACCTAAAATAAGCCAAGATGCAGAAACCATGTGTGGAAAAAGTGCACCCTTATGGTAAAGCCCCACAGAAAGCGGTGTGGAGCGGATTTCTCGTGCGTTTACACCGCATTTTCAATGAGAGGCGATTCCTCGTGTCTGCACAGCATGTTGGGATTGCTTGCGATGGGAGGCGTCCAGACGAGACGGGGAACGTGGCGCAATAACCAATCAGATTAATGATTGTGGGAGGCGAGAGCGATGGCATGCGATTTCACCGCTTTCTGTGGGGCTTTACGGTTCCTGCTTCGATGTCAGTTAAGAAGGTAAATATAACCAGCACAATCAAGTGCACATGGTTAGTTGATAATCAGGAGATGCTACCACCTGTGTATAAAAGCAGAAATGTTTACAGTTTGGTCTGGAGCAGTCAGGTTTGTGTTAATACAGCGTACAAAGGACAAAGTACACTACTCACAAAAAGTTAGGGATATTCGGCTTTCGGGTGAAATTTCAGGATGAACCTAAAATGCACTATAACCTTTACAGGTGAAATTAATTTGACCTTCTTTAAACTTTTGAATGCACATGTCCAACTATTCAATGTTTCAGTACTTTTTGCACAACTTGCTGTTCTCTAACAAGGAGCTGAACGGCAAAATTCACAACAGGTGTTTGATCCATGAATCGACCAATAAATTTCCTGGTTCAATTAGAATTGGTATTTAAACAGTCCTCTTCATCATGCTGTTCACATTTTGACATCATGAGACCAAGACGACACCTAACAATTGATCAACAGTACCTCGCCATTGCGAGGCTTCAAACAGGATGTTCTCAGAGGGAAGTGGCCACTGAGCTTAGAGTGTCACAGAGTGTCATCAGCAGGTTGCAACAGAGATACAGAGAGACTGGAAGAGTCACAGAAAGGCATAGAAGTGGACGTCCTTTGGCCACATCCCACACTGATGACCGCTTCATTGTGAACAGTGCCCTGCGGAACCGGATGATGAATGCCACTCAACTCCAGGCACATTTAAGGGAGGTGAGAGGCACCCAAGTGTCACGTCAGACCATTCGAAACCGTTTACATCAGCGTGGTCTGCGTGCTAGACGACCTGCAAGGGTACCTGACCACACCACCAGGCACAGGCGTCATCGTCTTGCATGGGCCAGGGAGCATTTACGCTGGACGAGGGACCAGTGGGCCTCAGTGCTGTTCTCTGATGAAAGTCGATTCACGTTGAGCAGAAATGATGGCCGCCAACGATGTTGGAGACATCAAGGAGAGCGCTATGCATCAGCCACTGTTGTCACCAGACGACCCTTTGGTGGTGGCGGTGTTACAGTGTGGGCAGGTGTGTCTAGTCAATACAGAACTGCCCTACACTTTGTGAATGGTACAGTGACAAGCCCATACTACCTGAATAACATCATTAATCCAGTCATTGTGCCCCTGCATGAACAACACAGGCCTAATTTCATCTTCATGGACGACAATGCTCCAGCTCATCGAGGTCGCATCATTAGGGAAAGGCTGCTGGAGACTGGGGTACCTCAAATGGAGTGGCCTGCACTTTCTCCAGACCTGAATCCCATAGAAAACCTATGGGATCAGCTGACTCACCGTGTAGAGGCTCGTAACTCTGTACCCCAGAACCTCAATGACCTGAGGGCCGCCCTTCAAGAAGAGTGGGATGCCATGCCTCAGCAGACAATAAGTCGACTTGTGAACAGCATGAGACGTCGTTGTCAAGCTGTAATTGATGCTCAAGGGCACATGACAAGTTATTGAGACATTGACATTTTTGTTGTGGTATACCCACCACTGTTGTTGGCTTTTGTTTCAATAAATTGTTTGAGATGAGGAAATCACCATTGCATGCTTCTACTTAAATGCCCTACTTTCATGATACGTATAATATCACTGTAGCGTGAACTTACATTTTCCATAAATTTCACCCGAAAGCCAAATATCCCTAACTTTTTGTGAGTCGTGTATGTCTGTGATGATCTCAGATGCAACTGTTGCTGCTCATAAGTCTGGGAAGGGTTCTAAAGCCATTTCCATCATTCTACAGTGAGAAAAATCATTGACAAATGGAGAACATTCAAGACCATTGCCAATCTACCCAGGAGCGGGCATCCCAGCAAATTCACCCCAAGATCAGACTGTATGATGTTCCGAGAAATTATACGAACCCTACAGCTACATCGAGGGATCTACAGGCCTCTGTCACTACAGTAAATTTTAAAGTTCATGACTCCACAGTGGCTTTAATGGAAGGGTAGCCAGGAGTAAACCCCTTCTCCCTACCAGGCGCAAACTTCAAACACCACATATCACCAAAGAACCTCATGCCAAATATCAATGAGCTGAAGCAGTTTTGTAAGGAGGAGTGGGCCAGAATTCCTCCAATGCGATTTAAGAGACTGATAAACTCATACAGAAAACAATGACTTCAGGTTATTGCTGCTAAAGGGGGCTGTGCAAGCTACTGAAACATGGGGTGCACTTACTTTCTCCCAGAATATTGACTTATTTTTGGTTGAATAAACATCTGTTGTGTGATGTTTGTCACGTGAGGATTCATCTCCTGTTTGGACTAGATGAGGGTTAGTTATGTGCCAATTTGTAAAACCATAGAATTTAAAGAGGGTGTACACTCACACACACTCACCAGTGAGGTTTTCTGCGTGGCTTGGCCTGGATGGAGTCGAGCCAGACGAGCCTCATAGTTTGCCTTCAATTTCTGATTCAGCCGAGAGGCCTCTTCAATGGGAGTCAGCTCCCTGTCTCACACACACACATATACACATATACACACACACACATGCATATATATACACACGCACATATATACACACACACATACATGCATATACACACAGACACACACATACACGCACGCACACACACATACATACATGCACGCGCACACACACACACACACACATACAAGGGCACACACATGCATATACACACATACACACGCACACACATACACAGCCACATATACATGTACACACACACGCATGCACATACACCCACATATACATACACAACGACACATAAGTACAGGCAAAGGCATAGGCACAGATATACACACACACACACACACACACGTACAAACACAGACACAGAATTGCATAGTGAACAAGTGAGTGAAATGTAAGCTCCAATAAAAGATATGTTAACCAAAGCCCCCCCCGCCCATTCCAAAGCACAAAGTCTCTGATGTGATCTGATTGGTGTGACATATTGGGGGCAGGGCTCCAGTGCTGTCCTCCTCTTAGCACACAATACATACTGTTCTGACTAATTTAATCTAGCCATGTGACGTCAGCTCAATCAGAGATGAATGCGCATGTACATGCGTGTGAGTGTCCGTGTGTGCAAGTGTGCGTACGAATCAGAGTGAACGTGCTTATGTACGTGCGCGAGATAAACTGACTTCTTGGTGTCCTGTGACTCCACCTCCTGCAGTTTCTGGAAGATCTCAGGGGGCAGGAACGGGGAGGGCTCTCCCCCGCCCTCAGAGAGAACCCTACGGTGAGTGGGCCGGGGGGGCTGCCTGGGGGCCGGCTCTGAGGCCACGAGTATCACCTCTGGAGAAATCAACACAGTCCCAAGTCCACAGGACACAGCACAATGTAAGCCTCTATGGGTAAGACAATACAAGCAAATGCATATTACATGCAGTAAGAGGACGCAAGAGGTGGATATTCTGTAGGAACCAACACTCAAACCCTACAAAACAGCAACCGCCACATTATATAACAGTGGTCCCCGTTAATTACATTACATTACAGTCACACAGCAAATGCTCTGATGTAGGCTTAAGGAAGTAGAGATCATCAGTGTTAATCTCAGCAATACAAAGGTGCGGTATCACCAAGGCACGGAAAGCCCATTTATAATCAATAAGTAAAATCGAACTTATTTATAATAAATAAGTAACCGAACAAACCCAACAGTTTGTACTGTAGCAAAAGTAAATATAGCAGGACAGATAACCTAACTTTACACTGATATAGCTAGTTAACATTATCCCAAAAGGAAAAACATAGAAAGAAAGAGTAGCTAAAAGGATAGGTAAAATGGCCTTTCAACAGGCATGGTTTTAAATGTATCAACCTGTAATACCCAATCAGAACTATGAGCCAGTCCATGTGCTCTGTCAGTGTTGAAGAGCGCACACTAGTCTGCCTGTCTTCCAAAGCGCATCCTGTCAGCTGCCACTTTGTTTCACCCTGCGCTGTGCAGCTGTTACGCACTTCATGCGCAGCCAGCACAGGCGGACTGCAGACACCTGATCTACCAGCGGAGTTGCTATTGCGCAAGGATGTTGGGAAACACAAAATTGACTGAAACCCATGCTACGGCACACCCCGAGGAGCTGCTGGAGAGACAGCACTGTTATGGTCAGGATTCAAGAATGGCCTGTGGTATGCACCACAGTGACACCTGGTGGACAGTCAGCAGAATGCATGTTGAAGATTGATATTCTAAAAACATACGGTCCTCACGAAATACAAGAACTCGAAAGAACTGAGAATCATTAGCCATTGATACGCCGTCTCTGTTGATCTGAGAAATGCTCACTGATATGTGTGCTTGAGAATAATAGACCCTTACGCCCTTTAGCCATTTGTTTCTGCCTGCTTAAAATTAGTAAACAATACCAAAAAAGACAAAACAGTATAGAAAATGCACACCCCCCCTCCCCCGCCACACACACACACACACACACACACACATATACATATATATATATACACAGTGCACTCCAAAAGTGTTAGGACAGTGACAATTTTTTGTTGTTTTGGCTCTGTACTCCTGCACATTGGATTTGAAATGGAACAGTGACTATGAGGTTAAAGTGCAGACTTTCAGCTTTAATTTGAGGATTTCTATATCCAGCCGTGTAGCGATTTTAGCCATATAGCCCCCCCATTTTAGGGGACCAAAAGTAATTGGACAAATTAACATAAATAGTGTCACCATATTTAATAATTTAATTGGTTGCATATCCTTTGCATACCATGACTTCCTGATGTCTTTGACCCAACAACATCAAAAGTCTCTTGATATCTTATTTTCAGGTACACTTACAAGCGATACTATAACCTCTCTGAATTTGAATAGATATCTATGGGAATTGGGGGGTGGCACTACATTAAACTGTAAATTACATGGGAATAGTATGGAACACATGGTTGGCTAAATGGCTGCAAGTCATCAAGGGTCTGAGGTATCAAACGAGCCTCAAACCATCACTCTGCTGCCAGATATGCAGTAGATATGGATGGATCACTTTAAGGGTTGTTTCTCCTTGCTCATTTTCATATCAAACTCTATGGAAAAATAGGTCAGGAGAAACAACCATGAAAGTGAAACCCTTTGCAACCAGCAGAGGATACTGTACTCAGAGAGTAGTATCAGAGAAACTCCTCTCCCAGCTCACCATTTTTTACTGTGCTGCAGTTGGGCGTGGCAGCGGAGGTGGGGTTCGGGGTGGGGGTGGGGAGATCACCCCTCCTTGCTATAAAAGACTTGACTCTCTCCAGACACTGCTCAGCCAGTCTCAACATCCTCTCCACTTCCACCGTTCGCGTCTCTCCATCCGCTGAGGGGGAGACCAGGGTTACCATCACTCATGTGAGAAGGGGGTGTGGTTACATTTTACACATGCCACACCCCCAAGATCTGACAGTACACTGTCAGAATGGGCTTTCAGGCAAATTTACTTGCAATTTAGTGAAGGGAATATTACTAAATATATCATAACAGCAAAATGGGTGGAGCTATACCAGAGTTGCCAAGTTTGGTGAGCTGGCTGGCGTGAGATTTATTGCAGTCGCGGGGGGGGGGGGAGATTGAGTATGTCTCTTTTTGTGTGTCTCACACCAGTTGGCAACCCTGAGCTATAAATATACAATCAGTAAATGACTGATTTTAACTAATAAGTATTTGTCTGTGGAGTGCAAACCTTTTGATTGGGTTAAACAAGTACACGAGTCACGACTGACAGCTTGCTGTAGCTCCACCCATTATGCACTGTTCATTGCTTACAATATTAAAATGTTCAGGCTAGAACTGCACAAATACTCATAATTATCTATCCTATCATCATAAACCTTTATTTCAACCTGGGAAAACACACTGAGGGACAGACCCTTGGCAATAATAATAAAACAAACAAAATAAAATGTAATACAAATAAAAGGAAACACTTCTTAAAAACATATACAATCAAATTGAGGAAGATTTAAAATCAATTGCTGAAATTGCCACAATGGCAGCAATGTGTCTATTCTTCAAGGTGCATTGCAGTTCAATCAATTTTGATCTTGTATGTGAAACTATTTTGCATTTATGTATGTGAAACAACCAAATATGGTCAATATTACAATTAAGGCGAGACACGGCAGGCAGAAATGACGTTTTTGCATCCACTCATCAATTTTGAGATTTTTGGTTATTTTGCTTCTATAACATGTCTTCTTTAACATGATATCATAAAAATGTCCAGACTGCACAGAAATATGTTTATTTTACTGTATTTTGTCTACTTAGGTCCAGAAATTTTATCCTAACTTGATCGAATGTTAGCATTTTTGAGTGAGCTATAGTTCCGCGACGTTTGGTAAAACAATGTAGTGTTACCTATCGTTGGAAAGCTCATTTTCTGTAGCCGAACAGTAGCTGATCCAAATATGGTCATTTAATTTGCAGTGACGACTATTTGTGTAAAGACGAAGGGTGCTTTAATACAAAATGCGAAATCCCATTGGCTGAAGGCCATTTCTGGCGTTCTGATTCGCTAAAACGCATCACGTGATGTGTTCGGCAACTTCCGTGTTAGCTTAACGCGGCAAATAATGAAGTGGTGAAACAAAAGTTTGGCGAATGTAAAGTCGTGATCAAAATGGGCAAAACACCGAAAATCCGTGCAAAAGCGACACAAAAGAGACGTGAGCAATTACTTACTGCCAGAAGAAGCAAGGGAACTACATGTGATCGTAAAGATGACAACGAGCTTGTCAGTAGCGAGTCACCAGCTGTCTGTGCGTCAAAACGCAAAATTCAGGAGATGGGGAAAGGTGATCCGAAATTAGATGACAGGCCGGTCACACAACAGTGGCTTATAATGCACGTGTCGCGTTTAAATGAGCTGCTGGATGAATTGCTATGTCCAAATTGCATGGGGAACGGTCTACATATAAACATAGATCCCCAAAACCAAGGGTTTTGTAGCAGTCTGTTGCTGGAGTGTAGCGAATGCAAATCGCAAGAAAAAGGATACAGAAAAAGCGTGTTTTCATCCTCACGTTTAGGGCTTGGATATGCTGCGCTAAGGAAAATTAGTAAAGTGTTAGGTATTCCATCACTACACTTGAAGACATATCAGAGACACGACAGGAGAGTGACAGGTAAACAGGGTAGAGATAGAGAAGCCTATTAGAAAGTGTAAAACAATCTATGTATTTACTGTAGGCTATATTTGTACTGTATAGTAAAATGTAGAGATAGAGAAGCCTATTAGAAAGTGTAAAACAATCTATGTATTTACTGTAGGCTATATTTGTATTGTATAGTAAACAGGGTAGAGACAGAGAAGCCCATTAGAAAGTGTAAAACAATCTATGTATTTACTATAGGCTATATTTGTACTGTATAGTAAAATGTAGAGATAAAGAGGCCTATTAGAAAGTGTAAAACAATTATTTATTTACTGTAGGCTATATTTGTACTGTATAGTAAAATGTAGAGATAGAGAGGCCTATTAGAAAGTGTAAAACAATTATTTATTTACTGTAGGCTATAATGGTATTGTATAGTAAACAGGGTAGAGATAGAGAAGCCTATTAGAAATTTTAAAACAATCTATTTACTGTATTTGTACTGTATACATCCCATAACACAGAATAATAAAGTGCAATTTCATGAATTCAGCATATTGTACTTCATTAATATTGCCACCAGTTTGTTTTATTGTTACAGTATACTTTTCCTTTTAGTGGCAGGGAGGGCAGACTGTAGGGTGGACTGTAGTCAAAAGATAAAATAATTATAATGAAACGTGCATCTTCATCCATTCTAAGAAGAGAAGACCTTCATCCACTTCTTGTCTTTTGTTTTATAGGTTCCATTGCCTTACTAGAACCAGAGTACTTTGTCACACAATCATTGCATGATTTCACAGCGTACAGTTTAACAGTGTGCACAGTTTGTCCGGTCATTCTGGCTAAGCTGCAAATCTGGTAACCCTAGCTGTAATCTCATTGGCTCTTACCTATGTATTTTGATTTAGATTTTTTTAAGTTTTTTAATAAATGGAGATAAAAAATTATCTTAATTGACAATTATGACGAAGACAATTATCACATTATGACAAAGACAAACAGGTGGCACAAAAGGGTTGCGCAGTAACTGGAAGGCCCTTTGACTATGCCTGTGCTTAGTTGTACTTATTAACAAGTATATCTAATCAAGTAAGTATATATACAGTTTAGATGTGTTCAGTAGTGTAATAGGGCATTGGGGGATGTGATTTAATGGGTTATTGTTGCTATAAAGAGTGATTTCTAGTCAGCAAATATTAAACTTAACAATAGATATCTTTAACGGCCATTTTCTCAAAATGAGTTTTTTTCAATACTCTGAACCAGAAATCTCAACTTCTAGATCACTTACATACACTAAACTTTCCATGTTCATTCTTAACTATATTCTGAAGATTATTACAGAAGGATTTGTTAATATATTGCCAATTGCCTGATTTATTACACATTTTGTTCTTAAAAACATGGCGAAAATGCATTTTTTATACCTGTATATAGCATTTTCTCATTTATAAAATGAAAAAAGCATGTATCCAAAATCTGTTCTGTAATTTCTTTAGTCTCTAATATGTTGTCAAAATGAAATAAAGATTTTAAGCCTGGCTTTATCCAATTTTTCTATTTTTGGTTTTTAAATATATGCAAATTAGCGCATATTTAATGAGGCCTTGCCTAATTTGCATATTTAAATGTAACTTTAAAAAGAACTTCCAATACAAAAAAGAATTGTAACAATGTAAGTAATCAACTGGTAAAGTTTCATGATTATATCTTGTAGTTAATTTTTTTTCCCTATTCACCTGCAGTGTCTCGCCTTAATACAAAACGTTACCAAAAGCAAAGACAAGCAATGAATAGAAGAAAGATCAATCTATTTGATCACAAATTATAGACAAAGCCCTAACCTGATTTTAAATAATAATAATAATAAATATAGCTGCAAAGCAGCGACTGCACGGGGTCCAAGCAAAAGGTTGTCATTTTGTTGCAATCATGTTACATTGGTTTCCTTTTACAATCGAGTCTCGGAAGGTATACGTGAGACACATGTAGCTGCATGACATGAGTGTCTAAACATGAATATGTATAAAAGGTCAAACTGTTTTCAGACCACCACCTTCAGTTAATTCTGGGTAAACTGAATAATTTGAGAAGACATTCATGAAAGAGAATCTGAAGCAATGCCTAGATATTAACTAAAAAAATGTATTTTAGTGTTTCCTATCCCATTAATGTGAAAATAAGATTTGTAGATGTGAAAAGCATAAGAAAGTGCATGTTGTGTTGTCGAAAATAAACGCGACCTTTGGTACCCGGTGGGATTTGAACCAGGGTCTCCCACATCGAAGGGCATCGCTCTAACCACAATGCCATCGCAGATGTTGTATGGTATGGGGAGAATTATTGGAGGCTATGGAGCATTTTTGATGAAGAATTTGGCAGGAAAAAGAATAACTTTATTAAAACTTTATTTGTTTCACTCATTTAAGTACTAGTGAAACTGTGAATAGTTAATATAGTAAAATCTCTTTGCCATTGCAATAATGTGAAAAGAACATTATTAAGTGTGAAAAGCATAACAAACTGTGCATTGTTTTCATCGAAAAGAAAAGTAACCTATGGTGGGGATTGAACCCGGGTCTCCCACATACCAAGCCATTGCTCTTACCACTAAGCCATAACAGATAACCTGTGGCTGCCCACTGATTGATGACGACACATAATTTTCAATGTTTAAAACACAACAGTGATTTTTCATGAAGGGAAATGGTAATAGCATTTCCAAAATGGCGGCCAATCCAAGATGGCAGCGACATATATGGGACATACATATGTTCCAGATTAGGAAATTGATCACTACAGCAAGTTTTAAATGTCTAAAAAATAATGGTGATTTTTTATGAATTTATGTGACTAGCCACGCCCACAAGTTTTTATTGGCTTACTGCGATCAGAATATTTGGAAAATCTGGAAAATCGCTTTGTGATTCTTTAGAGAATCGTCCCCTGAAAAATGGGTGTGAGTTGCATGTTGTTATGTCAAATGGTCTCGGAGGATTTTATAGGTTTTTCACAAAATGCAAATTTGCAAAAGATCCAATATGGCGGACCTCATTGGTCCTAATGGCAAAGTTATTTGCCACGAACCAAGGAATTTGTGGCAAAAAGAATTTTGAGGATAGGCTAAACAGTTCAAAAGTTATAGCCCAAAAAGATTATAGAATTTCACTTTGTCTCTATAGCGCCACCATCAGGTCAATTGGGTTGGAATTCGCTGTACATGTGTAGTGTCGCAGTGTCTACATGTTTGCTAAGTTTCATAGTCAGTTTTGTGGTTAGGCCAATACCGGGGACAGAGGGAAATGGTAATAGCATTTCCAAAATGGCGGCCAATCCAAGATGGCAGCGACATATATGGGACATACATATGTTCCAGGTGAGGAAATTGATCACTACAGCAAGTTTTATATGTCTAAAAAATAATGGTGATTTTTTATGAATTTAAAAATATATATTATGCTCTATAACGCCACCATTTGATTCTATTGAGCCAATACTGTAGAGTTTGGCTCAGAAGGTCAGTACAAGTATAGAAACCAAATTGTATTAATATCCATTGAAGAATTGAAGAGTTATTAGCGTTTTTGTGACTAGCCACGCCTACAACAGTTTTCATTGGCTTACTGCAATCAGGATATTTAGAAAATCAGGAAAATCGCTTCGTGATTCTTTAGAGAATCGTCCCCTGAACAAAATGGTGTGAATTGCATGTCGATGTGTAAAATGATTAGATTTTTTAGGTTTTTCACAAAATGCAAATTTGCAAAAGATCCAATATGGCGGACCTCATTGGTCCTAATGGCAAAGTTATTTGCCACGAACCAAGGAATTTGATGCAAAAAGAATTTTGAAGATAGGCTAAACGGTTCAAAAGTTATAGCCCAAAAGATTATAGAATTTCACTTTGTCTCTATAGCGCCACCATCAGGTCAATTGGGTTGGAATTCGCTGTACATGTGTCGTGTTGCAGTGTCTACATATGTGCAAAGTTTCAGCAAAAGTTATCATGTGGTTTTGCTGCAATTGCAACAAATGTGGGAATAATAATAATAATAATAATAATAATAATAATAATAATAAAACCAGCAAAAACAATAGGGTGGACCCCTAATAATAATAATAATAACATGGTGTCTTTGACTACGGTTCGATCATTGCGGCGATTCTCTTTGCATGCTGTGTCACAAAATGACCCGGGGACGTAGGCTATGACACTTACGTCTGGACACGGCATCCTCCAGCATCGCGTGCGAGATATAATTGATGCTCCTCAAATATTCGCAGTAAGCCTCCTGGGAAAAAACAATTGCGTCATTTCCTGTCGCTGTCCAGCGTATTTAATTCTGTATCACTCCCATTGCTTGTGTAACATAGTAAATCGCCTAGTTTTAATAAGGCGAATACATCTTAATTGCAATGGCAGTGATATGAGACAAACAAGATAGCGTTGTCAGTATGTCAATCCGCAGGATAAGTCGATTTTTTTGTTGTTGCAAGAAATAAGCACAGCACTGGAAATATTTATATTCGCTGGCACTGCACATGAAGTGTGGCACTGCACAGGAGATGAAGTGGAAGTGCGTGTCCCACGGTCTATGGTTATATATCGGTGGACATGTAGACGTAGAAGTACCTAGCAATATTACATCTGTTTGATAGCTCACTGAACAGCACCTCATTGGCTGATCGGCAGGCAGCACTAACGGTGAACCGGGTCCAGGTCCGTGACATGCCAATATTACCTTGTGTCTGTTCCCCGCCTCCAGCTGTATAGCGACGTTGGCCAGTTTCATGGCGTTCTGAAGCGGTTTCAGGCCACCTTCTGGCGCAGCGCAGGCCATCGCAATGGAAGATTGTCAACCCAAGTAGGGTGTGTAAACAAAAACTAAAGTGGTGAGCCACAGTGTGGTATGGTGAACACACACTGTCAGGATGTTTGCTCGCAAAGCCAACACCGGAAGTCCACAGAGCGAGGAAAAGGAAACGAAGATTGCTGACGTTGGCCAAGATATTCGACTGTAAATCCCTCTTCAGCTCAAAAACATCGCAAAATTATGTAGGCTACAGTTCAAATTAAATATAAACCAGAATCACATGTTCTTTAGTTTCCCTGATGACTGTCGATCTGGCTGAGATGTTCGCAAATATGTTTTATATGGAATGGATACAAGTACAAGTTATCTTTGATCCTGCCACAAAATATAGATACGAATAATTCGTGAGATGTAAATCACGTTTAGTAATCACAGTAAAATTGTAAAATTACCTATGAAAGAAATATAATACAAGTTCAATACGAAAAACGAGTATGTAGCCATTTTTAAATACAGGAATGAAGATGTTTATGAACCACGGTAAACCCATGTATTATTATTTGTTAGAATAGTCTAGTTGTAGGGAAATACATGTGTATAGTGTATTCAAGTTTTTTTTTTAAATCCATGAAATGCATAAACAAGACTATATATATATATATATATACGCACGCACATTTGATAACTGCTGGGTTTCTGGAAGTTGCAAGGTAAATGTGAATGGTGGAATTATAAACAGCTTTTCTTTCCCATTGTATGAGCAGGCACGAAAAGTACGTCTGCAGTTCACTTTGGACAGAGTAGATGGCGCTGAGGAAAATTTAGGTCTGATTTTATTGGCTCTTCCGGGGTTGTTTCGTCCACCCACCAACCACTTCCGGGTCCACTTGTTTACTTTCTGATGTCTCTTTATAAAATGGGAGTAAGCTAGTTAGCCAGGGTCTGAAAATAAAATTGGCTAAAATGGAATTAATCAGCACACATTGAATTTTACTTTATTGTTGTTTTTACAGAAACAAACTGCATATATTTTAGAAAATAATAATTTTTGATTAAATACATTGTATCTGCAAAAGTTAAATTTTTAAACTTTTTTTAGCTATCTATAACTAGCTGTAGCTACTTCCCCCATGTAGCTCTACGGTAGTCACCCAGCTTTACCCGTATGACGTTAGCTTGTTTGGGATATTAAGAAAAATAACTGAAAGTTTAACGTTATCTTCCTGACTTTTGGAATATTTGCACTTATGGTGAAAAGAGATAGGCGCGCGCGGCTAGCCGCTGTTTCGCCCCTGACCAGGCACGCGCACTCGTCAGGAGGCAGCAAGCGACCCTGCAGGCGAGGGAGACCGAGGGCAGGGTCCGAGAAGAGTGCGCCCAGACAGGTGTCCGAGCTAAATCGTAGGGACGGTGGCTCGGGGTACAGCGCTGGCGGAGGACGATCAAGCACTGTCACAATCCCAGCCGTAGAGACAGGAGGTTCTCAGAACAAACCGAGGACTACAGGTGGGTCGCTGAGTTCCACTGGCTGCGCTGGGTTCGGAGCAGATAGTGCTTCTTCATAAAATAGATGTGATAAACCAATCTAGTTTGATGAAGCGAAAATGTAAGAAACGTATGCCTTCAGCCGTAGCTATCGCTTTCTAAGCACTTTTTGAGACATCAGCTCTTTAAAATGTCAACGGTAGATGGCATCTGTTATCGGTTAGCTAAACACGTTACCTGAACTGCATGTGACTTTGGTGACAACGTTGGCCTTGCGATCCCGTGCAGGTTCGGGGCGACTTAGCGCGGCATTCTGCCGACTGTGCCACGGGAAGTTTTCCCCCCGCAGCCTGCGGCACGCGTTCGGCAGGTTGCAGGGGGAGTCGGTGAAGCAAGCGGGGGAGGACAGGCTGCGCCCGCCGCCACTCTTCTGCACCGACTTCCAGCGCCTAGTGGGCGTGCCGGTGAGCCGCGACCCGCTTTTGTCACAGTTCGTCTGCAAGAACTGCCACTCGCAGTTCTACAAATGCCACAGAGTCCTGCTTGCCTTCCTCCAGAGGGTCAACCTTTCGCCCTCCTCGCGCGACAGCACCACGGATAGGTGAGGGAGAGCCGTCGGTGAAGTAGATCAGCTGGTCGCCCAGATGAGCGCCTTCTTTACCCGTGAAATGTCTGGTTGTACTTTTATTTCAGGGGTCATTCCTTGCGGTCTTATTCTGAAGAAGAGGCCTGTCAGTCTGGTGAGTGAACATTAGCAGAGAAGAATGTTGAAATATCGGAGACCACAAGACAGTGGGAGAGTAGCAGAGTAATCAAAAAAAGAGACAGCGGGATCTGTAGTGACTGAACCCCCTGTTCTGTGTTCCATGTTCCACCTCCTATCACCTCCTAGGACTCCCCATCACCTCCTCTCCCCAGTGCCTCCATAGCCTGGTTTCCTGGACACACCACCATGCGGGAGGCTGCAGTTCTTGCCCCAGCCTGCAGGAGGTGCTGGAGGGGCAGTACCTGGGGGCGGTGCGGGGGGTGTGGGGGTGCATGGATGGACACAGCTACATGATGGACACGCACACGCATCTGGAGAGAGACCAGCAGGCTGTCAGAACCAGCCCCCTGGACTGTGGGACAGCACTGAGGCCAGCGAGCGCGGCCCTAACCCAGTCAAGCCCGGCTGCCGCGCCCCAGAACCAGGCCCCCGCCCTGTGGACTGCTCAGAGCTCCGACACCACCACCAGTACCGGGGGTGAGTGGGTAATGGGGCTGGAAGCATGCTTCAAAATTTCCATGTTACTATGGTTACACACAGCTTAAAACAGTCATTTGCTTGATGTCAGCACGTTACATTACATGCATTTAGCACACTCCAGCAATCCAGAGCGACTTAATGTAGAACATAAATGCATTGACTTGGTTTACAAGAGCAATCGTTGTAGACATGGCTAAAAACATTCCTAGACTTGTAAATGCAACATCACTAAAGCAAATTAACAATGCTAACCAAAAACCAGGCTACACTAGTCCTTGTACTATTACTACTGTCGTGGAAAAGCAATCACCAGGTCGGAGAGATGATTCTTTGACAAATATAGCGCTCTATTCCAACGGCCGTCGACCTTCAGATAAAGAAACTTGTATTGTTTTTCCTCATTTGAAGGTCAGTAATTCTTCCCCCTTAGGAGGGGTATATAACGGCTGTAATCATCTGTGCTCAATGAACTTGCTTTATCAAAGGTATACCTACAGCTGTTATATATCCTTCCTAAGGGGGAAGATTCTAAGCAGCGGAAAATTACAGAATACCGACCTTCAAGAGGAAAAACAAGTTTCTTTATCCCATTAGTAGCTATGCAAGAACAAGAATGTTCTTTTCAAGCACAGTCAGCTCCTGTTCTTGCAAAAACACCTTGAGCGGATGGAACAGTCTGTCTGTTGGGTCTGTTATTGTTTTTGCAGCAGGACAGAGGGCCTTGACATCTTAAGACTATACTTTGCAAAGCAGGAATGTATTCGCCCTTATTATGTCACTTGTAAACCATTACAAGAACAGTCTTCAAACTCAATTTCATCTTCCACACTACCAAAAACCATGCTATGCTGGCCCTTGCACCATTAATGCTTATGTGTGTGCCACACACGTTACTGAGGAGGCAGTGGTGTTTGTTGTTGCCAGGCGCACTGCGCAGTGAGGAGATGGTCACACCTGAGCCAGCTGACCCTGTGGATGGGGCAGGGGACAGTGACCTCTCTGACAGGTAAGCCTGCAATCTGGAAGATTTTGCACAGGTGCGGCAGCACAGGTAAACTCCAGGTAAACACAGGTGAGGCAGTGAGGCCGGTTAAGAGGAATAGTAGTCTCATTAAGTGATTTTTTTTTTTTAAATCATTGATTTAAATAAAATTAAAGAATGCAGCAGCATCTCAGAGTTATGAACTGACCGGTCAACAGATAGGGAATGAATCCAGAAGTAGTCACAAGTCACACTTTCCAATGATAAACTGGAAGTGCATGTCTCTCTCCATTATTGCGTCAGTCTGACTAAAATCAGCAAGTTTGGAACAAGTTTCTGAAGAAGCAGGATAATTAAATTACAACAACGGTTGTACAATATAACACATATTTTAATGTGTGTGTCTACACACTGACGGAAGCATTTATACATCAACAGTTGTAGAAGCTCTTTAGGTTGAGCTGCGTTGTGAGAAGCTGCCTGTATGCTGCTGGGTTTCTCATGACACGGCAAGAACCAAGACCACAGCTTACTCTGAACTCACAGCTCGCCCGTTTCCTCCTAGCGCTTTCCTTGGTCACTAGCTTTCATTTTTCCGTAATCGTCGACACTTGGGATGGGAATCGAAAACCCGGTTCCAAGTTGTCTGATTCCTCGGAATCGTTCGCCTTCAAGCTTATCAATTCTCTTATCGATTCCAGCATGTAGGCTATTCCCGACAGCTACGCATAGCAAAACGACGTCACATCAACGTCGTTTTTCATTCAGTCAGCGTATGCTTGGCACCCGTCTAAAAATATAAAATGTAAACGTCATTTTTTGAAAACTAATTTAAGCTAACGTTGCTATCATTTAAAAATCAATAGAAAATGTGTTTGTGTAAGCTCTCCATTTTGTGATCCGTCTTCGGAAATTATCAACTATTCAACAGATTTGTGGAGCGTGTGGACTTCCCTCGGGAGCCTATAACCAACTACAAGTGTAAAACTACAGTGTTTTGATTGGCGGTAGACTAATCTGACAATGATTGCCTGCTTGGTCATGCACAGATGAGTAGCCTAGATTTGGAAAGCGAATAACTAGCTAACCTAAATTAGCTAAATGATAATCTTCAATCTTTGTCATCTTCAGCTAATAAGAGGAACCCGCTTGCCTCCAAAAATGGTCAGGTAACGTTAAAGATCTCATCTTTCTTCCATGTAAATGTATTGGCTAAATGAAATAGGGGAGAATGGTGACAGTTGAAACTGTTCTGATAATACAGAAAGCAACGCAAACGTTACGGTGCATCTTTATGAAACACGCCTAGGAGCGTAACTCATAAGTAAAGTTTGCGATCTTTGCTAGGGAATGAAACTCCTAAATATCTCAATCACAGAGCAGCGTTTAAACAAAAATATTTTAGCCATCTTTTTTGACATAACGTTAAACTGATACTTTATCCTCTGTTCTCGCACCCTTTTTCATTATTTTCCGGTGTCTTATTTTCTTTGATGTCTGATATTTTTAAGCACTCGTATTGATCAAGCCAAATTACATTTATAATGCTATTTCAATTTACAGAATTATACAATTCTGATTGTTTTATTGGATGCTCTGCCACTTGTGCAGGCATAAATATAGCAGATAAATATTTTCCATGATATGACTAAGAAATATGAATGAAAAACAAATGCTTTATACTTTATAAATATGATGTCATTGAATCCATTTTAGATTACCACCCAATAGTAATAGTTGGTTTTTTAATAGCCTGGGAGCAAATAATATTTAAGGAATCGATAAACAAATCGATAAAGAATCGGATCAATAAGCAGAATCGATAATGGCATCGGTATCAATAAAATCTAACGATTCCCATCCCTAGTCGACACACATAGGCAACAGTCTTTGTTGTTTGCAAGAATGCAATACGAGTAGCATTTTTAAAAACCTGATCTGCTCCAGTAGCCCTGTATGCGTCTGTGACCCTGCAGGAACTTTTCTAGTGAGGATGAAGATGAGAAGAGGAAGAGCGGCTCTTCAGATGAGCTCTTTGAGCCCTTTCCTGAGAAACGGTGAGAGAGCATTCACTAAATAAATAATTGCAGAGGTGCATTTGTTGTGAACTCTTTAATTACGAACCCCCTCCACTCCGCAAAGGGTCATCTCTTCCAAGAAGGGTGTCAGGGAGCCCAAGAAGCCCCTGGAGCCGAAGGTGCGGAAGAAACCGGGGCCAAAACCGGGCTGGAAGAAAAAGATAAAGACTGAGCGGTACCTATGGGTGGGGCAATGTCAGGGGAAGGGCTCACGGTGAGGGGAGAGGGGGGGTCAGTCAGGGGGTCGCAGTGGGGGGTCAGTCAGGGGGTCACGGTAAGTCATTGAGTTTGTTCCGTTTCTTTTCTCAGAGAAGAGCTGCCCAACATCTATAAGTGCCCCCATCAGGGCTGCACAGCAGTGTACCGCGGAGCCGACGGCATGAAGGTCAGTGTGTGTGTGTGTGTGTGTGCTGCTTTGTGTACAGTGACTACTCAGTGTTCAGTATGTTTATTGTGCTACATATGTTTAGTGTGTGTTTGGTGTGTTCAGTGAGCATTCCGTATGTTTAGCTTTTTTGGCCTGTTCAGTATGTTTAACGTATTCAGTGTGTGTTCAATGTGTTGAGCATGTTTAGCGCGTTCAGTATGTTTAGCGTGTTCAGTGTGTTTAGCGCGTTCAGTATGTTTAGCGTGTTCAGTGTGTTTGGTTTGTTGAGCATGTTTAGTGTGTTCAGTATGTTTAGCGCGTTCAGTATGTTTAGCGTGTTGAGCATGTTTAGCGTGTTCAGTATGTTTAGCGCTTTCAGTATGTTTAGCGTGTTCAGTATGTTTAGCGTGTTCAGTATGTTTAGCGCATTCAGTATGTTTAGCGTGTTCAGTATGTTTAGCGTGTTCAGTGTGTTTGGTTTGTTGAGCATGTTTAGTGTGTTCAGCATGTTTAGCGTGTTCAGTATGTTTAGCGTGTTCAGTGTGTTTAGCGCGTTCAGTATGTTTAGCGTGTTCAGTGTGTTTGGTTTGTTGAGCATGTTTAGTGTGTTCAGTATGTTTAGCGCGTTCAGTATGTTTAGCGTGTTGAGCATGTTTAGCGTGTTCAGTATGTTTAGCGCTTTCAGTATGTTTAGCGCATTCAGTATGTTTAGCGCGTTCAGTATGTTTAGCATGTTTAGCGCGTTCAGTGTCCGCTGTGGTATTTGGAGCAGAAGCACATTAAGGAGCACCATGAGGAAGTGCGGGAGCGGCCCTGCCCCCACCCCGGCTGCAACAAGGTGTTCATGATCGACCGCTACCTGCAGCGGCATGTCAAGCTCATCCACACAGGTGAGGGACAGGGCAGGGGTCCACACAGAGAAGAGGGGTGGTGGTATGGTGTGTTTCTCCTGAGAAATCGACTTTCCTCTTTCTCTCTTCCTAGAGGTGAGGAATTACATCTGCGATCAGTGCGGCCAGACCTTCAAACAGAGGAAGCACCTGTCTGTGCATCAGATGCGTCACTCAGGGGCCAAGCCACTACAGTGAGTCACAGAGAGGGGGAGGGGCCAAGCCACTACAGCGAGTCACAGAGAGAGGGAGGGGCCAAGCCACTACAGCGAGTCAGAGAGGGGGAGGGGCCAAGCCACTACAGCGAGTCACAAAGAGGGGGAGGGGCCAAGCCACTACAGCGAGTCACAGAGAAGGGGGGGGGGGGGGGGATCAAGAGCTGGTATAGCCTCCTACTGAGTTTGTGATTGTTCCTTCAGGTGTGAGGTATGCGGGTTCCAGTGCCGCCAGCGTGCGTCACTCAAATATCACATGACCAAGCATAAGGCGGAGGCGGAGCTGGAGTTTGCGTGCGTGCTGTGCGGGAAGCGCTTCGAGAAGGCTCACAACCTCAACGTGCACATGTCCATGGTGCACCCACTCACACAGGGTGGGACCAACGACCCTCACAATCCCCCGCAGGGTGAGGCGTTGGTGGGCGGGGCTCTGGGCCCCCACTCTGGCTCCAGCTGATTGGCAGTGGAGACTGCAGCTGAACTCTGGGCTCCTGTGTCCCTGCCGTGACCTTCAAGGCAGAGTCTAACACCACATACACTGCACCCTGTACCCCTTGTCCTATACCACACAGAATAACCCTCCACCATACTGCACACCATACTCTACCCTATATCCCTACGCCCCACAACATACCCTACACCCTATACCCTATACCCCAGACTATACACCCTACACACCTATTACACACCTCCCTCACATTATGTAACACATTCCTCAGACCTCACATAACACTGCCTGCCCACCACCACCTTGCCACCAAGCCACACACTGCATACCAACAGCACTCAATGAAGACTAGCTGGTCAGTATGATGTCACTAGTTGTTTTATTATTTTCCTGTTTGTTTAGCGTCTCCTAAACCACCAGCGGGTGTAGTAAAAGTCTCTTGCTGGCTGGTGTGTCTGTTAGGTTGAGGCCGCAGGTGAGAGGCTGTACAGAGAAACAAACCTTATAACGATAAGAAGACGTGGCTGCTAGAATTCAGGTTTGTTTATAAACAGTACAATGAACAGTAAAATCTGTAAATATGTGTATAGAAGAGTAGAGAGCACTTCCCATGCAGATTTCCTGCTGCACCCCTATTAACCCCCGCTGCCCCTGCCCAGGCTGAACAGCCTTTCTCAACAGTGTGAAAAATGAATAAACATGCAAATACATGGAGCTCTTCAGTACTGCGTTATTCCACTCCGGGTCCCAGGACCGACCGCATGTGTGCAGAGGTTAGCGTTCACCGTTTTGGAGAAGGTTGCGGTTCCCGCCCTGACCCGAGCAGGATTTGGCTCACTGCACACGGCCGCTCACAGGAAGTCCAGCTCCTGGAGGGCGTGGTCAGTGCTGGTCGGGTCCAGGTGTGACGACAGGGCGGCGGCCACTTCAGGGTCCAGGTGTCCACACGCCTCCTGCAGCTGGGGAGGAGAGACGGGAGGAGGGGGTTGGGGGTCAAAAGGTCAGAGCAAAGAGATGTCCCCCCTCCTATCATTGACTGGGGAACCTGCGTGAGAGGGGCTGGATGTGCGATGCAGGTGCAGCTGAGTGGCCTTGCCTGCCTCCGGAGGCTGTGGGAGACGCAGGTGTTCGGACTCAGAGCGATGATCCGGAACAGCACCTGCCGAGCCCTCGCCATAACCTGCAGGGGGTCCACCTGTACGGCAAAGACACACCTGCTTGCATCCACACAGAACAGCCAACGAACAGACGGGTGCGCGCACCTGTTAGCATGTGCCACTGATGACTTACCTGCGCAGCTGGGGGGGCTGTGCAGGGGGCAGGGGTGTGGCCGTCCAGGAAGAGTGTGTTCAGAGCGGAGTAGCAGCGCAGGGCGATGTGGAGGAACCCTGGGGCTCTCGCTAACCTCCCCAAAACCTCACTGTCCAGGTGAGGGATCAAACTGCAGGGAATATCAAACACAAACCCATATCACATGTACGCGACTATCCATACCATATACACACGTTACATTACATTTTGGCATTTAGGAGATGTCAATATCCACAGCGAACACTATATATTCATACAGCTGGATGCTCTCCTGCAGCGCGGCGCACGGCACCAGTGAGGCTCTCACCAGGGTATGCAAGCGGTGCGGAGCGAGGAGCAGCTTTTTAGAAAGCCAGAGTGTCGGCGTTCTCTCTCGCTCCAAGATCGCTCAGATACCGCTCCATCCCAGGAGCAAACACACGTCAGCATTCACCACATTGTTATACACTGTTAGGTTTAGCTGCAGTCTGCAGTCAGACTTAGAATTTGCCAAATATCGGAAAGAAAAGGACAAAAATACAAATGTTTTGTAAAAAAATAAATGACACAGATTGTGAATGCAGGTGTGGCTAGGTGATTACTACGACCAGGGATTCATTGTGGAATCTAAAAAGACGTGTCTAGAAAACATGGAGTTTTCCATGAATACACGGGCATAAAAATCTAGGTGGGTAAGTGGGTAATAATGTCCCAGTGAGAAAATCCAGAATCTAGATGTAGGCGGGATGGAAATCTTGAAAGACGTTTTGACAGACGGACTAGATGAACCCCAATTTAGCTCAGGTTTTACCCAGATATAACCTACATCCTAGTCAGCTAGAAAACCTTCACTTTTCAACCAAATGTAGCCGATTTTTCACCTGAATATACCTGAATGCTATAGGCGTTTCACTGACTTTTCAGCACAGAAATGATTGGTGGGGTTTGTGTCTCTCCTCTCCCATGAGTAGCCTAGGCTAGCTATTCAAATTTTAAAATCATCATATTAATTAATGCATACTGCGTAGCCTTCACAATTGTATGAAAATTACATTATTTCCCGTAGTGAATTTAATTTAACAAACGAACAAAAACCACCGACAATACAGTAGCCAAGCCTACGTTGAAAAATATATTGAGAAAGCAGTTAACCTAATAGCCTAAGTGATTTGTTTTAGGCCAACCAATGTTCTATTTTTCTAGTTTTTTTTCTTTTAAAGACATCTTTTTTTGTTTATTAACATTTTCATTTATTGAATTCCGGGTAGGCTATGTTTTCTGCATGGTGCACAGCCTAAACAATAAGGCTATATGCTTAGGCTACTGTTGCTGTTTAAAATGTTTTTTTATCTCATTCATATTCTTACCTTAAGGGTCCAGACATTTAAAAAAAAAAAGATATTGTAAGAATTTTACAATGGAGCGGAATTGGAGTGCAAATTTTAAAAAAAGTTTTGTTATGTTATGGAGCGAGTTTTCTCTCACTAGTGAGCGGGAAATAGAAAACCCGGAGCGGAGTGATTACAGAAAGCTCTGAGCAGGGAGCGGAAAGTTCTGCTGCTCCACTCCACTCACATACTCTGGATCTCACCTGTAGAAGGCCAGGGGCATCAGTCGCAAGTGCCTGTCAGTGGTTACCATGGTCACCACCTGGTACGAGCCTTGCTCTTTGACAGGGAGAAAGCAAAATAATAATAAAAAATGTGTATAAATTCAGGATGTTAGAGAGACAACACCTTTGTCATACCAACACTGTGTCTGTCTGTCTGTCTGTGTGTGTGTGTGTGTGTGTGTGAGAGAGAGATAGGCTGTGTCCGAATCAGCACCCTTCCATGCTATTGAGTAGGCTTGTTGAGTCGACAGGACGAGAAAGTAGTTAAGTAGGCAAAATTTTCTCTAAATATAGTATACTTAAAACCCCCGTATGATACACTTACTTCCAGGGTTTCGCAGAGTACATTCGGGAGCATACTTTTAAAGAAGTACACAAACATTTTGGTTGCATAAATATAAAGCTGCGCTTTTAAAAAAAAATGAGGCACAGCTTCACTGATGTTTACCCTCAATTACAACAAAAACAACACGTGATATGGCCGCACAAGGGTGGGACGTCTTACGACACTTCCACAGTATGGTTGGAAAATAGTATGGAGGATATTTTTTGCATACTAATTAACACCTTAAACAGCACACATCTGCCAGTACACAGAACACAGGAGATGAGACGCAGTAGATAGGGCTCAGATTCGGACACAGCCATAGTGTGTGAGAGACGGTGACAGTATTTTTGTGATGCATGCTCAGTGGGAGTGTGGGAGAAAGAGAGAGAGAGGGCAGTGAGTAAGTTTTACCTGCACCAGGCGGCTGGAACAAAGGGAGCCAGTCAGTACAGTCCTCCAGCTGTTTCAGGATCTCTAAACATAATCCCTGAGCTTTCTCAACACTCCCCTCCTACAGAATACACACATGTGTTTCACAAAAAGGGTTGTAGGTATGTTTAAAGAGCAATGACAGGTGTGTTTGTGTGCAAATATGTGTAGGTACCTGGGGCTGCAGGAGAGCAGAGAGCAGATCTTGTATATATAAGAAGAGCAGGTACACCAGCACCTGCAGAAACAAGCACCCGAGTCACCACCACCTGCATCATCCACATCATAACCTACATCACCACCTACACCACCCACACCACCACCTACACCACCCACATCATCCACATTACCACCTACACCACCCACATCACCACCTACATCACATCACCACCCACATCACCACCTACACCATCCACATTACCACCTACACCACCCACATCATTACCTACATCATCCACATCCCCACCTACACTACCCACACCACCACCTACATCATTCACATCACCACCTACATCACCTACACCACACACATCACCACCTACATCATTACATTACATTACATTATAGGCATTTAGCAGACGCTCTTATCCAGAGCGACTTACACAACTTTTTTTGCATTGTCTTTTACATATTATCCATTTATACAGCTGGATATATACTGAAGCGATTCAGGTTAGGTACCTTGCTCAAGGGTACAACGGCAGTGTCCTACCTGGGAATCGAACCTGCAACCTTGCAGTTACAAGGCCAGTTCCTTAACCATTATACTACACTGCCGCCATCACCATCTACATTACCGACATCACCTACACCACACACATCACCACCTAGATCACCATCTACATTACCAACATCACCACCTACATCACCCAAATCACCACCAACAGCACCACCTGCACCATTCTGGTATGGACTCCCACTCGTCAGTACCTGCACAGGGGTGAGCCCTCACCTGCCTCTGCTGGCCCAGCTGTTCCAGTGTTTTGCTATGGTTCCGCCCCCCTGCACGGTGCAGACAGGCCGCCAGGAGCAAGGCTGGGGCTGAGGGGCGGGGCCGTGACTCCACCCTCACTGTGCTGCAACACAGAAACACATTGCCACTATTAGACGACTTGACGTTTTATGTTTCAGTTTCTGAACCCTTTCATAGGCTTATTTGGATAAGGTTATGGTTGTAGTTTGTATGGGATATGGTTGTAGTTTGTCACAGATAGCTCCGTTTTGTTTGTGTGTGTGGAGTGAGGAGTGTGGCATGTATGCACTCAGGTGTTACCTGCAGGCCCAGGTGTAGCAGTCGGCCAAATGCAGGAGCTCCTCTGGCTGTGGATCTTCACTCAGACGACTCCATAGAGACACTAGTACAGGACCCAGCCACGCCCACCAGCACTATACACACACACACACACATTAGCACACTCTTACAGATGCACACTCATCCATCCATATTTCACTGTCAATTCACATATACACATATTACCACACTCTTACACACACACACACACACAAACAGACATAGGGAGGAGGGTGTGGCTTTACCCCTGCTGAAACGAGAAGCAGCGGACACTGCAGGTGCATTTTGGACAGAGTTTCATTCACCACCCGACTTGGCCAATCACAGCGCTTGCCGGCAGTCAGCACTCCCTGTGGGCGGGGTAGAGAGAGCAATGCATCACACCCTGCACCGTGATGCTGCTGAATACATGTATAGGGGTCAGCAATATGGTCAAAGATCACAGATCATCACAAAAGTAGTTTGGCCAGTACACAAAACATATTAAAGTATTTTGTGTTAATATGGTTAATAAAAAAAGCAGTCATGATAACATGATTAATAATTTAAAAAAAAGGTTTTTGCTAGTTTAAAAACGCAATTTGACCGCAGTTTTTCAGTTTCTTGAACAATAGAGATTCACCATATTTCTTCACAACCATGAAACATTGGGGCAAGCAATTTCAAAGATGCATACATGCAACAAACACAGCAACGGAGCTGATCCCAGGTAAAAAACTAATGTGAAGTCCTTTCAACGAGACCTACCAATCCCTTAAACAGCTTTCATTTTTTTACATTTTAACTGCTGTTGATAAAAAGGCTCACGTTCTTATCTCGATGATGACTGTCGCAGCAATAGCCATGTCACAGTAGGTACTTGTTTAATACATAACGCAAAACGGTAAACGTTATGGATACTGGCAGCGCAAACTGACACAAACCAGCCTCCAGCCGCACACAGCTACTGCACACAGGCCCAGAGAGAGAGAGAGAGAGAGAGAGAGAGGCTTTACCCTGTAGAAGTGCGCAGTGAGGGGGTACGGCAGCAGGCCCGCTGGGGAGCACACGTTCCTCTTTGAGAAGAGAAGGGAGGGAGAGGTTAGGGGGGAAGGGGAGAGAGGGGTAGAGGGATAATAATATAAGTATTTTATAATAATAAATTGTATTATATTTTTTTATTTCCTGTCATTCGAAATTGTTAGTTATACATGGGATGGTGTTGTGCCCCTCTAATATGTATATTGCTTTGCCGATACAAATGTACATTTGTCACCACAAGTACAATGAGAGAAGGCAGAGAGAAGATAGATTGATGACTCACTGGGTACGCTGGGACCAACACTAATCCTCCCACCTTGCTCTCTCACCTCTGTCTTACCGTCTGACTCGCTTGTCTCTATCTCACCGTCTCCCACTTACCTGTCTCAGTCTCACCGCTCTCTGTCGCTCTCTGTCGCTCTCTGTCTCTCTCTGTCTCACCGCTCTCTCTGTCTCTCTCTGTCTCACCTGTCTGTCTCACTGTCTCTATTTCACTGTCTCTCTCTGACCTGTCTGTGATTCACATGCTCCATGAAGGTGCTGCAGTCCAGTGTCATTCTCCCTCCCTGAGTCCTTACGGCCATTAGTGCTGTGACTGGGAGCGCCACCATCACCCTGCAACACACACACACACACACACACACACACGTTAGCCTGTGACAAACACGCACACTCCATCAACCATCACCATGTAACACACACCCCATCGACTATCACCCTAGAACTCACACACGCGCGCATACACCCCCCCACACACACACACACACACACGGTGCATAGCCCCTGGTCTCATACCTGTTGCAGGTGTGCAGTGTCTGTTGAAGCACCAGGTCAGTGCTGAGAGTCGGAACGTCGCTGGGCACAGAGCACTTCTCCCAAATCAGATCCAGGAGGAAGCGCCCCCCCTCCCCTCCTGCTGCAGTCAGCTCCAGCTCATACAGCAGCTCCTGTGGAGGAGGGGAGGGGGGAGGGGGTTACTATGGGAGCGCTGAGGGACAGGGGGGCAGAGTTATTCCAGGTGTTACAGGGCTCCCCATACCTGCAGTCTGCACAGGATGTCTGGGAGGCAGGTGTCCGTGTCCCGCCGCCTGCACCAGGGCGTCTGCCCCGGCTGCACACTGCACAGAGAGGAGCAGGGATCAGCTGCATTACTGCTGGAGTAACAATCACAGTGTGGAACCCATACAGGGCAGAACTGACCTTGTACAGTGTGGAACCCATGCAGGGCAGAACTGACTTTGTACAGTGTGGAACCCATACAGGGCAGAACTGACCTTGTGCAGTGTGGAACCCATACAGGGCAGAACTGACCTCGTACAGTGTGGAACCCATACAGGGCAGAACTGACCTCGTACAGTGTGGAACCCATACAGGGCAGAACTGACCTCGTACAGTGTGGAACCCATACAGGGCAGAACTGACCTCGTACAGTGTGGAACCCAAACAGGGCAGAACTGACCCAATACAATGTGGAACCCATCCAGGGCAGAACTGACCCAGTACAGTGTGGAACCCATACAGGGCAGAACTGACCCCATACAGTGTGGAATCCATACAGGGCAGAACTGACCCCGTACGACAGGGATACTCAAATCTGACCCTCAAGGCCAGTAGTACTGCTGGTCTTCATTCTTCCTCTCTAATCAGGACTGATTTAAACCTGGGTAACCAGGTGAGTTAAATCTCTGACCAATCAGTGGCATTAATCAATCAATTAACTGTCAGGTAGAAAAGAAAACCAGAGTACTACTGGCCTCGAGGGCCAGATTTGAGTATCCCTGCAGTACAGAGTGGTAGTGACCCGTTACGGCGTGGTACTGACCCAGTATAGCATGCTACGGTGTGGTGTTGTTCTGGTATAATGGTGTACTGACCTGGTCTCCAGCTCCAGGACAGCACTGAAGATGTGGGCACAGGCAGCCCTCACATCTCCTCCACATCCACCCTGATCCAGAGGAGCGGAGAGATACTCTTGCTGACACATCCACTGCTGGTACTCCTGTCTGATACACACATACATATCCACTGCTGGTACTCTTGTCTGACACACACACACACACACACACACACATCCACAGCTTGTACTCCTGTCTGATACACACACATACAGTGATGGTACTCCTGTCTGATACACACACATACACATCCACTGTTGGTACTTGGTACTCCTGTCTGATATACACATAAACCATCGCACACACAAACACACACACACACACACACACACCTTCACATCAACATTTGAGGAAAAAGTGACCGGTTTTTAAGTGACATGGTCTGTGTGTGTATGCATGTGCATGTATATGAATATAATGTGTGTAGTGTGTGTGTATGCGCATGTATATGAGTATAATGTGTATAGTGTGTGTGTGCGTGTGTGTGTGTGTGTATGTGCATGCATTAGGGCTGTCGCATTGACTCAAAAATCGAATTCTTTAATGTAAAATACATATTCGTTCGAATAATTTTGAATATATATTATTAATAATATTAATTAAATACAGCCTTTACAAAATTCTCTTAATTACGATGTAATGCTCGGGTATGTCCACCAGAGGGCCATAGAAGTTCTTAACGAGAGATTGATAGCCAAAAAAACGCTATATCGATAAGATACATTTAATAAACGATGTGGATGCTTACGAACCGCCACCTAGGTTTTATAGTATAGATTTGTTCTTTACAATTTAACATTAGTTGCAAGTGTTACAGGGTTTCCCATCGCCTAGCTACAGTATGCATTGTGGTTCCCATAGCCTAGCTACAGTATGCATTTTAGTTTTTAAGATTAACTTATATGATTTGGCCTGAGCTAAAAATGAGCAGATGTGGGATGAAGTGTGTCATTTAAGTGTGCAGCGCGAAGAGCTCCTCTCTCTTTTCAGGAGAGAAACGAGTAGCGTCAAAAGTTACTGAAACTGAGAAAATGTGGATGATATGACGTTGTCTTAGCATTGACCAAACAATATTGGTGACAGCACTGGACGTTATTAGCCTGGATCCAGACCCTGAATTGCTGTGTCTGCGTTATCGTTTTCTTTTTCTGGTGAGAAAAAGAAAATGACAACTAATGATCTGTGCTAGTAGCTGGCTAATAAGTTCAGGTAAATTACCAGCTGGTAATTAGCACACATCTGCAATGTAGAGAACGGCTAAAAGCAGTTTTCATTGAGATATCATTCATTACTTGTAGTCTAGAATGATATACTTATCCTCGCCTCAGAATGCATCGCGCATGATGTCAACTTTTTTTCTAATCTCTTCTTTGACGTTCGAATATGGCCCTCGATGTACCGATTTGAATATGATTCAAATTTCGAATGTAAATATGACAGCCCTAGCATGTACAATATATGAGTATAATGTGTCTGTGTGTGTGTGTGTGTGTGTGTGTGTGTGTGTGTGTGTGTGTGTGTGTGTGTGTGTGTGTGTGTGTGTGTGTGTGTGTGTGTGTGTGTGTGTGTGTGTGTGTGTGTGTGTGTGTGCATGTATATGAGTATAATGTGTGTCGTGTGCGTGGTACCTCTCTGAGTCAGACAGGGCGTCTTGGCTCCTCTGTACTCTGAGTTCAACTGCTAACCACTCAGAGAATGAGAGCTGGAAGTTACACAGACACATAGAGCTGAGTTACACACAGCTGAGTTCTCCCTTCCCACACGCACATAAACTCTCTCTCACTCACACATACAGTGGGTTGAAAAAGTATTCAGCCCCCTTAGACTTTTTCATATTTTGCTGTGTACAAACATTTGATAAAAATGTATTTTATTTATTTTTTGCTGGTATTCAACACAAACAACTGTATGATGTCAATGTGAAATGTAAAATCTACAATTTGTTCAAAATTATTTATAAATATAAAACGGAAAACAATCAATTCCTTAAGTATTCAGCCCCCTTAAGTATTCACCTTCATTGTACTTTAACAGCCATACAGGCAAAACCTTGTTCAAAATTGCACATCATAAAGTGCCCAGACATCATGTTTAGATTGTATTTAAGGACTTTGAACAATATTGTCTTTCTTGGTAATAAAGCCAAGACCAGGTCCCTTCAATACATTTTAATGGCTCTTAATGGGATTTTAGGAAGTACAATTTTACATCGCAATACTCAAACACTCAGTTTATCTGATATTGTTCATTCATGGATGGCATTTGAGACCAGTCCCTGGGGGTTCAAAGAAAACATAAATCATTTCATTTCATTTCATTTCATTTCATTTCATTTCATTTCATTTCTCACTCACTCACTCACTCACTCACTCACTCACTCACTCACTCACTCACTCACTCACTCACTCACTCACTCACTCACTCACTCACTCACTCACTCACTCACTCACTCACTCACTCACTCACTCACTCACTCACTCACTCACTCACTCACTCACTCACTCACTCACTCACTCACTCACTCACTCACTCACTCACTCACTCACTCACTCACTCACTCACTCACTCACTCACTCACTCACTCACTCACTCACTCACTCACTCACTCACTCACTCACTCACTCACTCACTCACTCACTCACTCACTCCACATGTTCCCCAGCGTCTGTGTAGCACAGGCTGTGGGGACCTGCCTGTGAAACGGGCCTCACCTGGTAGGCAGATAGTGTCTGCAGGGTGTGGAAGTTGGGGTATGTCCACAGCACAGAGGCTGAGCTCTTCCAGGAGGCACAGGGGTCTGTGATATTCTTCCAGAGGATACGCTCCTCTCTCTCTGTCCCCATTGGTCCTTGCCCCTCCCACTCTGGCCCTGGCCCTTCCCCCTCTGGTCCTGGCCACAGCCGTGTTCCCGGCACCTCTCTGGGAATTAGGTAACGCAACTGCAAAGACACACACACACTAGAACCGTTAGAACTGACTGCGACACCAAGTGAAACACCACATAATAGAACAAAACAAAATAACTTTGTGCTAATGTGCCTGCTGAAGTGTGTATAGTAGCAGCAGGCTGTAAGCTCGAGAGGAGGCTCTGATTTCACCTTTAATCCCGACACTGCTATCAAATCTCTCTCAGTAGTCATTTTGTTTGATTAACAATCATGCAACGAATCCTCTGTATAACCTTAAACAATCAGAATATAATTCCCTTTTCAACTGCAACCACGTTGGAGACTTTATTATTAAACAGAGAGGATGAGTCTAGAGATCTACAGAGTCTGGCGATATAGCTTGCTTGTGAGTTTGGCTAAACTATGATTAGGCTACTTTTCTGACCATGATATTTCCACAAATTTACAGCATCAGGTGCGCATCAAATGAATGTCACATCATCTCAGCATCGGGCCAATACCAATAAGTTAATTTTAAGCCATTATAGGCCGATGCAGAGATGACGCCGATATTATTGTGCATCTGTAGTTAGAATTGAGTTTCACTTTCCTTTCACTGCAGTACTACTGGACACTCGGGCACACACATACACACACGCACACGCACGGACGGACACAAGCCCGCACACGTACACACACAAGGGTGTCACAGTAGCGTACCTTCTTGTAGAGGCTGTTGGGTACATGCTGCTGCACACGCTCAGAAGAGGCCCCCCTGCAGAGTCCGTAGCAAACTGCAGCCACACAGAACCTGCAGACAGACTGTGGACATCACCGTCTCTGCAGTTTCACTGCACGCTTTACACGCGTGTGTGTGTGTGTGAGAGTGTGTGCATGCGTTTCACATTTAGTGTGTGGTAATGCATCTGATTGAGTGTAGTGTGTGTGAGCTGTGTACTGTGTCTGTTAGTGTGTAGTGTGAGTAGCGAATGTAAGGTGAGTGTGTAGAGTGTTTGTATTTAATGCGTGTTGTGACTCAATAGTGTGTTATATTTGGTGCATGTGTATAGTGAGAGTGTATTGTGAGTGTAGTGTGAATGTTGTAAGGCTGTAGTAAGCGTAGTGAAGACGAAGTGAGTGTGTAATATGTTTTTTTAAATGAAAGCAGGACAATCTATCTTTTGTATTTTGCGCTTTATTTAGTCAGGCAGTGGGGGTAACAGATAGTGAAGGGACCACAGCTGAGAAAGTGCCATGGCAGGGGATCGAACCCAGAGTGTCTCATATGGCCGCCCTACTGACTGCGGCATGCATCAACAGTGTGAAGATAGGGTAGAATGTGTATCTTGTCTGTGTGCTGATCTTGTAGAGTGTGTATATTGCGTTGTAGTGTGTGCAGAGAGTGTGCAGCGTGTGTGCAGAGAGTGTGCAGAGTGTGCAGCGTGTGTGCAGAGAGTGTGCAGCGTGTGTGCAGAGTGTGCAGTGTGTGTGCAGAGTGTGTGTAGTGTGTGCAGAGTGTGTGCAGAGAATGTGCAGTGTGTGTGCAGAGTGTGTGCAGTGTGTGTGCAGAGAGTGTGCAGAGAGTGTGCAGAGAGTGTGCAGTGTGTGTGCACAGTGTGTGCACAGTGTGTGCAGAGAGTGTGCAGTGTGTGCGGAGTGTGCAGAGAGTGTGCAGTGTGTGCAGAGTGTGTGCAGAGTGTGTGCATAGTGTGTGTAGTGTGTGCAGAGTGTGCGCAGTGTGTGTGCAGTGTGTGTGCAGTGTGTATGCAGAGAGTGTGCAGAGTGTGTGTAGTGTGCAGTGTGTGTGCAGAGTGTGCAGAGAGTGTGCAGTGTGTGTAGTGTGTGTGTAGTGTGCACAGTGTGTGTGCAGTGTGTGCAGAAAGTGTGCAGAGTGTGCAGTGTGCAGTGTGTGTAGTGTGCGCAGTGTGTGCAGTGTGTGTGCACAGTGTGTGCAGAGAGTGTGTATATTGCGTTGTAGTGTGTGCAGAGAGTGTGCAGCGTGTGTGCAGAGAGTGTGCAGAGTGTGCAGCGTGTGTGCAGAGAGTGTGCAGCGTGTGTGCAGAGTGTGCAGTGTGTGTGCAGAGTGTGTGTAGTGTGTGCAGAGTGTGTGCAGAGAATGTGCAGTGTGTGTGCAGAGTGTGTGCAGTGTGTGTGCAGAGAGTGTGCAGAGAGTGTGCAGTGTGTGTGCACAGTGTGTGCAGAGAGTGTGCAGTGTGTGCGGAGTGTGCAGAGAGTGTGCAGTGTGTGCAGAGTGTGTGCATAGTGTGTGTAGTGTGTGCAGAGTGTGCGCAGTGTGTGTGCAGAGTGTGTGCAGTGTGTGCAGAGTGTGCAGTGTGTGTGCAGTGTGTATGCAGAGAGTGTGCAGAGTGTGTGTAGTGTGCAGTGTGTGTGCAGAGTGTGCAGAGAGTGTGCAGTGTGTGTAGTGTGTGTGTAGTGTGCACAGTGTGTGTGCAGTGTGTGCAGAAAGTGTGCAGAGTGTGCAGTGTGTGTAGTGTGCGCAGTGTGTGCAGTGTGTGCAGAGTGTGCAGCGTGTGTGCAGAGTGTGCAGAGAGTGTGCAGTGTGTGTGCAGAGAGTGTGCAGTGTGTGAAGTGTGTGCAGTGTGTGCAGAGACTGTGTAGTGTGTGCAGAGTGTGTGCATAGTGTGTGTAGTGTGTACAGTGTGTGCAGTGTGTGTGCAGAGTGTGCAGTGTGTGTGCAGTGTGTATGCAGAGAGTGTGCAGTGTGTGTGCAGAGTGTATGCAGAGAGTGTGCAGTGTGTGTAGTGTGTGTGTAGTGTGCACAGTGTGTGTGCAGTGTGTGCAGAAAGTGTGCACAGTGTGTGCAGAGTGTGCAGTGTGTGTAGTGTGCGCAGTGTGTGCAAAGTGTGTGCAGAAAGTGTGCAGAGTGTGCAGGGAGTGTGCAGAGTGTGTGCAGAGTGTGTGCAGAGAGTGTGTAGTGTATGCAGAGTGTGTGCGCAGAGAGTGCGTGTGTAGTGAGTGCAGTGTGTGTGCGCAGAGAGTGCGTGTGTAGTGAGTGCAGTGTGTGTGCGCAGAGAGTGCGTGTGTAGTGTGTGCAGAGTGTGCGTAGAGTGATTTTAGTGTTACTCCTTCCTCACCGCAGGCAGAAGCTCATCTCTGCATGGGTACTGCAGCGTAAGGCGGTACTCAGTGCTTCAGGTAGGGGCAGTGGGCGCGGCAGCAGGGCGGGGCAGGACTCCACCACTGGACACTGGGACTGGAACTCATGCAGGTGCACCACAAACGCTGCCAGCCCCAACACATGAGCAGCACCTAGTGATGCCCCCTACAGACCAACAGAGAGCAGTGTGTGTTTATAACATTCCTAAGACATCCAGTCAAGTGGGTTTACAGGTCAAGCTTGTTACCTGAGTGAAAGATCAAATGTGTTACCTGGGTGACCGGTCAGGTGTGTTACCAGGGTGACAGGTGAGCTGTGTTACAGTTGTGTTCAAATAAATAGCAGTGCATTAAAAAAAGTGAATAAAGTGCAAATATTTTTTAATAGCTTTTAGTTCCATATTTCAAATGTAGTGGAAACATTACACATTCAATTTCAAATCAAAGCATTAACAAATTTTATCAAGTCTGCGTTATTCTTTTACAGGAAGCAAAGAAAAGGAATATTAATCTGTTCAAAAAAATAGCAGTGTCGACATTTTTCTCTTCAAACTCAAACACTTACTGTATAAACTGAAGACATTTTTCAAGATTTAACTTCACTTTAAATTACGGAAATAATATTTAGTTGCATAACCATTGTTTTTGATAACTGCTGCGTATCTGCGTTGCATCGAGTCAACCAACTTCTGGCACCTAGAAACAGGTATTTCAGCCCAGGATGAACGAACTACATTCCACAGTTCCTGTGAATTTTTGGGTTTTGCTTCAGAAACTGCATTTTTAATGTCACCCCTCAAGTTTTCAATGGGGTTGAGGTCGGGGGATTGAGCTGGCCACTCCATTACCTCAAATCTTTTTGTCTGGAACCAAGATGTTGCTCGCTTACTCGTGTGTTTGGGGTTGTTGTCTTGTTGAAACACCCATTTCAGGGGCATTTCCTCTTCGGCATACGGCAACATAATCTCTTCAAGTATTTTGATGTATTCAAACTGATCCATGATCCCTGGTATACGATAAATAGGCCCAACACCGTAGTATGAAAAACATCCCCATACCATGATTTTTGCGCCACCATGCTTCACTGTCTTCACAGTGTACTGTGGCTTGAATTCAGTACCCGGGGGTCGTCTGACGTACTGTCGACGACCACTAGACCCGAAAAGAACAATTTTACTCTCATCAGTCCACAGAATGTTACGCCATTTCTCTTTGGGCCAACTGATGTGTTCCTTGGCAAATTTTAACCGATTCTGCACATGCCGTTTTTTCAACAATGGTGCTTTACGGGGGCTTCTTGCTGACAGCTTAGCTTCGATCAAACGTCTTCTGACTGTAACAGCACTTACAGGTAATTTTAGATCATCTTTGATCTTTCTGGAGGTGATGATTGGCTGAATCTTTGCCATTCTGACTATTCTTCGATCCGTTTTAACAGTAGTTGCTCGTTTTCTTCCGCCTGTTTCGGGTTTTTGTTGCCATTTTAAAGCATTTGAGATCATTTTAGCTCCTTTCCCCTCTCCAATCAACTTTTTAATCAAATTACGTTGTTCCTCCGAACAATGTTTGGAACGGCCCATTTTACTTAGCAATTCAGAAGGAAATGTATTTTATAACAATGTGTGAAACATTTGCTTCCCTTCTTCCTTAATAAAGGACAATTAATGACACCTGTTTTTTCACAGAATTAATTAATTCTCTAATTAAACTCCACGCTGCTATTATTTTGAACAAGCCCCTTTCAATGAATGAGTCAATTACTCAGAACAAGCAGCGTGCATGTCATGACAGTTGGGTCTGTTGTTTTTCTATTACACTACTACATCTACAAGTAAATTATTTGCCATGCAGAAATATCACTACTACTAATAACAGTGGTTCATCAGGTTACTGATGTTGTACTGCTATTTTTTTTAACACAACTGTATGTGTATGACAGGTGAGATGTGTTACCAGGGTGGCAGGTGAGGTGTGTTACCAGGATGACAGGTGAGGTGTGTTATGTGTATGGCAGGTGAGATGTGTTACCAGGGTGGCAGGTGAGGTGTTATGTGTATGACAGGTGAGGTGTGTTACCTGGGCGACAGGTGAGGTGTGTTACCTGGGCGACAGGTGAGGCGTGTTACCTGGGTGACAGGTGAGGTATGTTACCTGGTTACGCAACAGGTCCCACAGTCGGTGCAGCAGGACAGGGAGCAGCTGTCTGTGTCCCAGTAACATCCTCACAAACTGCGACGCCCACTGGCCCTGTCTGCTCTCACAGCAAAACCACGACCAGCGTCCCCACGTCAGCAACACACCAACATACACAGACATGCAAACACCGCTGTCTGTGGCTAACACACATGTCGGTATGTCTAACCCACCTGTACGTCTGTCTGTCTCATCTATGTTTGTCTAATCCACTTGTCTCTCTATGGAGTTAATTTAGTGCCAAAACTTAACAAACAAACAACATGTTTTACAAATGTCCTACGATTCTCAAACAAGCACAATGTGTTTTGCCATTACCATACAAACATAATGTGCCTATCAAATAGAGAAGAGTTTTCTAATACAACACGATTCACAAATGCACTGTACGTCGCTCTGGATAAGAGCGTCTGCCAAATGACTAAAATGTAAATGTAATGTAAACAAACACACACAGCATGTTTTACAAGTACAAAAAAGTGCTGTCTTCCAATTGTGAATCTTGTGACTTTTGGCACATAAGGGGGCTAATTTAATACCAAAACCGAACAAACAAACATAACACGTTTTACAAATACCCTATGATTTGCAGATTTGTTTTGGAAATACAAAACCGTTTTCTAATACATCAAACTTCACAAAGACAAAACATGTTTCGGGAATCACTTTTGGCACTATTTTAGCACAGATGTTCTATGTGATTTTCTCACAAATGTTTTAAGAGTCTCACACATGTCAGTGCTCCACAACAGCAGGTGGCACTATGGGTCCATTTAAATGTCCCATTAGTCTCCCGAAGGACGAAATGTCTATCTGTTGGGACGCGATATTAAGATGATGGTTTGGGGCAATCTATGGATATTAATGAATACACGCCCTCAACGGGCCCGCTTTGTGTAAGAGGCAAGCTAGCTAGATGATGATGGGTGAATGTATTAATATTATTTCATAGCTTATGTGAATGTTAACTTGATTTTCCAAGCTGTGTGTGGGAGCTAGCTCGATGTGTGAATGTCTTAACGCCAATTAACTCACGTTATCTGAATTTGCCAGATCTAACTAGATGGATGTCATCAATATTATTCCATAGCCCAGAGGTTCCCAAACACGCAGTGTTTGTTTGATAATCGTGTTTTTAATTTGCAAAACACACCGTGCTTGTTTGTCAATCGAAAGGCATTTGTAAAACGTATTGTGTTTGAGTTTTGGCACTAAATTAAATCCATTTCAGTCCGTCTCATCTACATGTCTCTCTAACCCACCTGTCTGTCTGTCTCACCTGTCTGACCGCCTGTCTATCTCACCTGTTTGGCGGGTTAATTCTGGAGGCGTCCATCAGGCACTGACAGAAGTTCCTCAGTATCATGCTGACAACCTGAAAACAGACAGGGGAAAAGACAGACAGCAGATGAGACAGACCAATAGACAGCAGGTGAAACAGACAAACAGAAAGTGTCAGTGCTTACTTTGTTTTGCAAATCGGATTGGGAGGGCGTGTCCGGGCAGAGCCTTATCACAGGCTGAGCTAGAGAGTGGTCCTCTCTGTCTGGGATGGCCACTCTGAGCGCCTCTGAGACCCGTGACAACTGTGCCTGAAAGTCTGAGGCACAGAGATCAAAAGAGAGAGTGGGGGTTCAGTTAGTGAAAAAGAAAACACGGGCACGCACACACACACACACGCACACATGCGCGCGCACACTGGCGCACACACACACACACACACACACACACACACACACACACACACACACACACACACACACCTTGTTCTCTGCCTGGTGCAGACAGTAAGCTCCTCAGTTCCTGAAGATCAGACTGCAGTCTCTCCTGTGGCTCCTGATCTTCCATTTCAACACCTGCACCTGTACACAGATACACACACAGGTACATACTCATAAACACACCTGTACACAGATACATACACAGGTACATACTCATACATACACAGGTACATACTCATAAACACACCTGTACACAGATACACACACAGGTACATACTCATAAACACACCTGTACACAGATACACACACAGGTACATACTATTTTTAATAGCTTTTAGTTCCATATTTCAAATGTAGTGGAAACATTACACATTCAATTCCAAATCAAAGCATTAACAAATTTTATCAAGTCTGCGTTATTCTTTTACAGGAAGCAAAGAAAAGGAATATTAATCTGTTCAAAAAAATAGCAGTGTCGACATTTTTCTCTTCAAACTCAAACACTTACTGTATAAACTGTAGACATTTTTCAAGATTTCACTTTAAATTACTGAACTAATATTTAGTTGCATAACCATTGTTTTTGATAACTGCTGCGTATCTGCGTTGCATCGAGTCAACCAACTTCTGGCACCTAGAAACAGGTATTTCAGCCCAGGATGAGCGAACTACATTCCACAGTTCCTGTGCATTTTTGGGTTTTGCTTCAGAAACTGCATTTTTAATGTCACCCCACAAGTTTTCAATGGGGTTGAGGTCGGGGGATTGAGCTGGCCACTCCGTTGCTCGCTTACTCGTGTGTTTGGGGTCGTTGTCTTGTTGAAACACCCATTTCAGGGGCATTTCCTCTTCGGCATATAGCAACATAATCTCTTCAAGTATTTTGATGTATTCAAACTGATCCATGATCCCTGGTATACGATAAATAGGCCCAACACCGTAGTATGAAAAACATCCCCATACCATGATTTTTGCACCACCATGCTTCACTGTCTTCACAGTGTACTGTGGCTTGAATTCAGTACCCGGGGGTCGTCTGACGTACTGTCGACGACAACTAGACCCGAAAAGAACAATTTTACTCTCATCAGTCCACAGAATGTTACGCCATTTCTCTTTGGGCCAATTGATGTGTTCCTTGGCAAATATTAACAGATTCTGCACATGCCGTTTTTTCAACAATGGTGCTTTACGGGGGCTTCTTGCTGACAGCTTAGCTTCGATCAAACGTCTTCTGACTGTAACAGCACTTACAGGTAATTTTAGATCATCTTTGATCTTTCTGGAGGTGATGATTGGCTGAAGTTTTGCCATTCTGACTATTCTTCGATCCGTTTTAACAGTAGTTGCTCGTTTTCTTCCGCGTGTTTCGGGTTTTTGTTGCCATTTTAAAGCATTTGAGATAATTTTAGCTGAGCATCCTATAATTGCTGCACTTCTTTATATGTTTTCCCCTCTCCAATCAACTTTTTAATCAAATTACGTTGTTCCTCCGAACAATGTTTGGAACGGCCCATTTTACTTAGCAATTCAGAAGGAAATATATTTTATAACAATGTGTGAAACATTTGCTTCCCTTCTTCCTTAATAAAGGACAATTAATGACACCTGTTTTTTCACAGAATGAATTAATTCTCTAATTAAACTCCACACTGCTATTATTTTGAACACGCCCCTTTCAATGAATGAGTCAATTACTCAGAACAAGCAGCGTGCATGTCATGACAGTTGGGTCTGTTGTTTTTATATTACACTACCTACATCTACAAGTAAATTATTTGCCATGCAGAAATATCACTACTACTAATAACAGTGGTTCATCAGGTTACTGATGTTGTACTGCTATTTTTTTTAACACAACTGTACTCATAAACACACCTGTACACAAATATACATACAGGTTCATAGGGCTGGGCGATATACAACATCGATAATTATCGAATGCAATAATGGCCGTTACCACCGTGTGGGGCCCCTTTCTTTTCGTCTTTTTTTCTTTAAGTATACCCAGTATACGGCAGTAAACATCCAAACTTCAGAGGCTGCGTGAAATGCTTCCGGAAAAAACATCACCACTGATATCTATTGAGTGTTGATAAGACAGCCAACCAGCAGCAAAGTTGTACAGCTTTCACGCGATCATGTGATGTGTTTTTTCAATCACATGAAAGGTGCAACGCCTTTCTGTGATTGTCCGTCTTATCAACACGCAGTAGACAGTGATGACGTTTTTTTCCCCGGAAGAATTTCACACGGGTTTTGAAGTGTAGATTACTACCGCATCAGGTATAATTAAAGAAAAAAAGACGAAAATAAAGGCAATACCCCACATGCTGTCAACGGCCGTTATTGCAATCGATAATTATCGTTATATAATATATTGCCCAGCCCTACAGGTTCATACTCATAAACACACCTGTACACAGATACACACAGGTACATACATACTCATAAACACACCTGTACACAAATATACACACAGGTTCATACTCATAAACACACCTGTACACAGATACACACAGGTACATACATACTCATAAACACACCTGTACACAAATATACACACAGGTTCATACTCATAAACACACCTGTACACAGATACACACAGGTACATACATACTCATAAACACCTGTACACAAATATACACACAGGTTCATACTCATAAACACACCTGTACACAGATACACACAGGTACATACATACTCATAAACACACCTGTACACAAATATACACACAGGTTCATACTCATAAACACACCTGTACACACATACATGCAGGTACATACTCAAACACACCTCTACTGGTTAAACACACACACCTAGACATGTACACACAGGACTGTACTCAAGACAGTCTCATGTGAACAGAGGGAGAGAGAAGGGGGAGAGAGAGATAGAGGGGGAGGAAAAGAGAAGTAGAGAGACCGTGGAGGTGGAAAGGTGGGTGATACATACCTTCCAGCTGTCTCTGTCTCTCTCTCACACAGGACTGGGTGTAAGTGGAATATAAAGATGCCGGAATCTTCTCTGCCCTGCAAAACAACAAACCGCAAGTCAATCTAATCATAAAATCTGTCAATCAAATCAGCACACTCGCATCTCAATGCAACATCATATCGATAATGTACTGTATGACTCCATAACAATATAATTTCAAAATAATATGAAACCAAATTATTGGGTGTTGACATGGGTGTGTGTGTGTGCGCATATGTAGATTATATGCAGCTGTGTATGTGGATTGTAGTTGTACATGGCTGTGTGAGACTGTATGTGGTTGTGTAGTCTGTAGTTGAATGTAGTAGTCAGTGGTTGTATATGGTTATGTGTAGTTATGTGGTTGTGTATGGTATATGGTTTTGTGCGGTTATGTAGTTGTGGTTGTGAGCGGTTGTACAGGACTCACTTTTTGAGTGACTCAATGAAAGCCATGCGAGTGTCAACCATTTCAGGAAGCTGGAGGAGGAAAAGAGATGATCCAAAACTGTCACATCCACAGTCACACTGTATCACATCCACAGTAACAGTCACACTCAGAATCACTGTCACATTCACAGTCACTGTCACTCTCGGACTCACAGTCACATCTACAGTCACTCTGTCCTATCCACACTCATTCAGTCACATCCACATCACATGGTCACATCTTCAGTCACTGGGTACGTTTACATGCACACCAATACTCCAATCTGAACCTGGTTATGGCAATACTCTGGTTACTGAAATCGTCATGTAAACACCTCTATCCGATAATGTAAGGTCATAATCTGTGTTTCGAAACCCGATTTACACACCTGGGTTTTTGCCCAAACTTTTGATTTTTTGGTGCATGTAAACACCTTTCTCCGTTTTCTTTGAGTTTTTCGAAACTACGCATGTCATGCAGAAGGGGCGGTGTAACGTCAAAATTGTTCCGTCAACATTTGCTTGGCCTGGGGTTCCTTCAGGATCTCACTTCCAGAATTTTATTATTAAATTAACACACTTCACTGGTCAACATATATTGTTCAGTGTTAATTGCTTGTGTTTGTACCAGCTAGTTGGCTAGCACATTAAATAACTGAAATTATTGTGAAATTGGCCAGATCGGTAAAGCTAGCTAGTACAACAATATAAATCAACCACGACTAACAATTAGCTATAAAATAACTAGCTATAATAACTACTAGCTAGCTATAATAATAATAATAATAACAACAATAATAATAATAACGCTTACGTTAATTTTTTACGGGCGGATCATTTTTGTCTTTACAACGGGAAGCAGTTAGTAGCTACGTTTTCCACAGAGCCGATTATGGAGCGAATCATGTAAACGCGGCTTTTGGAGTAATCACATTTCTTATGTCCATGTGAACGCGATAAGGTAAATACTGGTGTAAGCTAATAGCTTCCAGTAATCGGATATTGCTGTGCACCCAAACGTACCCATTGTGTCACATCCACTCATTCTGTTACACTCACTCACTGTCATGAGTGTCATAGGCTCTCCTATCGCCATATGCAATTTTAGTCATACAGTTCTGACATATTTACAGAAGGATGTTGCATATTCTTGTGTGTGTGTGTGTGTGTGTGTGTGTGTTGGGGGTGGGTGGAAGGGATGTGAGTATCTGAGAAGGTGCGTCCTTGTTTGAGAGGGTGTCTCACCACGCGTGGAGTCAGCAGAGCTGGCAGGAACCGGGACAGGAAGTAGGGCTTCCTGAAGATACTGCGCACATGAAGGTACAGTATGTATGGAACATCTACCATATTTTCAATAAGACAGGAAATATTAAACTTTGTAGGAATTAATTAATTGTGATCACGTAATCAAAAATAGTATCAAAGACAATCTTGACATTCAAGTATTTGCAAACGACCCCACTGCTAGTCTCTGGCATTCTTTTGACTAGTCACCTCATTTAGCTAATGTTACATTGTTCAGAAAACAGAATCAAAACTTATCAAATGTTCAGATTAATAATGAGGGCCTCATACTACCACTGTTGTGACAGTCCAAATATAGTTTGAGCTTATATGCGCACAGTTCAGCTATCAGCATCTTTGTACCATGTTCCTAATATTTACATTTGTGAATCAGTGCTGCTGTTCCTAATCTTTTCAGTGTCCCCTCCCCTTTTATTTTTACATTGACCATACACTACATTTTTATGGACAAACATGAATCACATTTTTACTTGCTAAATTCAGGTAAATCAGTTGTAATGTTAACGATAATAATCACAATTTATAGTCATTTATAGTCTGCCTATCAATGTGTCGTCAAGCATTAACCAATTCAACAGTCAGTAATATGGCACAATTTTTCTTTTAATTTCCTTCACAGGTCATATTTAGTAAAAAAATCAATAAAAATTTACAATTTTGTTCAAGAATAGAAGATGTAATTTAGCCTGAAGATGACATTTTGCACAATCCATTTGAGTAGTTTTATCTGTGAATTCTGTGTGTGTTTGTGTGTGTGTGTGTGTGTGTGTATATATATATATATATATATACATACAGATCCTTTCCAAAAAATTAGAATATCATGGAAAAGTTGTTTTTTTTCCATAATTCCATTTAAAAAGTGAAACTTTATAGATTATAGATTCATTACACACAAAGTGAAATATTTCTAGCCTTTATTTGTTTCATTTTTCATCATTTTGGCTTACAGCTCCAGAAAACCCCAAAAACAGTATTTCAAGAAATTAGAATAGTGTGTCGAAAATCAGCATTTACTTCAGTTATTTCAGAGAATGAGTGGAGTGGCTTGACTCGAGGAATCCGACAGTTGTAGCCCATGTCCCGGATACGTCTGTACGTGGTGGTTTTTGAAGCACTGACTCCAGCCTCAGTCCACTCCCTCTGCATCTCCGCCAAATTTTGGAATCGTCTTTGCTTGACAATCCGCTGAAGCCTACGGTCATCTCTTTTGCTTGTGCACCTTCTCCTGCCACATTTTTCCCTTCCACTAAACTTTCTATTGATATGCTTGGACACTGCACTCTGTGAACAGCCAGCCTCCTTAGCGATGACCTTTTGTGGCTTACCCATCTTCTGGAGGGTGTCAATGATGGTCTTCTGGCCAATTGTCAAGTCTGCAGTCTTCCCCATACTGAACCAAACTGAGATAAACCTTGCAGTGTTTTGAGTAAATTAGATGATAGTGTGACACTCAGTCTAAAACATTCATTCTCTGAAATAACTGAAGTAAATGCTGATTTTCGACACACTATTCTAATTTCTTGAAATACTGTTTTGGGGGTTTTCTGGAGCTGTAAGCCAAAATTATGAAAAATGAAACAAATAAAGGCTAGAAATATTTCACTTTGTGTGTAATGAATCTATAATCTATGAAAGTTTCACTTTTTGAATGGAATTATGGAAAAAAAAAACTTTTCCATGATATTCAAATTTTTTGGAAAGGATCTGTATATATATATATATACTGTATATATATATATATATATATATATATATATATATATATATATATATATATATATATATAGGGGGTGAACAAAATATCGGAAACACCCCTGAAAAATGTCTTTAACTTTGAAGCATCTAAACCATAATTACAAAAGCATCTACACAGGTCATTCCTATTAATTTGAATGCTAATTAGCAGCATGTGTCTGCTTAAAAGAGGTCTAACCAGCAGCACTTTACTAGGTAAGTCTCCAGCAAGGTGGCAAGGGGAACAGTGTCAGAAATTATGACAACATATGCCCAACATCAAAAAACAGCATCAGCAAAAAATAACTGTGGCCGCAAGTCAAAGCTCTCCGACAGGGACAGAACTGGCAGCTACAGTTCTAAAATTCACCACAGAATTAAATCAATCCATATCTGAACCAGTCTCAACAAAAACAGTACTTTGTGAGCTTCACAAAGCTGGTATTTATGGCAAGGTCGCCATTCAGAAACCATTCGTATCCAAGGCTGAGGGACAGAGGCATTCAATCCACAATATCTGTTGCCAACTGTTAAGTATGGTGTTGGTTCTGTAATGGTATGGGCAGCCATTTCATGGGACTCATTGGATCCAATGACTGCTCTCCATGGACGTGTAACAGGCAAACAATATGAACTGCAACCTCATGATGTCCCCATATTCCAACATGGCATGGCAACACCCTCATACACACTGCAAAATACATTAAAGAATGGTTCCAAGAACACGAGGATGACGTCAAAAGCCTTCCATGGCCTGCACAATCACCAGATCTAAACATAATTGAACCTTTATGGAACGTTCTGGAGTGCAGTGCGAACTAGATTTCCACCTCCTTCATCCCTCAAAGAACTGGAGACCGTCCTTCTTCAACAATGGGCCAATATCCTACACACAGTTCAGAAATTGTATGACAGCATTCCTAGAAGGACTGAAACAGTTTTGAAGGCAAAGGGTGGGCCTACTCATTATTAGTTACTAGATATTCAGTTTTTGTAAGTGTTTCCGATATATATACCCCCCGTATATATAAAATCAGCATTCTTGTTCATTTAAACATTGGTGTCAGTATTGGTCTTAAGAAATCCATATCAGTCCACCTCTAATCCATATCGAACTCGGTTGACCTCAAATTCTCTAACTGTGAGAATCACTAACTGTGAGCTGTGGCTTTGAGTGGAACCCTTATTCCTGCTATGAGAAGCTCAGATCAGAGAATGTGCACCATTCAGTACTATAATATAGAGGATCTGAAGCTGGAGGAACAGACACAGGTCCACAGGTACATGCTGAAAGAGACAGTCACCTGGCTTCCATCACAGCTGCTGAAATCTTCCCTGTGCGCTCAAAAAGAGAGACTGCCCTCTCCACGTCCTGAAGCGCCTGGCACCGGGGCTGTGTGCACACGCACACACACACAAAAGCATATACATACTGTACATTAACTCTCGTGTACATACAGGTGTATTACACGCAGCTGAGGGCAGCAGGGTAGAGGTACAAACTCACCGGCACTGATGCTGTGGAAACATCCTCATACAGGCCCATCTCCTCCACTGACACCTGGGAACACACACACACACACACACAGACTGTGATCCCTCACTGCACTCCTATGTGCTGTATCTGCACTGTGCCACGCCCTGCTGATACTGTGCCACGCCCTACTGACGCTCTGCCACGCCCTACTGACGCTGTACCTGCAGGTCTGCCAGCCTGGTCTTGGCGAGGGACACGTACTCCTGCAGGAGGACACGGTGCTTGGTGGGGACAAAGGGGGGGTGGAGCAGGTGCACCTGAGAGAGAAGCGCAGGTGTGAGACACAGCGAATAAACACAGTCCCAACTGCGCAATGCCAGCAGCACAGGAAGTGATGTCACCTTCAGGCACTGCGGGGGATCGAAGGGCACCAGGTCCGACAGGAACTTCAGCAGGAACACTAAGGACTTCTTACTGTTCCCATGGTAGCCACTGGCACTGCCAAAAGACATCTGAAAGAGTAGAAACAGAACTTAATCTGAGGGCCATACACTTGTGAGACAGCTACACCTGACTGAGAGCTCTACACCTGACTGAGATACTACACCTGACTGAGATACTACACCTGACTGAGAGCTCTACACCTGACTGAGAGCTCTACACCTGACTGAGATACTACACCTGACAGAGCTCTACACCTGACTGAGATACTATACCTGGCTGAGAGCTCTACACCTGACTGAGATACTACACCTGACTGAGACACTACACCTGACTGAGAGCTCTACACCTGGCTGAGAGCTCTACACCTGACTGAGATACTACACCTGACTGAGAGCTCTACACCTGACTGAGATACTATACCTGGCTGAGAGCTCTACACCTGACTGAGATACTATACCTGACTGAGACACTACACCTGACTGAGATACTACACCTGACTGAGAGCTCTACACCTGACTGAGATACTATACCTGGCTGAGAGCTCTACACCTGACTGAGATACTATACCTGACTGAGAGCTCTACACCTGACTGAGATACTACACCTGACTGAGAGCTCTACACCTGGCTGAGAGCTCTACACCTGACTGAGACACTTACACCTGGCTGAGAGCTCTACACCTGACTGAGACACATCTGGCTAAGACACTTACACCGGACTAAGACGCTACACCTGACTGAGACACTACACCACTTGACTGAGAGCTCTACACCTGACTGAGACACAACATCTGACTGAGAGCTCTACACCTGACTGAGACACTTACACCTGACTGAGAGCTCTACACCTGACTGAGACACTACACCTGACTGAGAGCTCTACACCTGACTGAGACACTACGCCTGACTGAGAGCTCTACACCTGACTGAGACACTACACCTGACTGAGACACTACACCTGACTGAGACACTACGCCTGACTGAGATACTACACCTGACTGAGAGCTCTACACCTGACTGAGATACTACACCTGACTGAGACACTACACCTGACTGAGAGCTCTACACCTGACTGAGACACTTACACCTGACTGAGAGCTCTACACCTGACTGAGACACTACACCTGACTGAGAGCTCTACACCTGACTGAGACACTACGCCTGACTGAGAGCTCTACACCTGACTGAGACACTACGCCTGACTGAGAGCTCTACACCTGACTGAGACACTACACCTGACTGAGAGCTCTACACCTGACTGAGACACTACACCTGACTGAGACACTTACACCTGACTGAGAGCTCTACACCTGACTGAGACACTACACCTGACTGAGAGCTCTACACCTGACTGAGACACTACACCTGACTGAGACACTTACACCTGACTGAGAGCTCTACACCTGACTGAGACACTACACCTGACTGAGACACTTACACCTGACTGAGAGCTCTACACCTGACTGAGACACTTACACCTGACTGAGAGCTCTACACCTGACTGAGACACTACACCTGACTGAGAGCTCTACACCTGACTGAGACACTACACCTGACTGAGACACTTACACCTGACTGAGAGCTCTACACCTGACTGAGACACTACACCTGACTGAGACACTTACACCTGACTGAGAGCTCTACACCTGACTGAGACACTACACCTGACTGAGGACACTTACACCTGACTGAGAGCTCTACACCTGACTGAGAGCTCTACACCTGACTGAGACACTTACACCTGACTGAGAGATCTACACCTGACTGAGACACTTACACCTGACTGAGAGCTCTACACCTGACTGAGACACTACACCTGACTGAGAGCTCTACACCTGACTGAGACACTACACCTGACTGAGACACTACACCTGATTGAGACACTTACACCTGACTGAGACACTGACACTTGAGACTGGGGAGGGTCATACCTTGAACCACTGGCTGTAAGGAGGGAAGATGGCGGGATTCTCCAGTGCCCCTTGGCGGGCAAGCAGGAAGGCAGTGATCATGCTCTCCAGGTCGTACCCCTCAAATGCAGACCGCAGGAGACGGGACAGCATCTCTGAGAGAGAATACACAGTTTGTATAGTCACAGGTTATATTGTACTACATGTAATTTGAAGTGGATTCGTATGAGAGTGAGTGTGTGTGTGCGTGTGTGTATCTGTAAGGCTGTGCTAAGCCTGTGTGTGTACCTGTAAGGCTGTGCTGGGTGTGTGTGTGCGTGTTTACCTGTAAGGCTGTGCTAAGTCTGTGTGTGTGTGTGTGTGTGTGTGTGTGTGTGTGTGTGTGTGTGTGTGTGTGTGTGTGTGTGTGTGTGTGTGTGTGTGTGTGTGTGTGTGTGTGTGTGTGTGTACCTGTAAGGCTGTGCCGGGTGTGTGTGTGTACCTGTAAGGCTGTGCTAAGCCTGTGTGTGTGTGTGTGTGTGTGTGTGTGTGTGTGTGTGTGTGCCTGTAAGGCTGTGCTAAGCCTGTGTGTGTGTTTGTGTGTGTACCTGAAAGGCTGTGCTAAGCCTGTGTGTGTGTGTGTGTGTGTGTGTGTGTGTGTGTGTGTGTCTGTATACCTGAAAGGCTGTGCTAAGCCTGTGTGTGTGTTTGTGTGTGTACCTGAAAGGCTGTGCTAAGCCAGTGTGTGTGTGTGTGTGTGTGTGTGTGTGTGTGTGTGTGTACCTGTAAGGCTGTGCTGGGTGTGTGTGTGTGTGTGTGTGTGTGTGTGTGTGTGTGTGTGTGTGTGTGTGTGTGTACACACCTGTAAGGCTGTGCTGAGTGTGTGTGTGTTGTGTGTGTGTGTGTGTGTGTGTGTGTGTGTGTGTGTGTGTGTGTGTGTGTGTGTGTGTGGGTGTGTGTGTGTGTGTGTGTGTGTGTGTGTGGTGTGTGTGTGTGTGTGTGTGTGTGTGTGTGTGTGTGTATACCTGTAAGGCTGTGCTGGGTGTGTGTGTGTGTGTGTGTGTGTGTGTGTACCTGTAAGGCTGTGCTGGGTGTGTGTGTGTGTGTGTGTGTGTGTGTGCCTGTAAGGCTGTGCTGGGTGTGTGGGTATGTGTGTGTACCTGTAAGGCTGTGCTCGGTGTGTATGTGTGTACCTGTAAGGCTGTGGTGTGTGTGTGTGTGTGTGTACCTGTAAGGCTGTGCTGGGTGTGTGGATGGTACACCAGCAGGGTGGACAGGTGAGACAGCACATACTGCCAGTTCACTTCATGAGTCTCCAGCACCTGCAGCAGGTGAGAGAGCAGCTCATCCACACTGGAGAGCACAGAGAGCTGGAGAGAGAGAGGGATGGAGGGAGGGCGGAGGGAGGGAGGAAAGAGAAGCAAAATATACATTACAAGAAAACCGTATAAATAAAGCAATTTAAATTTAAGTGAATTGAGAGGTGGGGGGGGGGGGGGGGGTGTCACCATTTCCAGGATCCCAAGTCGGAACACCTGAGATATTTTACAGACAGTATTTTAGGCACACGATGCTTCCTTTAACAAACACCATAGTTGGAATATAAACCTCAGGCTCCTACCTTCCGATACAACAGCGTCAGCAAGCGAGAGGTCTTAGCAAAGCTCCAAGCACTCTGCATGGCGATGGCATCAGACACTGGAGGGGGAGGGGTATGTGTGTTAACAGTAATACACCGTGCTGTGTGTCTATTAACTCTGTTCAATGGGTCTACTGTAGCAGGTTTGCTGTAATAGTGCGAGGGATCCCAGTACACCACTAAAAACATATAAATTCCCCAGCCATAAACACCTGTAAAGAGTTGTGTGTGTGTGTGTGTGTGTGTGTGTGTGTGTGTGTGTGTGTGTGTGTGTGTGTGTGTGTGTGTGTGTGTGTGTGTGAGGTTCTGCAGGGTGCTCACCTTTGAGGCGTGGTCTGTAGGTTGAGGGTGTGTGTGAGAGAATGGGTGAGGAAGCGGAGAAACACATCGCTGCCGACAGACACACTGCACACGGACACGTCAAACACCTGCACCCTGAGGGAGGGGGGGGGGGGGGAGGGAGAGAGGGGGGGGGGGGGGGGGGGGGGGGGGGAGAGGGAGAGAGGGGGGGGGGGGGGGAGAGGGAGAGACAGAGGGGGGATTACAGACACTTCAAGCTTACATTAAGTTCTTTTCTGAAAAAAAAAATGCAGAAGTTTGAAAGGGTATTTGTTTTATTCTGGGGGGTGCGATCCAAACAGTGTCTTTTGTCATCAGTAATTAGCTCAGCTTTCTTGTGATATTAATATTATCGACTCCAAACTTTCAGCGAGATATGCTCATTTAAATCATAACTCACCAAACTGTGTTCCTGAGAAAAAAGGCTCAAGACGTTTGTGTCTGTGTCTGACTTGACAAAAATGACATTACATTACATTACATTCATTTAGCAGACGCTTTTATCCAAAGCGACGTACAATAAGTGCATACAGAGACATCATCAAGATCACTACGGAACATACAAGACAAAGCACATCCTTCCCATAATGTAGAAGCTATCCCTGGTAATGAACGTTGACTGTAGTTCACAGTAAGCTGTGGGTAAATCAGCTATACTACACTTCTATTCTAAATACTATTATAAACTATAACAGACAGGAAAACACAGGGAACTAGTAAACACAGGGAACTGATATTCCTAGGTTAGAATATCAGTCAAGGTGGAGTCTGAAGAGGTGTGTCTTCAGGCCTCGACGGAATGCAGGCAGGGTTCGAGTAGGACGTAGGGGAATGGGAATGTACATGTACAAACAAGCCATTGTGACCTCTCATTTATTTTATATATTTTATATATTATTTACTGATAAGGATTAAAATATTATAGATGCTGGTTTCATTGATCAAAGAGCACATTACAGGCCTTTGCTTTCTCCCAGCACATACCTTCACAGCTCTGATTAGTGGGTGGCAAGACCAACAAGCCAAGAGTCCCTGCATGTGACAGTCCCGCCCACAGAGCTCTCTCTCTCCCTCTCCCTCTCTCATCAGAGGGCGGAATTATGCCGCCAAATAAATAGTATTCTAGCTGTAGTTTTAATTGTTGGTCTTCCCTTTTTTCCGCACGCCGAACATTTCTCTATGCAGGAAAAACGCTGATATACTGTAACACTGGTTCACAGTCAAACTGAGACTCCATGCCAGCATTCATCTCTTTATTTACCATGATTCTGCATCTTGTAGCTGGGACTGCAACTGCTGCGCTTGACTCACACTGTCCAGCACCCCTGCAGACAGACAGACACAGACAGACAGACACACACACACACACCCACATGCACGCGTGCACGCACACGTACGCACGCACGCACACACACACACACACACACACACACACACACCCACATCCACATGCACGTGCACGCACACACACACACACACACACACACACACACACACACACACACACACACACACACACACACACACACACACACACCTTGACCTTAAACAACCTACAGCAGATCAAGCCACAATGAGGAGCACAGCACCAGAAGGCTGAGAGCAACTTTTTGAAATTTGAACATGGGGAAGTATAAGCTTCCTCTGAAGCTGGCAAGGTCAGCAAAGTCAAAGCTGGGTCAAGTGAAGGCTATTTTCAAGGTCATTGCCACCTAGTGTCCAATATATGTAGTAGTACATTATATTTCCATTGGTCACTAGAGGCCACTGTTTTAGACAGAATTCAAGTGGAGCTTAGAAAATGAACAATGACTAGGAATGGAATGGAAATTCTGCAGAACAAAGTCCTCCAAGACTGTGAGTAGCACTGAATTGACTCCGTTTACACCTGTTGCTTAAAATTGTCCTACAAAATTGTCCTTTCAGATCATCATGACTGAATTAAAAATTTGACCGGATTGATAACTGTAGACATGATCGTTTGAGTGTGTGTTCCTCTCGTCCAATAAGATCATTTAGATCATGACTGTCGCCATTATTTCCCACCAAAACTTAATTTGGACAACTTTAAAGGGGAACTGAAACATCCATATCCAAGCTGATAACACATTCATTGTTGTATTTTAAAATATCTGTCGAAAAAATAATCTGAAAAACGAATATAAATTTTGAAATATATCGCGTTTCTTAACCAGATTTTTACGTTTTGCTTGGTCGGAGCGCCGCCATCTTAATTTACATACACGATGATGTCACTGGCATGATTCGTCCAGCTGAACTTCTGTCAATTTAGCTAGTAGCCTAGCTAGCGAATTATGTGTGTGTGACTACGAGGACGAAAGTGAACGAGATTAATTTGTGCCACTAATTTCATTGAGCAATATCGTGTCTGTTTGATTTACCCCTCCCACTCAGTTAAGACAAATTCAACCAAAGAAGTAGGCTAACGTTACTTGACAAATTTTTTTTCAGACCTGCAATTGAGAGCGGTCGATCATAGAGTGTGAATATGGAGAGCTCTGTAGGCTAGCTAGCTATCTACAGTGACCGTGTGCGTTTTGATTTTTCCCTTTTTTTTTTTCAACGTTCAGAGCTTTTTTTGTTGATCGTCTTCGAGACGGGTTGGTGTTTGAATGCATGACTTTTTTAGAGAAGAGAGACCCAAGTGAAATGTGAAGGAAGTCCTAAGCTCTCGTTCGACCCGGCTAAACTTGCCAGTGGAAGGGTGTTTCAATTGTTACGATTGAGTGGGCTGGCTAACAAGTGTCAACGTTACTACTGGCCCTGTTGGATTTTTTCAACAAATCATAATGAGACCTGGACAAAAATACTGTTTTTACGACATGCAAAACTTTGAAAGGGCTGCGAGTGGACATGGGAGATCACGTAAGTAGTAGGCTATCAAGCTTCATTTTTTTTAGGACAAGTCCGAATTCAGCACGTGTTAGCTAACGTAGATTAGGGGGGCTAAACCGGTGAAAATGTATGGGGCGAACAGCCTGCCTTTTCTTTAAAAAAATAATTTCTACAGCCTGGGGCAATGCAGTATGACCTTTGGACCGTTTTGCATTTTCTCCATTGAAGACATCGATGTCCTGACTTCACTGAGACTGAGATGGCCACTGCTGTCTGCTACTGCTGTCACTCAGCTAGCAAATAGATTCTTTCTTTTTTTTACATCAATTATTATTATTATTATTATTATTATTTTGTACATCAATTTGTTAATGTACAGTTTTAAAATAAGATATATTTTATATTTAAATATTAAATGTTTTCATGCGTCAAATGTTCCAGAAAATAACTTGATGTAACCACCATCATAATGACAAGATGTGATTTACGTATTTATCACACACCCTTTAACGTTTGCTCTGATAACGGTCATTTGATTAGGGGGGGCAAACAACTATCCCGTTAAGGAGTGTACATGGTTTGCATCTAATGTCACAAAATATAGATAACCTACTCTTCTGAGGAGTAAAGGGCATAGCTAGCAAGTACTACTGTTATATTTTGGTAAATGGTGCCCTCTCCTGGTGAAATTGGCAATGCAGGTCATAACGCAACGTAGCCTTGACTTAACCTCCATTCACGGTGATAGGGGATAGTAATTGTTTAACTGTTTGACATTAATGGTACAAACACGAATGCACCTTTTTTAAAAGGACTAGATTACGTTTTCTTAAGAAAAGAACATTTTGAAATAATGCAAGATATGCAGGCTATTGTGTGATCATTTTTAATACGAGACATTTTCTTTGCTCTGAGCGAGTATGAATGCTGCCGTTTTTGTGGAAAGGGGCTTCTACAACATGATATTAAGTTCCATTATAATGATCATGCTACCTCCATTATAATGCTGAAATGCAATGATTGAATTACGTTTTAATGTATTTTTAACGCGTCTATTAATTGGTCAACCCATTTAATTAAGGCGTTTGAGAAGAAACAATACATGGGATCCTTGACCTATTTTTGAGAAGATAAAATAGCCTACCACTAATCGCGAGGGGTGATCGTAGGCTACACGTCCCCTAGGAGCTAAGTAATGCTACAACGAGTGGACGTCCGGGGTGTTACCGATATTTATCCCATTTTATTTACGGTTGCAAATAAGTTAACGTTTTGCTGTTTTTCCGCGAACCCGGTAGGCACTAATTGTACGTCGCTTTGGATAAAAGCGTCTGCTAAATGAATGTAATGTAATGTCATAGTAATAGGTGCTCGAACGCTAGATGTATCATGCCAGTGACGTCACTGACTACGAAAACTAAACATGGCTGCGCCCTAACGGCAAAACCATTAACCTTTCTTAACGTTTTCTCCATTATTACCGTTTCATCAGATTTGAGATTATTATTATTAGGGCATCCACCCTATCACCTTCACTTCATATTACGTTTCAGTTCCCCTTTAAAGTCACAAAATAATAATAATAATACCTTGCATTTATATAGCGCCTTTCTCGATACTCAAAGCGCTTACAGTGATGAGGGGGAAACTCGCCTCTACCACCACCAATTTATCATCACAGTTATAAAATTCAATAAAGAAGAAGAAGGAGACATTGTGATTCAATGTATGGTTACTGTGAAACATGCACGCTGCTGCACATTCACCATACCCAGTTATCCAAGGATTTGAGGGACACTTATTAGTCATTCTTCCTAATTGAATCTGATGACTGAGATCTGAACTAGTGTAAATTGGGGCCAATGGGTCTTCAAAAATAATTATGAATCCAATTGACACCTAGTGTCCAATATGAGTAGTACATCACACTAGCCTAATGTAGGAGTTATGACTGAACAATTATTTTCACTATGATGGAATTTCATAATGACGGTTTTCTGTACACATTAGCTACATGTCACAATGCTTAAATTGTGAAAGTTTCAAGATTCTACTAATACGCACACTTTTTATCCTTGAAGACAAACCACAGTTATTTTTTAGATGCCCCTGTATAGATGGCCGCATTCATATTTTGATAAATATGTGTTCTATAAGTTCTGTGAAATCATCCTTCCAAAAACATTTATTTCCTTAATTGCCTGAAATACACTCACATAAAGGGTTCCAACCCCCATGACGACGGCCATTTTTTGGCCTATTTGGACCCCTATAGCTATACAACCATGCAAGAATATCATGACCAAAGTTCAGCTTTATTCATTTGGATAGACAATGATTCTGTGACAATAATATGAGAACAATTTGAGACCTAAGCATGCAAAATCAACAAATCCTCATTGAAATAGCTTGGTCTGACCCTTTTCATATGGTTGTCCACAGCTCCAGTGCACTGGCACATAATTAACAGGCCAAGGCAGCAAGCTACCGGAGCATAACACAACACCAGTCACAGGCATGCAGGTAGACACCCACAGGAAGTGAGGTCATAGAAGGGAGACACTCACAAGAGAGCATGTCGTCCAGAACACGCCTGCACACCTGGGTGATTCTCCTGCAGGTAATGCCGGGGTCTTGGGTCTCCTGGAACCCCGCCCGTATCAGAACCGAAGCCACGCCTACAACACACGTCATACAGTTTACCTGTGCAGAATAAATGGCAGTCCCCAAACATTAAAAAAACATGCGATATGATTTACTCTGGAAAGAGCCCACTGGACCAGGCCAAGCGGTAACGGAGGGACACATTTGCTGTATTTTGCCCTAGTACTCCTGTTATATCCAAGGCGGAGTAAAATAACAACTGGTATTATATAAAGGCTACCTTAGACTACAAACTGAGGAAAAACAGTTTGGGGGCAAACAACTTCTTGGGGGTAAAATTTATAAAAAACAGGGCGACTGTTTTTTCAGACATATCATACGGTTCCTGAGGTGAAAAGGGTTATCTTTCTCTTTCATATTGTCCTATTACCACTTAAATATGAACATGCAAAATGGTAAGCCACTTGTGCTGCTCAATTTTTATGGGGCGAGGTTTAAAGTCAGATGGTCATGGTAACGGAGGGACATTGACAAATGGTAACGGAGGGACACATTTTCACACCCCTCAAACTTTTTTTCAAAACTGGTTATACTACATAAAGACACATCCCAATAAGCTTTCTTTTGGAATGTTTACTCTCTCTAAGTAGAAAATTAATGTTAAAAAAATTTAACGGAGGGACAGGCCGAAATGAGAATCGAGAAATTTTTCAACTGTTTCAAATTTTTCTACTGATCTTAACCTCCCCTTGGCCTGGCCCCACGTGACACACATGTAACAGGTATGAAACAGGTGGGGTAGGGGTGAAGGAGTTTGGCAGGGGAGGGACAGGTACAAAGGGGTGGAGAGGTGGGACAGGTGTGATGGGGCGGAGAGGGAGGACAGGGTGCACTCAGTTGAGGCAGGTGTGAGGGCGTAGCCGCAGTACCTGTGAGAACCTCCCGTCTCATATCTTCATCCTCCTCGGCAGCCATCTGTCCACAAAGAGCTCGCAACTGCACCTCTAACCAAGGGCCCGCTCCCTCCTCACTGTCACCAAATCACACATGAGAACCACTAATGCACCCACACACGTGCAACTAAACACGCAGTACTGTTGTAACGTTACCTGTCCAAAATACTCCCCAGAGAGAGAATATTTCCAGAGTGCAGACTCCAGACCACCTCCAACTGGGGCTGCTTCTGTACAACACAGGAGATGCACATCATCACCTGAACGCACACTCACTCGAGCACACACTCATCTGAGAACACCTATCTGGACACACACTCACCGAAACACCCTGCTCGCCGGAACACACACCCACCTGAGCACTCCAGAGCTCCTGGGAGAAGAGCTGAGGACTGAAAGCTCCCAGAGAGAGCAGCCCTCGAGTCGACTGCAGCAACACAGCGAGCTGAGCCTGGAGAGAGAACAGTCAGCACACCTGAGTGAGCATGCATACACACACACAACACACACACACACACACACACACACACACACACACACACACACACACCTGCCTTTGTATAACTGAGCCTGGCGCTCGTCGTTCTGCTGCTCATCAAGGCTGTAATAAGATGTACACCTTTCAGTGCATATTATTATAAAAAAAAATTTTTTTTTTTTTTCTAGTATTTTTGTGGTGACGGGTGTCACCATTTTACGTCCCCAGGCCTCTACCTGGTGCCCTAGTGGCAGGTATTTGGCCTTGTGTTTCTTTTTGCGTTATGTTCTTCATGTTTCATTGCAGGATTGGCAGCACCTGTTTTTAATCCTTTATAAGGAGCTCCATGATGGCCAAGAGGGAAGCTTACTCTGCAGCACCACCGGGCTTCTGCGCTGTGTTTTTTATTTATTTATTTTTGTTAATAAATTAATCTTCTGGTTTTCGTTCTTTATGTTGCGACTCGCCAGAGGCTGGCTGTAACACGCACACCACACACACACACACACACACACACCTGACACACACACACCTGAACATACACACATACACGTGCACACCACACACACACACAACACAGCGAGCTGTGCCTGGAGAGAGAACAGTCAGCACACCTGAACACACACACACACACACACACCTACCTGAACACACACATACACACACGCCTCAACACATTGAGCAGTATTTACCCTCTGCGCAGAGTTCAGAAGGACCCCCTCACCGCTCGCCGAAATGCAGCACACTTTCTCTGCCAGCAGCCTGGCCGACAGCACCCCAACTGGGACCCCCAACCGCACAGACTCCTTCCGCAATGCACTCACTGAAATACAAACACACACCTTACACACTGAAATATACACACACACAAACACACACACACACACACACACCTTACACACTGAAATATACACACACACAAACACACACACACCTTACACACTGAAATATACACACACACAAACAAACACACACCTTACACACTGAAATATACACACACACAAACACACACACACACACACACACCTTACACACTGAAATATACAGTACCAGTCAAAAGTTTGGACACACCTACTCATAGAAGGTTTTTTTCCGTTATTTTTGCTGTTTTCCACATTTTGGAATATTAAAGACATCAAAACTATGAGATAACACAAATTAAATTATGCAAAAAAACAAAAAATTTTAACAAATAAAAAAAAGTCTTATATTTTAGATTCTTCAAAGTAGCCACCCTTTGCCTTGATAATGGCTTTGCACATTCTTGCCATTCTCTCAAACAACTTCTGTGGTAAACAGGTATTCCACAGGTAAAAAGACTCCTGATATCTTATTTCCAGGTAGTCTTAGAAGCAATACTATAACCTCTGCATTTGAATGGATCTCTATGGGAATTGGGGGGTGGGACTAGATTTAGCTTTAAATTACACTGGAACAGTGTGGAACACATGGTCGGCTAAATGGCTCTAAGTCATCAAGGGTCTGACGTATCAAACAAGCCTTAAACCATCACTCTGCTGCCAGATATGCAGTAGATATGGATGGATCACTTGAAGGGTTGTTTCTCCTGACAAATTTTCCTATTGAACTCTATGGAAAAATAAGTCAGGAGAAGAAACCCTTCAAGTTATCCATCCATATCTACTGTATTTCTGGCAGCAGTGTGATGGTTTAAGGCTTGTTTGATACGTCAGACCCTTGATGACTTAGAGCCATTTAGCCGACCATGTGTTCCACACTGTTCCAGTGTAATTTAAAGCTAAATCTAGTCCCACCCCCCAATTCCCATAGAGATCCATTCAAATCAGAGGTTATAGTATCGCTTCTAAGAGTACCTGGAAATAAGATATCAGGAGTCTTTTGATATCCTTTTATACAGTCATGATGGCATCACCTTTTATAGATAACGGAAAAAAACGTTCTATGAGTAGGTGTGTCCACACTTTTGACTGGTACTGTACATACACACACACAAACACACCTTACACACTGAAATATACATACACACACACACACACACACACACCTTATACACTCAAATATACACACACACAAACACATGCCTTACACTGAAATACACACAAACACACACTGAAATATACACACACACACACGCCTTACACACTGAAATACACCCAAACACACACCTTACACACTGAAATATACACACACACACACACACCTTACACACTGAAATATACACACACACACAAACACACTCCTTACACACTGAAATACACACAAACACACACCTTACACACTGAAATATACACACACAAACACACGCCTTACACACTGAAATACACACAAACACACACCTTACACACTGAATGACACAGAAATGCACACCTTACACACTGAACTACACACAAACGCACACTTTACACACTCTTTACTCACTGAAATACACACAAACACACACCTTACACACTGGAATACACAGAAACACACGCCTTACACACTGGAATACACACAAACACATCTGTCACACTAAAACTGTATATACACGTACAACTTACACACTGAAGACACACACACCATACATACTACGCGCACACACACACTAAACACAGTGGTGACACTGCAAGGTAAAAAATAAATAAAAAATAAATTAGTGAAATTAAGAAATGCAAAGTTATCAGGTCACACTGTGGGGTAAAGTCCCGACTGATGGTGAACTCACCCAGGAGAGAACCTCCAAGAGTGGATGGAGCCTCAGCCCCAGGTGTGGGAGGGGCTCCGGGTACAAGAGCTACAGGTGTGGGAGGAGCTACAGGTGTGGCATCTTTGCCAAGTAGATCTCTCAGTCCTTCCTCTTCTAGGCGGCTCACCTTACAAGGTGCAGGATCAACCTGCTGCAAGAAAATCAATTGCATATCGGTGACATCACCTTTACTGTGCTGCATGTGAATGATTGTGATTGGCTATGTAGGCAGGTCAGGGGAGTGGTCAGGCTCTCCCCAATGCCTCCTCCCTCCTCCCGCACTGCGAACCTCCTGAAGCAACTCCAGAAGGTTCTGGTTCCGGTTCAGCAGCTGGATCGCGTCCTCCTGTAGCTCACGTTCGCTCGCACATGCAGGCCTCTTCCTCACATGGGTTGCTGCACCAGGGCAGGGACAAAGAACAGTGTCATATAACCTACACCCACTGAGGGGAACTGTGTGGCAGAACAGGTCTCACAGGCAAGCCCATGATACAGAGCCACCAACGCATCATTAGGGAATAAATATCAAGCTGTGACATTTCATACCGTGCCCCGTTTTCAATACAGCTCGCTGCTGGCAGAGAACAAAAAAAATGGACACATGAGACCCTGTTCTAAAAGTGAAGGGTTCTGGTGGTTTAAAAATGCTGTGGGTGCGTTTTCCTGGCAAGGATTGTGTGCAAACAACCCCTTAGAAGGCAAGGTCACTGTTAATCTTTACTTATTGATACTGAGTGATTATCTTCCCATTCGCTGAAGGCATTCCTTTCCTGCAGAGGGCTGCAGATTGTCTTTCACAATGACACTGCCCCCATCCACAGCATGAGTGGCATTTTGAGATATTCTGGAAGGACACCTCAAACTTTCTCGTGGAAGAGTGGCGTCTTGTTCCTCTTGCAGAATTTCAAATGCTGATAGACTTTATTTCACAGCATAAACACAGACGTGGTGGCCCAACATCCTTAAAATATGTAACTATAAATTGGTTCACTCACTACCTGTATATTAATATTTCTCGGCAATTAACTCACAGCAATACGGCGAGCTATACAGTTGGACATCTTTCTCAAAGCATTTCTGTTTATCTCTTATATTGGTACCTTAACCTGATTTGTGAGCTAGCAAAGAATACCTTTGAGTGCCTGGCTGGGCCACAGCAACTGATTGCTCTGTGATACTTCGACAGGTATCACAGATCCTCCCCTCAGTATTTAGCACTTAAAACACGAAATAACTAGTAACTTACCGAGAAGTGCTGAGAAAGTCCCCTTTTTAGCCGACACCGAAACACCAGATGCCGCAACAGACATTCTGAAATTCTGTTGTCTTGCCAACTGTCCTAGAGTCCCTGGTGTACAACAGGCATTCCCAGGAGGTAGCTAACAGAATAATAAAAACAAGCAGCTACTGAACTAACTAATGAATTAATGCTTGCTTGCTTGCTAGCGAACGGCTGCTGGTTTTAAAGTGTGTTAGCAATGTAGCGAGCAATTGGTGCTGCCGCTGGCGTAGCCTACTCAATTTTCCACACACATAAAAAAACACACAATATAGGAACCGTGTCTATATGTGTGCTGCTAACTACGTTTAAATGTAAGATATATTGGTGATACACAGAATACAACTCTGCTGTAAGTCCTCGTGTTTTATTAAAACGAACTCTCTAACGACAATTTTTGAGCAATCAAACACAGAATTTTCAAAGTACTCAGATTTCATAACAACTTTTCTCTCAGTTTTTACATCTGCATTTGTCTGCAGTTGGCCCCCACTTCCGTCTCCTCTGTCTTCGCGCTCTCTAATTTGATTGGTGTGACGCAGGGTGTGACCCGTCCGAATCACACAGAGCAGTCTGCGGCTGCGCATTAGGGTCATAAGGTTTGATTATATTACAGAGCGGCATTTAGCAGAGTAAGCAGACGCTCTTACCCCTACCGACTTTCATAGATTACATTTTACATACAATCATTTATAGATTTGGATATTTTACTGAAGCATTTAATGTGAAGTAGCCTATCTTGCTCAAGAGTACGAGGGCAGCAAACCAGCTGGGAATCAAAGAAGTCCAATTCCATAACTTTCATTGCTGTTATAGGCCTACCACACCACAAGTTAACGTATGAACCCCCTCACAATTACACTTTAAATGGCGTCTGAAGACTTATTTGAAAATAATTGCTTTCAAGTTAAGACTGAAATATTTAAGATTGAGGATGATTCTGTGTTGCTGATCATTAATGTGGCCAAAGAGACACTAAAGGTGGCAGGGCTGTCTGCAAGGTCGAGAAGGGTATGTTGCAGTGGCGGCTCCTGAGCTGAAAATTGGAGAGGCAGAAAACTTCCCTTTAAACTGATTATTGGTCTTAATCATTTTTCAATCAGTTTCCTTGATTAACAATAGGCTACATCAGCGTTTAATTCACCAATTACTCAATGCCATCAAATGTAGCCAGTTCTCCTCAATTAGGCTATTAGGCAAGTAATAAAATTATTTTAACTTGCATCGCAAAATTGTGCACATTTTAATCAACATTATAATTGTGGATACATGTGCTCTTCGTTCTCCGCACTCTTAATTCCGAAAATATCCATGGAAATTAAACGATCTTAAAGCTCAGCTTTTGTTAGATAATTTTTTTAATTATTTTTAAAAAATAATATAACAAAAGATGAGGTTGTGCTAAACCTGCAATAAAAAAGAATCTAACAAAAGCTGAGCTTTCAGATCGTTTAATTTCCATGAATATTTTCGTAATTAAGAGTGCGGAGAACGAAGAGCACATGTATCAGGGCCGGTTCTAGACTGTTTTGATTGGGGGGGCATGAAGAGATGTTGGTGGGGCACAAAGGGGAACGAATTAGCGGGGGGTCTGGGGGTCCTCCCCCAGAAAATTTTGAGCCTTTTAAAACTTATTTCCTGCATTTCTACACAACCTCACACATGGTATTTTCTAAAATAAAATGTTTAATCTATCGGAGAGAATCGCTGCGCATATAGCTGCCCTGGGCGAGTTGGAATCACGGTCGGGCTTGGAGGAGTTGCGCCCTGAATAAGGACATGATGACCTCTGTCCAGTGGCGCCCCTAGCTGTACGCAGAGTATACGCAGTCTGCGTACCTTAGCAACAACAGCAAAATTAGTATTTCCATTAAAACTGACTTGAATTGTCAAAATCTTTCCGTCTCTGTTTCTACGATGTTGAGGAATGCTATTTGCTTATTGTCTTCGTTGTATTGCCTGGTTATTGTATTTTCCAAGTTTTGCATATTTCAAACATTTGAAAGTGATTGGAAGACACAGTTGAAAGTGATTGGAGGACCACCTTTTTCTTTAGACCGGGAAAAGTTTAGAGTTGCCTTTTTACTTGTCAGTCAAGATAACTAACTTAAACGAATACAGTAATTGACGTTAGCCAAATATGTCAAAGAAAAGAAAGCAGCTAAGCATTGTGGAACTGTTGAGTCTGAAAACGAATGAAAATAACAATTCGGAGAATCAGCTTTCGGAGAACCAGTCCTCAGCTGAGGATGAGTTAGCCCCACCGGGACCCAATAGAGTCTGGCTGCAGACATCCACCGTTAAGTCCCACGTCCACCGCCAGGCCCCTCGGGGCCTGAGCATGGACCTGGAAGTTGCGTCATGTGCCCTGGCGTCACTTCCGACCACATGCATGGACCTTTTCGTTATTTCCCCATTCTGTTTGCGAACACAACAGATGAGCCGGACACATCACCTTTTGTCGATGCAAATTTGTTCTGTTCGTAATAAATGGATTTCAACGAGCCGACAACTCCCACCAAGGTAAATGATGCCAATGTTATGTTGAAACCAATAACGTTAACGTTAAGCAGCAGACAACAACTTAATACTAGGAGTTGGCTAGCTAGCTCACGTTAGCAAATTAACACTAATGTGACCAACTTGTATGTTGTTTTTTCCATTGCTGTTTATTTGTAGCGCAGCAAACGTTTGCAATCGTGATAAGTCATGAATCATAATGTTTGTGTAACGTAACTAGCTAACGTAAGCTAACGTTAAGTAGTAACTAGCTTTCTAACCATTAGTGTTTGTCCAATGGCAGTTAAGTAACGACATACTTTATATATTGTTTGTTTTACAAACAGTTTTATGTGTGTTGCTAATGTAACGTTAACGTTATGTATGTAACCGATAGCCAACATGTAATGTTATTATTGGCAATCATTATTTGTACGAACGTGTTAAGTTATTGTACTTATTCTATGTTTTTTTTTTTTTACAGATGCATCATTCCATTCTACAGGGAAATTCAAATTTACAACTTGACAGATGCACAACCTGCTGCAAATTGTATCACTGTCCACTTTAACAAAAGAATAGCTGATCCCTTCTCTGGTCTGGCTTCCCTGTAATAATGTACACGTGTTATATTTACTGTGTATTACTGGAGTGTAACGATTGAAGAAGAAATTTCCCATTGTGGGATCAATAAAGTACTACTACATCCTCAGTGCTTTCAACATGATTCAACCACACCTACTAGCAGTCACTGCAAGTCTACACTACAGCTTCATCGACATTATTGATGTATCCAACTATGGAGTCGTCACAGTTCCAAACTTAATTTACAAACTCAGTAGTGATCTAAGGGTTTATATGTATATTATGAACCTTGCTAGATTTTTGAAAATGTTATTTTGAGGTCTAATAGGCATCTCAATACAAGCCAGCAGACTGTTCCCAATGTTGAACTCTTTGTCCATACCATTAAACACTGTGCAACACTAAATACAAATGATTGTGCAGCACTGTACAATTTCTGACAGAAGGCATGTTTTAAGCATTGCAGAACCATGGACAGATTCCATGACCTTATGCAAGGTTTATTTGTGCTGAGGTGTATGTGTGATATAGGAATAGGGAATATGGCTAACATTTTCTTCATCACTTTATATGATAGTCTACCAGGGAACTTTAAAAGTACAAATAACCCAAAATGATGGAATGACAGAAGAACAGATTAGGCAGCCATAGACTTTAGCAACCACACAAATAATTTGTAAAATTCTTTAATTTTTTTTGGAATATCAATAGTCTAATAAGAAAATAAAGGGAAAAAAGGACAACCAATAAGAACTTACACGACACACTGAACACCCATGCAATCTAAAACTATATATATATTTATGTATACTATGTAACACGAGTAGTCCTTACTAGTAGTCCTTACAGGCTGTAAGGGAAGAAGACAGAAAATTATGTAACGCCTGTGGTCCACAATTTCAATTAAGAATCGCTCCATATCCTGCTGTTTACTGAAAATAAAAACAAATGGTCCCACAATCTCGTTTTGCTCTGCTTCCCCAACCACGTCAGCGAGCCGGGTGTATGCAATGAGGGCCTTGGCCACCTCGCTCTCCTCCATTCCCAGGACACGGGGCAGCTGGAAAACACTTTTGGACTGTCTTGCATGAAAGTGTCCACTAACTTACAAATGAACCATAATGCATCTTGTTGACAGTACGAATATCTTACACCATCTAATTGTTTAAATGGTGAAGAATTGCTTTGTATTTCTCAATGACACTTCTGTTCGTTGCCGGTACTTGCAATTACGTTCAAGAAATAAGAGGGTCTTGAATCGGTTCTGTGATGAAAGACAGTAGCTATAACTTCTTTATTAGCATGATGTTTATGTCAGCTTCTAGTCTAACATTACTTACACTCCAAACCGGCCCAGCATTTATACACAGAAAACAGGAAATGTCATGTAGGTGATAACAAAAGGTAGGCTAGACAGGGAAGTCTTGTGGCTATGTTACTTCACTCCTATCTCTGGTTCTTCTTCCTAGTTTCCTGTCTCAGGGCTTAGATCAATAACTTTATTTCACACGTTATTCTACCAGGCTAGGATTCCCAGGAAACTCGGGGGGGGCATTCATGCAGGTGACAATGAGTACTTAACAATGCGGGAGGGGGAGGAAATGAACATAGCTCATTTCCCAGGCCGTTCAGCACCTAAGTCTCCAATATGTTGGGGCATACAGATTCTACTTCAAACTGAAACATGTTGCTAAACACACTTTGAAATTACTAAAATCTAACAATTGTTTAAACAAACATACATTTGAAAGTCAGTGCATGTTTTAGATGGAAATATACATGAGACTTTAATCGATTAAGTTTTGTGGGTTTGAAGGTCAGGCAAAGTGGACAGTGATATAAATTGCAGCAGGTTGTGCATCTGTCAAGTTCTAAATTTGAATTGCCCTGGAGAATGGAATGATGCATCTGTAAAAAAAAACAAAACATAACAGAATAAGTACAATAACATTTAAAATGGCTCTATTTAATACAGTACAATAACTTAATATGTTCGTACAAATAATGATTGCCAAACGTTAAAAGACCGACTTGAGAACAGAGCTGGCATCTAACTACAGTAGGCGGCTAACGTTACATACATAACATTAACGTTACATTAGCAACACACATAAAACTGATATTAATTTTAGTGCTAATGTTTGTAAAACAAACAATATATAAAGTATGTCGTTACTTAACTGCCATTAGACAAACACTAATGGCTAGAAAGCTAGCTACTACTTAACGTTAGCTTACGTTAGCTAGTTACGTTACACAGACATTATGATTCATGACTTATCACGATTGCAAACGTTTGGTGCGCTACAAATAAACATAGCAATGGAAAAAACAACATAAAAGTTAGTAACATTAGTGCTAATTTGCTAACGTGAACTAGCTAGCCAACTCCTAGTATTAAGTTGTTGTCTGCTGCTTAACGTTAACGTCATTGGTTCCAACAGTACATTGGCATCATTTACCTTGTTGGCAGATGTCGGCTCGTTGAAATCCACTTATTAGAAAAAAGAACAAACTTGCTTGGACAAATGAAGACACGTCCGGCTCGTTTAGTGTGCTCTGCAAACAGAATGGAGAAGTAACGAAAAGGTCCATGCACGTAGTCGGAAGTGACGCCAGGGCACATGACGCAACTTCCAGGTCCATGCTCAGGCCCCGAGGGGCCTGGCGGTGGACGTGGGGCTTAACGGTGGATGTCTGCAGCCAGACTCTTCTCACCGGGACACGAGCTACCCACCAAAATGTTCTTTTATTTGCAGTGACTTGCTCTTGCTCTCTCTAACACACACACAATTGGCGTGCATATAATATATTATTAGAAATTTAAGCAGTGAATACATTTTCTTGGGCATGTTCGATAGTTACATTGACTTGTCAGAAGTGTTTTCATTGTGTTAACATTAACTGTGCTGTAAGTCGCGTAACAGCTTGTTGCGCACAACATTTCCATTCTATTGTGAGGTCTCTCCGGTTTTCCTGATGAAATATCAGGCTACTGTAAGTCACGTAACATCTTTTTGCGCGCAACATTTCAATTCTATTTTGAAGTAACCTACGTCTCTCCGGTTTTGCTGATGAAAGATCAGACTTTAACGTAGCCTAGGCTAGGCCTACTCCTACGTTAGAACTTGTAATATGCGACCTTATGAGTGCAAAATATATCGGTAAATTACGTTGTAACGTTAGTCCTAAGTATTGGCTTTGTTTTCATGTAGCCTATGGCTTGGCCTACTCTGTTGCGTACGCCTGGAAGAAATCCTGCGGGCGCCCCTGCCTCTGTCTACCACCGGCTGACGGGGTTGCAGCGGTGATTCTCTAGCGGTTGCTACACGGGGGAATTGAATTAGAATAGGGGTTCAAATTTTTTTTTTTAAAACACGTAGGCTAGCCTACTTTAATCCATATCAAGAGCCGATGTAATGGCCTTCTCATGAGCAAGAATAACCAGGTTTTGCTTTCGCCCATGCAACATGGTATGGTGGAAGGGGTTAAAGATGCAAGATAACTTGGAGAAATAACTTGTTGCAGATGAAACCGATAATATACAATTTTCAAACGGTCACATGCACATTTTCTCCTCTCGCTGAGATTACTGTTTTTGTACATAATCCCTGACAAAAATAAGCGCAATAAACAAAAACTTAACTAAAGTTAAACTAACATTTAGAACACTAATTTGCTTTGCCCTATGTGTGTGTGCAATCTGAGCCATCAGAGTTCACAGTTGTCATGGCAACACCCCTCCCCCTCGGCATGACACTGAGACTCCGAGAGACACTCTGTGCAGCGGACGGGTCTGCTTCAGAGCTCTGGAAGAGGGGGTGAGCAGTGGGAGACTTTGGAGGCGGGCTGTAGGCTGCCCACCCAATCAGAAGTTAGAAACGGTACTGGTATTTTCTGTGCTATTTTTCCATTGGCTGTACAAATTTTTATTTTTTATTTTTACTTTTGATTGGGTGGGCAAGACGCACGTTTGAGTGGGCTGAGCCCACCCCTGCCCATAGCTACCGCCGGCCTTGACATGTATCCACAATTATAATGTTGATTAAAATGTGCACAATTATGCGATGCAAGTGAAAATAATTTTATTACTTGCCTAATAGCCTCATTGAGAAGAACTGGCTACATTTGATGGCATTGAGTAATTGGTGAATTAAACGCTGATGTAGCCTATTGTTAATCAAGGAAACTGATTGAAAAATGATTAAGACCAATAATCAGTTTAAAGGGAAGTTTTCTGCCTCTCCAATTTTCAGCTCAGGAGCCGCCACTGGTATGTTGATATAATGATATCCAAATCAGGAGCCAGAGAAAATGACAAAACTGTACCCTTCACAAATCACCCCTCAGTTAATGATATTTCACAGTTCAAAAACATTGGCTTTTGAATACTTCATAAATGTTCCATGTTTCCCAAGCTTGCTTCCTTTCCAGGATCCCTTCTGGATGCATCACCAAGAAGGAAGGGAAAGAAATTTAGGAACTTGTAGCCTACATTCTCTTCCACTCCAATATAGTTTGAGACATCCTTCAAGACTGATGTAGAAACCTCCAGCACATAGCCTATGCTTTGTTTAATCATAGACAAAAATCTAAATCGTAAACAAAATTTTAAAAATGTTGTAACAAAGGACATTTGATTGGATTGTTGAATTGCTACAACTAGGATTATTTAATTTACTTGTTTTATCTTTCTCCTGCTATAAGGCATTTATTTATTGAAGCAAAGCATTGTGGGCCTTAAAGTCATGTATAGCCCAACTCACTTCCACAAACGGCTCATTGTTGTGTCCTCTGTCTTGGGAGACAAATGAGGACAGATCATTTTCTTTCCTTCTTAAATTTGAATGTCTCCTGTCATATCAGCCAGGTATCCCTTCTGGCTCGCAAGAAGACAAAGGGACAAGGAAGGAAAGATGCATTTTTAAGTAATCTGACCAAGCATTGATGTAACCAATCTCTTAAATCTGCAGTTATACGTGCCTATGACCATTGTGATGCTGGGGGGTGTGGTTCACACCTCTGGTGACTAATCAATACAGCTTCACTGTTCCAATTGGTCAACACAGCTCCACTGTTCCCGATTGCTCAATGCGGCTCCACTGTATTTGATTGGTCAGTGCAGCTCCACTGTTCCCGACTGATCAATATGCCTGCGCTGTTCCTGCAGCTCATGTTCCCTGTGTTGCGCTGACAGGACTGTCAGTAAAGTGTGTCTGAGGACCATCGATCCATTTAAGGTAAACAGCACCAGTGGTTGCATTGTTGCGTCAGTGTAAAACATAATCGCTGTGATCATAATGCCCCTGACGGCAGCAATAATCACAAGAAGAGTCAGACCACAGACCCTTAGAAATACACTGCAGGGTAGTTGGGTGAGTGCCATTTTGATGCATGAGAGGTAGTCGGGTGAATGAGGGGAAGCAAGGTGGGCAACAGGCATTTAGGTGGGTTGAGGGGTGGTGAGGGGCATTTTGGGTAGGGCTAGCTGGGTCAATGAGGGATTTTTGGATTGGTGAAGGGCGGTAGGGTGGTCGAGAGAAAGTTGGTGGGTGAGGGGCAGTTAAGGTGTGTAAGATTTGGGGTGAAAGATGCCCAGCTGGATGGGGTAGGACATTCAGAGGATCTCATTAAAGTTTTATCTCAGCTCCTCATCAATCTTTCAGTGTTTCCCTTTGTGTCCCACACTGCAGAGTGGGATGTGTCAATACTGCAGCACTGGAGCAGGGTCTCTGCTCAAACCCTCACCTGGACCAGACATGCTATGCTAACCTGCAGACACATACTTACCCGCCTCTGCTGGGGAACAGGTATAATTCCACTGCAGTAGAGTGATCACACTGCTTCCCTCTGCACACACACCCACAGCCACACACACACATAATAGTGACCGTATCTGATGCAGTTGTGCAATTATGTTAACCCTGGACTGAAACAAAAATCACAGGCAGATTATCAGCAAGAGGAACTATAAACCCTTTCAACTGAGATTACAGAGAAAGAAAGGAACAGAGAGAAAGAGGGAGTGAGGGAGGACAAAAACATCAAGTTAGATAAGAGGAATGGGGCCATGGAAAATGATTGCGTAATAACTGAACACAAACATATAAACAGGAACCAGGCAGTTTTCAGAGAAGGGGGCATGGCTCTAACTGCTGTAGTGGATCCCCTCACAAGCACATCTAGTGGTAAAACCACAGTACTGTTATTACTCTTGGGAAGTCAGTGAGTTTTCGGGTGGTCGTGTCGTGCACGAGTGAGGGACGCTGCCAAAACAAAGTGAATCTGGCAAATCTACAGCAGTAATGCCAGGGATACCGTGAGACACGGCACAAATAAGGCTCTGTGTTCTTTAGTAAAGAAAAGATGCAGGCAATGTGCCAACCACACCACACAGATGGGAAAGTGAAACTGTTAGCTGTGAGGTCAGAGTGTGTGTGTGTGTGTGTGTCTGTGCACATGTGCGCGTTCTCTGTGCAGTATCATCTGCAGTTACGTAAATAGTGTAACAAACCATTAAAAATTATAACGATGAACTGCCAACAAATGATGTAAATGCATCTGCCCTGATCCTTTGGTTTCTCTCTGAAAATGAGCCGAATAGTGAGCACACGGAGCCTTGAACACACAGACCTGATTAGAATAAGAAAGGCGCTGACCTTCGGCCTCTCAAAGAACAGGCTTTGTCTGCACTGTCAGGTTTACCTGCCCCAGGTGTGTTTACAGTGGTCCCGCCCACCCTGTGCCTGGGGGGAATGTAGCCCTTTAACTCCCTAAAATGATAAATGTGGCAAGATGACAACAGTAAGCAGCAAGGATTTATCTTTTTTTCCCCCAGCAGCTAGAAGGCTTAAATGTAAACTAATCCTCTTCAACCTCGTTCTCCACCCCCACACGTCCCGCACCAGCCCCGTCCCTCTGGTCTACTGTAAGCATTGTTCATGAAGCTTTTCTGTCTCTTCACATACACACACCCACTTTTTTTTTTTAAACTCTGCTGCCATCCCCCTCCAGTAGTATCAACAGAGGACCTCATCTTCATACTCTCTCGCTCTCTCTTTCTCTCACACACAGTTTGCCTGTTAGTCTCTCGCCACCATGCTAAAGTCAACAGCAAAGAGAACGGTAAACGGACCTGGACCTGTTTGCCAACAATTCTCTGAACAGAACAGTGTCCACGTTGTCAAATATATGCAGGTGTTAACTTGGCTATACAGACAGAAGTACACACAAACTTCACTACACAGACACACACACACACACACAGAACTACACACAAATAGCACAATACATAAATGCAATCCAAGCAGATACCAGACCGACTCATCTGTTTCCCCCCACAATCCCATCTTCCAAACACCCTTCCAGACTCTGTTCCACCCTGTTACCCCCATTCCATTTACACACATTCCCATGCAATTTCTTCAAACAATTTTATTTTTCCCCATTCAAATGCTTAATTCAAGTACACAGAAACATACATTCCCTCCACTTCAGATCAAACACAGATAGAAACACCCGGACCTGTTACCACTCCTCATTTGCCTGTCTCAAATCCCACACACCCTGCCCCAGGACACACACAGCTCTGTAAACATTATACAAATCATACTTGTTATTTCATTTACAAAACAAAGTATGGTAGAAAAATATCTATTTTGTTTTAGAATCATTTCTCTGCTTGTGTGTATGTACAGGGCGTAATTTTCACCAAATCATAAAAAAGACAGAAAAAGAGGAGGGAAGAAAAAAGGCCTTTGGTTTCAAGACAAAAAAATACTTTCGTCACTGTCCAGTGTGTCAGTGAGTCTGCAGGGAGACGCTACAATCAGCTGTTCGCCAGTCAGGTGTCCGTCGGGGCCGGCGGGCGGAGCCAGCGGTGGGCCAGGTGGGCGAGGACGAGGAGGAGCATCTCGGAGGTGCTGCTGAGCGCCACGATGAAGGGCGCCTGCGAGGCGAAGTCGGCCTCGGCCCGCTGGAACGACAGCTGCATGACGGCCAGCGCCAGGAGGCTGTTCTGCACCCCCACCTCGATGGACACCGTCCTCCGCTGGGGCGTGGCCAGCCCCGCCCCCCACGCCATGGCGTAGCCCAGCAGCAGGCCGAACACCGGCACGGTCACGCCCGCCGCCACTATCTGCGGCTGCACGTGCGCCAGGATGGACGCGCCCATTTGGTAGGCCATGAAGACCCCGCCCACGATGAGCAGGAAGCTGAAGGGGCGGATCAGCGCCAGCAGGGCGCGGCTCAGGCCGGGCAGCCGCAGCTTCACCACCACGCCCAGAGAGATGGGGATGGCGATGAAGAGGAGGGTGCCCAGGATCTTGACGAAGGGCACGTGCAGCGTGGCGTGGACGCCCAGCAGCCACCCGTACAGGGTGGAGGACAGGGGCATCATGGCCGCCGCCGCCACCGTGGAGACCAGCGTCATGGAGATGGCCAGTGTGACGTCGCCACCCAGCAGGAGGCTGTACAGGTAGCCACCCCCACCCCCGGGGGCGGAGCAGGTGATGACCAGTCCCAGGGCCAGTGCTTTGGGCAGAAAGGCCAGCCTGGACAGGCAGTAGGCGTACAGCGGCATGACCAAGAACTGCCCGGCCACGCCCAGGAGCACGGGCACTGGTCGACGCCCCAGCGACCGCAGGACCTCCACCTCCACCTTGCAGCCGAAGGCACACTTGTTGATGAAGATAAGGGGCAGCAGGGCGAAGAGGAGCGGGTTCTCAGAGAAGTGGGACAGGCCGCCCAACTGTAACTGCTGGGCAGCTGGGTCATTGCTGTCGTGGGACACCCTGATGGAGTAGTCGGACCGCTCCTCCACCAGAACCGGCCGGGAGTCTTGGTCTGTTAACCCAGTGAAGTCCATTAGCTGGATTTGCAACTGTGCTTGCCCGGCCACACCCGACCTGATGCGGATGACATAGCTCCTCACCGGACCCGCGCGTCCGCTATCGCTCACGTTCAGGATGGCCAGAACCTCCGGGTTCAGAGAGCGCACGTTCACCGTCTGCCTCGAGCTCTCCCGGCCCTTCCCGTCTGCAGCGCTCCGATACTGACTCCAAATTACAATCACTCCCTTGGTGTTTTCGGGAAATTCAAATTCCTGCGCGGTCCCGTCACCGATGTGTATGTACCTTCTGTCGCTGCTGGCCGTTACGTTGCTGTTTTGGTTAGCTATGGACCTGCCTGCTGTTGGCGTCTGTAAATCTTCTCCTCTGGTGATAAAGAAGAGACAAACGAATGCTAAGACTGTCCTCATTGTTTTGGCGGACAGAGGGCGGACGGACATCGCTAAAACGCGCATCTCCTTGTATTCCTGCTCCCCACAATGTGTTCGGTCGTCTCCCGCTCACCGCACGCGAAAAGCACTCATCAGATTCTCCGGTACAATCACAACGTCGCTGCCCGTACCAGGCGGAGTCCGTCTGGTATCCATTTAGCTGTCCGAACCCGCGTTCTCTCTTAGCCGGAATTCAGACGTCACTCGCCCCATTTAATTCAGTGTCTTATATTCCGAGCGGAGAAATGGAAAAAATCTCATATTTGTATCGATTTGACCTGGTTCCTGTTTTCTCTTCCGGGCAGAGGGCGTCTCTCTCTCTCTCTACCCATCTCACATCTCCCCTTTCTCTTATTCACTCGCTAAGCTCTCTGCTAATCCAATCAAAATCGCCCTGAGCTTTAACTCTGTCGGGCCCTGTCGCCCCCTGTTGGAACCCGGCCTACATCGTTTTAGTTGCAATTCCCATGGTGTCCATGTGTAGTGTGAAGAGAAATGTGTAAATTAGACACACACGAATTATCTTGGAAAAGCCACGCGCTGAAAGCAATATTTTCAGTACTAAGGTCGGAGGCTACTTAGGCTATTAAAATTCGATCCGACATAAAATGTTCGAGTCATTTGCAAAACAAATATGTTTGTCCACTAGACCTAGGGCAGACTTTGTTACTTTGTAGGCTACACGGCTGTAAAAAAAATAGTATCCATAGCTCAATTTATAAAGAACTACATAGGCTAGCATGTAGGCCTACAAAATGTTTAGCCTATTTGAAAGATGGAGTGTTTGTAGCCTATGTGTGACCTCCACTCATGTAATTTAAAATAGGCTAGAGAAAATAATCTCTCGTGGTTTTTAGCCGATAGGTTTATCTGCATAGGTTATACAGGCTACTTAATTGTGACTAATAACGTTGTTTTAATAGTGCTTCTGTATAATGCTCGCAATATGCTTAGTTAGCCTACATAAACACAAGAAGATCAAACTATCAGCGTCATAACTGGCTTCTGCACATCACTTTCGATGTGTCTCGTTATATTGAACCCCTACACGTTTTCTTCCTGAAAAATGCAAAGGTACAACTATCAACAAGGTACGTCCTTAAGTTTCTCTGATGATCCGTTTACAAGTCGAACCTATCAGTGAGCGTGAGGTGAACCACTGGTATACATGTTAATGTAAATAGGACACATTGACATCTGAAACCGCTGTCACATTTAAAGTACGAAAACAGCGAGACCCATCAATAGAGATGTCGCTATGTCCACTGTGATCTAATACGCAGTGGCCTACTTTGCGAAAGGCCTCGTCGATTTCAGTAACCTTTCACCACTGTTATCTTTAGACATATCCATGGAATTTGGAGAAACGCCCTCGCGCTGGATAGTTCACCTGTCTTCTTGTTTGAGAACCGCCGATTTGCCTGGGGGGAAAAATACCGTAGACGGCCCACTCATCCCAAGCCATTCTCAGTACTGATTACAGTGCATAAAACTCGCGAACAGACTCGAAAGCCAGTGTCATGCAGTCCACACTGTAAGGGCCTAGTTTAGGATTATTTTCGGACCTGGTCAGGGGCCTTCCTTCCCCAGTTGGACGCAATACAACGTCAAATGCAATTTCATTGAGTCCCCTACACTAAAAAACAAACAAAAAAACAAGACTCCCCTCAACAAGGCTGAATTCCTTGGGTGCCTCCCAATATTCTTCACTCCTCACCTCCTCTCCTCTCCTACAAGGAAGTATGCAAAACAGCCTGTACATTTCAAGTGCAAGTCCTTGCATGTACAGTACACAATGTACCTGACATTGCGGTTTATGTCAACACATTAATTAATATGCAATCATTAATATGTAATCAGCAACATTATATTAGGACCCAAAGATCGGTTTCCGGGGCACGGAGGAGAGCAGGTGGTAGTGGAGGAAAGGAGGATGCATTTATCAAGTACTGGGACGTACCCCTTATCTCACATGAGACATTGCAGCAGAAGCATTTTGGTATGACATCACGATGACACAGCTGAAACAGTTTGGGGATGTGATGTAATGAAGCTGTGTAGCTGAGGCAGTTCAAGGATGTCAGCTGCATCCCACCTAGCTTTTCAAAAAAAAATTCAGTCTGCTGTAATCAATGCCCTCAAAATATTAAAATGTGTAAAAATGAATTTTCCATGACATTGGTTTCATTTTAGGGAAGTAATGAGTGGCACTTCATTAGATGAATAACATTAGATGTGTATTAAAAGTCTTCAGGGAGGATCTTAGTGTAATAAAACTCACAAAACTCCTAGACATGTTGGTAACAGAGGGTTTATTTTCAGAATATAAACATAGAAAACAAAGCAAATTTAACGTAACTGAACATAAATATCCACCCCGAGCAAAAAAAGAATCGTAAAATCATAAAGAGATCAGAAGAGACAGGAAAACCAGAGGAAGTCACACACAGTGACGCACCGTGGACCGGACAGGAGGACATCCTCGTCTCTACGGAAGCAGCGGGACGTCCGTCTCCCTGTCCATCCGCAGGCCTGTCCTCTGCCTTTAAGTGTCTCTCTCACTCAGGCACTGAAGCAGAGTACCGAGGCAAGTGGCAACAACCTGCACCCCAATAAGGCATAAATAATCAAGCTGGATCGATCAGGCGTGGACAATCGACAAAAACTGAAACCGGGGAAAGCCTGTGTTCCGTTGACGCCCGCGTGTGCTGCGAGCGGCAACAGAGCAGGGGGCAGACACACACAGTGCAGAGAAAAGTGAAATACGTGTGTGTGTGTGCGACTATGCATCTGTGCGTGTTTTTGTGTATTGTGTGTGTGTGTGTGCGACTATGCATCTATGTGTTTTTGTGTATTGTGTGTGTGTGTGTGTGCAGATGTTTGTTCGTGTGAGCGGTAAACATGGACACAGATAGTCATGGGCAGTTGGATGTTAGTGTTGTACTACAGTATGTACATGATACAGATATGATGTTTCCAGCTCTTGTTACCCACTGTTATAAGAGGCTCAGCATCGGTCATTACACCCCCAAAGCTCACACGCATCTCTGACCTCATTTTATCAGAAACAAAAGAAAAATACATACATATATATTTATATTTTTTTTAAAACCATGAGACTCCATTGAGTGACCTACAGCTCTGAGTCTGTCCCTCAATAGAATCTCACAGTGAAATACACCTTTCCCTAAATGATTACAGCTTTCATTTTAAAACACATCTCATAATCATTTCTCCATATTCAAAGGGGTTTCCTCTAGGAAAGACAGCATGCGAGAGAGAGAGATTGTTAGAAGGTGTGTTTTAGGCGTAAATGTGGTAGTAGGTGGGGTCACATCCCTACCTCTCACACTGCTTTTACTAGAGGAAACGGGAGAGAGATGGGGGGGGGAGGATGGTACAGGCAGAGTGATAGAATCCCAGCTCCTCTCTTCTTTCCTCATTGGTGGCAGCCAATGAGAGAGCTTCAGTTCCGCAAGGCAGCCAATCTGGAACGACCATAGCACTGTCAATGTTTATACAGTGTATATTGCATACGTCTATGTCTTTGTGTGTGCATGTGTATAAAGTGTATAGTGTGTCTGTGTATGGTGTGTGCGTGCATAGTGTGTAGCACATAGTGCGCACGTACATTGTGTAGATACTGTGCGTGTGTATCGAGCATGTCTATTGTGTTTATGTGTAGTGTGTACAGTCTGTGTAGTATGTGTGTAGCATTTATAGGGTAGTGTGCGTGTTTGAATAAGTGTCTAGCATTTATAGTGCATATTGTGCTTGTGTGTAGTGTATATTGTGTATATGCAGTGTGTATTGTATGCATACAGGGTGTGTGTGTGCTTATATTGTGTGTAGCTTGTATAGCGTACATTGGATGTATAGTGTGTGTATGGCGTGTATATTGTGTTTGTATGTAGTGTATATTGTGTATATTTTGCATATGCTGTGTGTATTGTATGCATACAGGGTGTGTGTGTGCTTATATTGTGTGTAGCTTGTATAGCGTATATTGGGTGTATAGTGTATGTATGGTGTGTTTGTATGTAGTGTATATTTTGCATATGCTGTGTGTATTGTATGCATACAGGGTGTGTGTGATTATATTATGTGTAGTTTGTAGAGCGTATATTGGGTGTACAGTGCGTACCTGCGGGACAGCAGGTCCTCTTTATCATGTGAGCGGGTGGAGCCCTCGCCCAGTGAGGTGGCTCCTGCGGGCAGCTGGCTGAGCTGGTCCATGACCTCCAGCCCGCTCTCCTCTGCGATCTGTACGATGAGGTCATCCACCTGGTCCTGGGGCGTGGTCAGCGTGGTGGCCGAGCTCATGGAGTCCTCCATCACCTGGAGGGGGCAGAGGTTACCGTTTTAACCGTCAGTAACCAGTGGGAAAGCGCGTACAGACCAACACTCAGGCTGTGTCCAAATCTAAACCCAATCTACTGCGTCCTTTGTACTAGCAGACGGCTGTCTGCATACTGATTAGTACGTGTTTAGTACAGTCTGTGAAAAATGTCCTCCATACTATTATCAGCGAACATTTCGCCTGCTTTACAACTCATCCAGCGTACTCAACAAGCATACTCAATAGTATAGAAGGGTGTTGATTCAGACACAGCCTCAGAGAGAAACACAGGAGAAATAAAGGGAGAGAGAGTAGAGAAAGTGTAAAAGAAGAAAGAGGCCAAAGGAATGATGGTGAGAGTGAAAGAAGAGTGTCACAGAGAGAGGTTGAAAGAGGAGTGTCACAGAGAGAGGTTGAAAGAGGAGTGTCACAGAGAGAGGTTGAAAGAGGAGTGTCACAGAGAGAGGTTGAAAGAGGAGTGTCACAGAGGGAGGTTGAAAGAGGAGTGTTGCAGAGAGAGGTTGAAAGAGGAGTGTCACAGAGGGAGGTTGAAAGAGGAGTGTCACAGAGAGAGGTTGAAAGAGGAGTGTCACAGAGAGAGGTTGAAAGAGGAGTGTTGCAGAGAGAGGTTGAAAGAGGAGTGTCACAGAGGGAGGTTGAAAGAGGAGTGTCACAGAGGGAGGTTGAAAGAGGAGTGTCACAAAGGGAGGTTGAAAGAGGAGTGTCACAGAGAGGTTGAAAGAGGAGTGTCACAGAGGGAGGTTGAAAGAGGCGTGTCACAGAGAGAGGTTGAAAGAGGAGTGTCACAGAGAGAGGTTGAAAGAGGAGTGTCACAGAGAGAGGTTGAAAGAGGAGTGTCACAGAGAGAGGTTGAAAGAGGAGTGTCACAGAGAGAGGTTGAAAGAGGAGTGTCACAGAGAGAGGTTGAAAGAGGAGTGTCACAGAGAGAGGTTGAAAGAGGAGTGTCGCAGCGGGAGGTTGAAAGAGGAGTGTCACAGAGAGAGGTTGAAAGAGGAGTGTCACAGAGGGAGGTTGAAAGAGGAGTGTCCCAGAGGGAGGTTGAAAGAGGAGTGTCCCAGAGGGAGGTTGAAAGAGGAGTGTCCCAGAGGGAGGTTGAAAGAGGAGTGTCGCAGCGGGAGGTTGAAAGAGGAGTGTTGCAGAGAGAGGTTGAAAGAAGAGTGTTGCAGAGGGAGGTTGAAAGAGGAGTGTTGCAGAGAGAGGTTGAAAGAAGAGTGTTGCAGAGGGAGGTTGAAAGAGGAATGTCACAGAGGGAAGTTGAAAGAGGAGTGTCACAGAGAGAGGTTGAAAGAGGAGTGTCCCAGAGGGAGGTTGAAAGAGGAGTGTCGCAGCGGGAGGTTGAAAGAGGAGTGTCACAGAGAGAGGTTGAAAAAGGAGTGTCCCAGAGGGAGGTTGAAAGAGGAGTGTCGCAGCGGGAGGTTGAAAGAGGAGTGTCACAGAGAGAGGTTGAAAGAGGAGTGTCACAGAGGGAGGTTCGAGGGCCTGTCACTCACGGAGGTGTGCACATCCAGATTCTGGACCTGCGCCTCAAACTTCTCCATGACGGCCGACACCTTCTGCAGGTCCATGGAGCCCAGAGCCTTGTCCAGGGCCTTGGTCACCTGCGCCATGTTCTTTGTTACCTAGGAGACATAGCCCAGGCCTTTAGTCAACCGTGCGTGTGTGCGTGTGATTGAGACAATGTGTGTGTGTGTGTGTGTGTGTGTGTGTGTGTGTGCACACGCAGTGCATGTGCGATTGAGATGACTATGTGTGTGAGTGAGACAATGTGTGTGTGTGTGTGTGGGTGCATGAGAGAGAGACAGTGTGTGTGCGGGTGTGCGAGAGAGAGACAGTGAGTGTGTGTGTGTGGGTGTGTGAGAGACAGACAGTGTGCGGGTGTATGAAAGACAGTGTGTGCGTGTGTGCGGGTGTGTGAGGGAGACAGTGAGTGTGCGGGTGTGTGAGGGAGACAGTGAGTGTGCATGTGCGCGAGTGTGTGAGAGAGAGACAGTGTGTGTGTGTGTGTGTGACAGAGACACAGTGAATGTGTGGGACGGACGCAGACTCACCCCCTTCATGGTGACTGCCGTCTGCACCTTCGAGGCGACAGCGTCGACGCGGGATGCCATGCGGAGCCAGTTCAGCCCCTCATTCTTCTTACGGATGGCATTCTCCGCATATACCCGCGCGCACTCCACATTCTTCTGCTGCAGCGCCTGCATGCACACGCCCACAAGCATTAAGCACACTTACTTGCAACTGCTTTTTGATTAGTGCTACATAAATACAGTTTATTATTATACATTAATTTACACACTGACCTCACAAACACTTTACACAATATTTCCTCGCTCTATCACGCATGTATTAATTGCAGCACAAAGATTTACTTTGCACACTGATCAGACACACAAACACATATACACACACTTTATATTCTAATCCCTCTCCCAGACACGTTTTTCCGTAGCTCTAACAATTGTAAGTGCTCACCTAGAACCATTTCACAGGGGCGGCCCTCTTGCCCCCAGTTATAGTCGGATCTCAACAGCGTCGCTCAAACACAGCTGATGATATACTGCCCCCTGGGGGTGAATGAGCGGCACTACACCACATAAACTCCAGCTTCACACTGCACCAGCACTCACACCTTGTTTACCGGTTAACCACAATAGTAGATATGCACAACGTGGGCTGACCCGTATCATGATTAAATGCCTACTCCTGCTCTTATCTAATTCACCAAATTATTTACTTGATTTGACATTTTGACAATCATGAACTAAAGCCGCAGATAGAACACGCATTCTTAGTGAAAACGTTTTGCGTGCCTTCACTCAATTCATAGGTGAATGAGATTCACTCATTTGCCCATTACATGCCAATACTGAAAAATGATTGGCTTGTTTCAGTGATATTGATTTACCGAACAATCTTATCTGAACAAATCTGATGCTCCGCAGTTCATATATGGTTTATACCAGGCTTATTGCCTGATATGTGTAATATATATTACTTTATCGCTACTCACAATTTTCACTTGCTATCCTGTCAGGCATCTGCTTCAGTGGGTCATTTTCCTACGTTACCCAGAGCTCCTTTCCCCACCCCCCCTTCGTGAGAAAGGCTAAAAGCAAAGTTGGAGATCGTGGCAACGTCCCCAATCCCCCGCGAAGCCACGCTGTTACATTTTGGACTAAATCGTTACGTCCTCTTCATTAATAATTGATTTCTCTCAGTGGAAGTACTACAGAAAGTTGATTAGCTGGGCTTCAAGGCAGAACCCCTGAGATGTTGTCCCTAATGGGCTGAAACTAATATCTGATGCTTATAGTTGGTGCTATAGCGAGGTGAAGACACACTCATATTAAACTGCACTGTGGCAATATCACCGCGTGACGTCACATCATCTACAGAACTCCAGTTTAGCTGGATTATAGGCAGTATTTATATTATACGGATTCTAACAATGTTAAAGGGTTTTAGCCCAGAGTTTTCATTTCACTGTTGTTGCTCTCCCTGAGTTTAATCACGGGGAGAATACAATACAGTCAGCAGACACGGTTGGCACTGCCACAGTCTGGAATTCATGAAAGAGCTTAACATGATGAGCCACTCAGCAGCCCCCATTCAGCCTTTATTTAAACAGGTCTCGTTGAGACTGATCTTTCTTTTGCAAGGCCAAGGAATGTTGCCCTAGTTGTTTCCCCTTAGTCCCTACCATAGACCGTAGAACAATATGGTCACAGTGACTCTGACGTCACCCATCGACTTTCCATGTGGAAAAGCGTTTTGAAGCCGTGGAAGTTCTGCCAAGCTGTACAAAAATTGGAGCCAGAGACTGTGCAGTAGGGGGCAGGGGCTCACCAATCAGAACAAAGCTGTCCATTCCCCATGCCTCACAACACTCACCTTCTTAACCTTTGTCTGCTCTGACTTGGAGTCTTTCTCTGCCTTTTTGGCGAGCTTTTCCAGCTGTTTGGCTGTGAACTGTAGAATGAAGAAAACCGGAGAGTAAGAATTAAGGGGAAGTCAGGGGAGCAGAGAGGGAAAGGGAAGAAATAAGATAGAGGTCTGAAGATGAATAAAGTATGGTTAGAGACCACTGGATCACTGCCATTTGTGTTAAAGTCTCTAAAGCCACAATCTGGGACTTACCTTCAATTGGAAGAGTGTTTCTGTAGGATGGGGGGAGGGAGGAGAGAGTGCGAGAGAAAAACACACAATTACTTTTTTGCAACAGTCCGCAGCCCCTGGACTAATACGGCATGATACTACCGGCCAGGCCCCTGCTGTGTATAGATGAGCTTGTCCCGCCTAGGCCCCGACACAAAATGTTTTTATATTTTTAAAATTGCAAGTCTCAGGTGAATAAATAACACGTTACCTTGGCAGAATACCTGATCATCATGAAAAACATAATAGAGGGAGATCCTGACCAAATACCATGCAAGTGATCACACCCTGTCCATTGAAAGAGTCAGGAAGGCCAGCAAAAACAGGCTCAGTGATGATGAAACCAGAGAAATTCGGAGATACATTTTTTAATACCAGGTATGTGCATTCTACTATATTGTATTGTATTATCAAAAAAAAAAAATTAGTATGCGCACAAAAAATGTCAGCAGAGCTAGGAGAGGGGACCACAGCCACACCAGCAGCCTAAGAAAGAGCGGCATACCACGGCCTGAGTAACGCACAATAAGCGCTCTGTGCGGCACAGATGAAAGTTCTGAACAGAATGGCGTTATCGTATAGGTATCTTTTTGTACCGCTAGTACGTCAATGTAACAACAACTTCCTTCTGTCAAAGACATATATTGCTAAATATTGTTTGCTATTTACGAATATTTGTGGATATGGATGCTATTGTCCAAGACCGCATTTATGCCATTTTGGGGGAAATCCTGCTAATAAAACACAAAAAAAGAACTGACAGTGTCATTTAAACTGTTTTCCCCCCTACAGCAAAAACTCCTGTCCGTTAACCTATGACCTAACTGAAGTAAGTTTAATACGATCAGCCACAACATTAAAACCACTGACAGGTGAAATAACATTGATTGCCTCGTTGTTATTTTGTTCTGTACTCCAGCACTTTGAAAGAATACAATGACAATGATGTTGAAGTGCAGACTGTCAGCTTTAATTTGAGGGTATTTTCATTCATATCGGACGAACGGTTTAGAAATTATAGAACCTTTTGTACATAGTTCCCTCCATTTTTGGGCATCAAAAATATTGGACAGTTTAACATAATGTAGAATAAAGTCATCATTTTAAATATTTGGTCACATATCATTTGCATGCCATGACTTCCTGATGTCTGTGACCCAATGGAATACTTGAAGGGTTTCTTCTCCTGACTTATTTTTCCATAGAGTTCAATAGGAAAATCTGTCAGAAGAAACAACCCTTAAAGTGATCCATCCATATCTACTGCATATCTGGCAGCAGAGTGCTGGTTTGATACCTCAGACCCTTGATGACTTACAGCCATTTTACCAACCATGTATTCCATCCTGTTCCAACATAATTTACAGCTAAATCTAGTCCCACCCCCCAATTCCCATAGAGATCCATTCACATTCAGAGAGGTTATAGTATCGCTTGTAAGAGTACCAGAGAATAAGATATCAAGAGTCTTTTGATATTGTTGGGTCACAGACATCAGGAAGTCATGGCATGCAAATGATATGCAACCAAATATTGAAAATGATGACTTTATTCTACATTACATGTTAAACTGTCTAATATTTTTTGATGCCCAAAAATGGAGGGAACTATGTACAAAATAATTCTATAATTCTATAATAGTTCTATAATTTCTAAACGGTTCATCCGATATGGATGAAAATACCCTCAAATTAAAGCTAACAGTCTGCACTTCAACCTCATTGTCATGTATCCTTTCAAATTCAAAGAGTACAGAACCAAAATAACAACGAGATAATCAATTTTATTCACTTCACCTGCCAGTGGTTTTAATGTTGTGGCTGATCGGTGTATGTGACAACAACAAGGCCCTGATTCACTAAGACCTTTTAGCACACGCAAAACTAACACAACCGATGATAGGTGCAAAACAAATACCGTGACCAATCATTGGTCATGTTATTGTTTTTGCGTGTGCTAAAAGGTTTCGCACATGCAAAAGGTCTTAGTAAACCAGGCCCCAAATGTATTGTTAAGTAATACTCCCTAAACTCACGCTGTTCAAATCACGGTCCTCGAGGTCCGACAACTGCTGGTTTTCCAACCTCCCTTGACTAGGGAGTTTGGTGTGAAGGCAGTCTAGACAATCAGTAGCACTAATCGTTCAGTTAATTACCCGGGAGTAAGGATATTAAAATCTGGACCTCGATTCAAGGTACAGATTTGAATATCCATGATCTAAACGCATTCCCGTCCTCGTATGAACGACTAATATTAGACAACTGCTTCCCTGGGCCTGAGCTGAGGCGTGTCCCTTTAAATTGAGTTAACGTTAGTCTAGCTGATATAAATAGCTAAAGTTAGTTAATTTAATTAACGTATATATAGCAAACTAACTTGAATACAAGTAACGTTAAACGACTAACGTTTACCATCATGTCAGCACATACACACTTACATGTTCAATGGTTCATCATTGCAATTACAAATGTAAAAACAAACTTTGTGCAAATTTGAATATAGTCAGTCAAGTAATGTCGTTATGTCAATCACGTATAGAATAGTTCTTCACATAAAACTAGCTAGGCTAGTGCTAGGTACCTAGCAACTTGGCTAACAAACAATCACTGTTATGACATGTATAACTTCATATCGTAAGCAGAAATCCGTCCAGAAACCGGTAAGTTAGGTGTATAGTCAAAGCTGCTTATCTCACCCAATGTCTAATTAAAACTGGATATAAAAATAGCGAATGTGATGGTTTGGTTAGACACGGGTGGAGCTGTTACCTAGCTAGCTTCTGCTAGCTAGCCATCTGAGCTATGTTGGCATTTAACAGTTAGCTAATAATTATCAAAAGTATCAATACAAATTTGGACAGGATAGCCAAAACAGACATTTCTTACCGTCCATTTCCCTAAGTCTATGTACTCCGTTTGTAGTGATGTGCTGTTTATTTTGAGCGAAGGTATTTCTTCCGTTTTGTTTTTTCTCTGTTAACCGTCTTCCTCTTCCTGGCTTGCAAGTGCAATGTCAGTCATCACGTGTGAGGGGCAATTTCCCTGGCTGAAGTTGTACAGGGAGTGATCATATATCACGTGACGACGGTCGCATGTCCGGTTTTTAGGAACGAATTCAATTTGGCTCAAGATTCCTAAAATATTCCAAGGTGTCATGAAGAGTGAGGTGAGGCAAATAGGATTTATGTTGACAAAACAAAGGAGGAAAAATAAGCCCAAAAAGTATGTAAAGACTGGCTTATATCCATGTCAAAGGCACTCCTGCAAAAAGGAGGAGGGTGGGGAAAAATATCACCCTCACATTGAGAACTTGGACAAAACCTTGTTTATTTTTATTTTTTTACTGTTCAATTATGCTGGGAAAATATATTTTGATAGATCAAAGTCTTGTCATCTCCCAGAGAATGCATTTTTTCTTCTTTAATAATTCCTAACATTCACACATGACTCATTACAAAAAGCTACTTTTGCTAAATAAAGCAGATGTTTCAGCCAGAAAAACACAATTTATTCACGTTTGAATAGTATTTAAATAACTTTATTGAAAATAAATTGCTCATTTCAATAACTGAAATGATTCAATTACTAAAGAGAATTGACCTCGAGTGCTGAAGCGAAGACGTCAACTCCGTCAGATAAAATAGAGTTAGAGTTCACATCTTATGGAGTTGACAAAATGTTATATTTTCTCATTTCACTGGATAGCCATAGTGAGTACCCATGTTATTTTTCTCAGTTGCTAAGAGGTCTCTTAATGCAAGTGAAAACACACATGGTTTAAACCATAATTCTTATTTTGTTTTGATTTAGAAGGGAGATGGACCTGACCTGTTATGTTTGAGACACTGCTGATCACAATATCATTTCTGTAATTTTTCAAAAAATAGAAAACTTACCAGAGGAAAAGTAACCTTGCTGCTTTCTGTGAAACGACAGAGTGAGACAGGGGTCCTTAGGATATGGCTAACCCTTGACATTTTTATAGAAATCTGACGGTGTTGACAATAATCTGGGACACAACTTTCAAGGGCCAACATCTTGATAAAAATTATATTTTTAACTATTACTTTTATGTTACTTTAATGCATTTTTTTATTGTTTGAAATTGGGAATTCTTGTCTGGGACGACAAGGGTGTTTCCTGGCTCTCATTAAAAAATGAAATTAGTCCAAAAAATTAAATAAATGATAAAACACTTAAGTGTGAATTTTCACTGGAAATTTTGGATTTAATTTGTTGTTTTAAGTAATAATTGGAAGGTTTTTTGGTAGGACATGATTTGTCCCAATTCTCAACATGGGTGATATCTGATAAAAAATACTTTTTTAAATTAGCATATCCAAAAAAGAATAAAAAGCAGACAACAACCTACGCATTTTGACTAAAGTGGGTCTTCATCAGGGCATGTAGATTGGATATATATTATACAAGAACAAGTTTATGGTCAGTTTTCAAAGAGAGACCTATATTGAAAAAGTGAAATAATTGGATTATAGCTGCATATCTTCACCCTTATTATACTTTTATATTTTTCATTAGCCCACCATAAGACATGACTGAAATACACAGCTTGCTTTAAAATAATATTCATATAGCAAAGAATATAAACCATTTAAAACAGTCAATCCAAACACTCTTTAAACAATAGAATCTGAAACAGAACATGGGTCAACAACCCCAGACGACATGATATGCTAATCCATAGCCTAGGGATTGAACCCTGTACTTATAAACGTCACCAGAGACCAGGGGGGGGGGGGGGGGGGGGGGCGGGGGTTAAAGCAGGGTAAATGAGAAGGAGAGGAATAGGGAGGCTGACAGGTAGAATGGATGGAGTGTTGACAGGACCAGTTGACAGTCCACGTCAGTGCGGGGCATGGGTCCCATCCGCTCCCGCCATATCGAGGCCGATCTCTGATGGGGTCTGGGGTGAGCAAGAACGCGAAAGATGCAGGTCAGTAGCCGACAACAACAGGGTGTTCAATGTAAGATCCATTAACATGTCTCGCGTCCTCCGAGTGCAATCTGAAGTGTGTTTCAGACCCATCAATGACGAGGCGTTGGGTCTCTTGGGCGTATGATTGGCCCTTCCAGATTTTTTTCTAGCTCTTCATGCTTCAGGGCTGATAGATTTTGTCATATAAAATATGTTTAAAAAAATATTTTATTCTACTGAATAGTGTAGGCTATAGGGTATTCCAGGGAGCTTAGTGTCGATCGTTTGTTTCCACGCAAGGTTTGAGTGATGCCTATTTTCCAACGGGCTTAAGAAATTAGCACAATCCAATTTAAAGATGCTTGCAGGCTAGGCTACAATATGAGATCCACGACTTAAAATGTTGTAATAAACATAGGCTATTCTCATTTAAATTAAAAATATTTATATTCCCAGCTAACACAAAACGTTTACAGAACGTTGAAGAAGACAGCCTGTCTACCATGTTTTTGTGATAACGTTATGAGAACGCTCCACAAATCGTAAAACATTTTATTGTTTCGAACAAATTCCTCGAAGTCACAGTTCCAGGCACATTGCATCCAGAATAGATGTCAACATCCTCTGACAGTTTTCATAAAACACACAAAGGATGATAGGCTAAGTGTGCAATACGTGTTCATTTCCCAAATAAAAGTGTTGAAACTGAAAATTTGTTAATTTCCTGATTTAAAAGAAATTACCATCCACAATTAAAATTCTTAAAAGAAAAACTTGAATGAACTTATATTGCAATTATATGAAGATTTGAAAACCAAAATGTGTTAGTAGGCTGCAAGTTAATTTTTTGGGGTTGTCCTTTTACATTGTAATTATCCTTTGGAAACGGCTTATAGGACTAGGCCTAAATTAATTTGAAGATTAAAATGTAGGCATACATTATTTGAAGGTCCGTGTTTTGTGTCTGTTAAGTATCCGAATCAACAAATGAGACGGTATCCCAGCCTGCCTGCGCATCACTGAGCAAACATCCGACCATCATCATAACAGCGCCATCCAACGAGGACCTCTTTGCGCCGGCTACAAACAATACCCTTATTATCAGGGACAGGGAGGCCAGACCGGGGGTTCCGATATATGTCGGTCGCCGGCCGTTTCCTTCGTCGAAAGCAAAGATCAAGTAAACGTAAGATCACTGACATTTTCCTTGGTAACCGCTTAATATTGGCTAACTAGGCTGAATGCTTTTATTACATGTGAACTGGCCTATAGTCTAATGTAATAATTTCCTCATTTAAATGCATAGGCTAAATTGTGTAGCCTAAGTGTGTTCTCTTTCTTTGTTAGTCGCCCAGGATGCGAAAGTCTGCAAAATTTATTTTAATGTAGCTAGATATTATCTGCACTGGTCGGTTGGCTAATATTCTGTTATCCAAGAATTGGGAAGCAACGAGTTTTGAAGGCAACGTGCAACTCAGGGAACTGTTATGATTGGCCAGGGCAAGATAGATGGTGCAGAATTGTTTTGTAGCTAACCTTACTTCCGGATAACAGAATTCATTCAAGTTTGGACTGCGAATCAGGGGTTTCGGGGCGCCTGGAGAAGGGGATGGAGACGACGACGACGGACACGGACCCCGATCCTATCAAGCTAAAATCTATAAAGCAGCCTGGAACATTTACAGTCCCACCGCAGGACAGGGTGAGCGTGAATCCAGGAGGCTATGGCGTCTCTATGCTTTTGGATTCCTCACTTTGACGAAAGTTTCTATGCTGAAACATGTGTTGGCGTTTTAAGTTTCTCGTGTGCAGTCGAAAAGTGCGTCACGGTTTGCAGACTGCAATCGCTTCAGCCTCAAACGACTTTGCTTTAATCTGTTTAATAAAGTGAGGTCACCGTCGTTAGATCCAGGCAGATCAGATGAAAGCATGTCGCTCGCGCAGTGTCCAGTCAATTAGCCGCGCACTCATCTCAGTGTCTGTCTGGCTATTAAAAGCTAAGTAATACCAATGAATGGAAAGGACAGTTCAGAACCTGTAGAAAACGGTTTTATTTGTTCATAGTATTATATACGAAAATTTGACTAAAAAACCATATCACTTTCTCGCTCTCTTTTTAATATTGTATAGGCTATTGCCCACTGAATAACCTTTTCATTGCTTCAGTTACCATCCTGCTAGGCTTCCTTTCATACCTATCGAATATTTTGAAAAACTGGGAAACCAAAGTGTTGCCTTCCAAATGAATGAGGATTAGTCATATAATGGAATGCCGTGCTTATCACACAGAGATACAGGATTAAGTACATTACAGGTAGGTATACAGTTATATATTGCAGAGTTTATACAGTTACTTATTACAGTAAGTGATTACATAATTAGGTTCTATATAGTATAGAGGTGATCATTTGTTTTGCAAGAATTATTGACAAAATTACTTAATTCTCCTTTGAAAAAAAAATTCTGGTCTTTCTCTCTGGCTGATCTGTCTGGAGTGGCTGTAACGGTGTGTTTCCAGGTGGTAAGGTGTATGTGACATGATGTTGTTGTGTTTTCAGCTGGGCAAGTGCAGAAGTGTGAAGGAGTTTGAGAAGCTGAACCGAATCGGAGAGGGAACCTATGGGATTGTGTGTGAGTAAAGCAGACAGCCAATAAGAGTGTCTGGATTATACATGTAAAACCAGGACAGAGTTCAACAGCTTGAATCTGACTGAGACCTGTCCCAGGACACCAGGTGAACTTTTAACCTATTGCAGAATCTGGTACCCTAGCAACATGAATGAATCCTCCCACATGCTAGCGGAGAAGTGTCTTAGCAACATGAATAAGATCCGTGTATATCTTGACACACCTACAATTTTCTGTACCTGTGCAGACATACCTGTACACTGAAATTCCCCTGCTCCTTGTGCAGATCGAGCGCGTGACACAAGGAGTGATGAGATTGTGGCTCTGAAGAAGGTCCGCATGGACAAGGAAAAGGACGGTGAGTGGAGGGCGTGTCTGCCTAAGTCTTCATGCCAAAGAATGGTGTCAGTCTCTAAATCAGCCTTTTATCAAATCAGTTCTTCAAATTGTATGCAAACAGAAACACAAAAACATGGCGAGAGCTTGCACTCCCTATAGAAGACAACTTCCCCTCATTGACACAAATGAGTATTTTCTGTAATAAAAAAAAAAAAAGCACATAATCCCCATTTTGACATGCAAGTTAATGGATACTGCCATTTAAATATTTCAGCCAATCAGAGGAGGACTATTACCCACAGTCCTGTTACAGGCTTCCCTTTCTGTACCACCCTGCCCAGCTCTGGCTTGGAATTATATGTGATTATAATTAAGCAATATCACACGAGTTGGAGCGATGTTATACTGATTCAGTCGTAGGCATGAGGCCGTGAGCCGAGTGCTGAAGATAATCACAGCCGTGCCGATATACAGTATAACAGCACAACCTCCAGGGTTTTGCTCTGTGCAGTTATCCAGCTCAGTAATCCTTCTATGTAAGTATACCCACCCTGCTTTGGCTGCTTTAAAGCTGGTGTTCTGACGTCCAACATTTTCTTTTCGTCCTTTTGCGAAGTTTGGGTGTGTTGTCTTGTGTTTGGGGCTGACGTGGTTGTGGGGGTTACCAATGTAGTCTGACGTTTTATCTGGTTTTGATTCGTACTTCATGGGCATTGTATATTTTTTCAATTATTTTCTTACCATTTAGGGGTGATGATAATGTTTTGAGGTTTTGGTGACATTTCGGGGTGTTGTTGATGTTTTCGGGGGTCGGTCTGCAGGGATCCCCATCAGCAGCTTGCGGGAAATCACCCTGTTACTGCGACTCAGACACCCCAACATCGTACAGCTGAAGGAGGTGGTGGTGGGGAGCCACCTGGAGAGGTAAAGACACGCACACGCACACACACCACACACACACATTTCGCATGCACACACAGGTACATGTATGTTCACATGCCTAAACGCATGTATTTGACTGCGGTGGATCTCCACAGTCTGTTCCTGGTGATGAGTTACTGTGAGCAGGACCTGGCCAGCCTACTGGAGAACATGCAGACCCCCCTTCTCCGAGGCACAGGTGAGACTGGAGGTTAATGCCGCGTCACACTCCTGATATCAAGAGGGAAACGGTCTGTTTCAGTAGGTGTGAAAGTATGTGTGTGGCCTTTTGGTCCATTTTGCAGTGATGTGTGTTTATGTTGCTCCAGTTTAAGTGTATTGTGATGTTTGTGGGTACAAATGTTGCAGTGATGTGTATGTTGATCCAGTTTAAGTGTATTGTGAGGTTTGTGCATAAAATGTTGCAGTGATGTGTGTGTGTATGTTTCTCCAGTTTGTGTATTGTGATGTTTGTGGGTAAAATCTTGCAGTGATGCATGTGTATGTTTATCCAGGTTAAGTGTATTGTGATGTTTGTGGGTAAAAATGTTGCAGTGATGTGTGTGTGTATGTTTATCCAGGTTAAGTGTATTGTGATGTTTGTGGGTAAAATGTTGCAGTGATGTGTGTGTATGTTTATCCAGGTTAAGTGTATTGTGATGTTTGTGGGTAAAATGTTGCAGTGATGTGTGTGTGTGTATGTTTATCCAGGTTAAGTGTATTGTGATGTTTGTGGGTAAAATGTTGCAGTGATTGTGTGTGTATGTTTATCCAGGTTAAGTGTATTGTGAAGTTTGTGGGTAAAATGTTGCAGTGATGTGTGTGTGTATGTTTATCCAGGTTAAGTGAATTGTGATGTTTGTGGGTAAAATGTTGCAGTGATGTGTGTGTATGTTTATCCAGGTTAAGTGAATTGTGATGTTTGTGGGTAAAATGTTGCAGTGATGTGTGTGTTTGTTTATCCAGGTTAAGTGTATTGTCCTGCAGCTGCTCAGAGGACTGGATTATCTGCATCATAACTTCATCCTGCACAGGTAAGAGCCCTCCCTTTCTGTCCCACAATCCCCTACTCTCTGGGTGCGTCCCAATACTTGAAAAATGCAAGCTCCGTTCCTCCACTACCACCTCCTTTCCTCTGTGCCCCGGAAACCGATCTTTGTGTCCTAAATCTAATGTTGCTGATTGCATATTAATTACATATTAATGGTTACAAATGAATTAATGTCTGAACGCAAACCACAATGTTAGGTACATTGTATAATGTACATGCAACTACTTGCACTTGAAAAGTTCAGGCAGTTTTGCATACTTCTGGGTAGGACACGAGTGGAGGAAAGGGAGATGAGGAGTGAAGAATATTGGGGCGCACCCTCTCTCTCCCTTTCTGTCCCACAATCCCCTACTCTCTCTCCCTTTCTGTCCCACAATCCCCTACTCTCTCTCCCTTTCTGTCCCACAATCCCCTACTATCGCTCCCTTTCTGTCCCACAATCCCCTACTCTCTCTCCCTTTCTATCCCACAATCCCCTACTCTCTCTCCCTTTCTGTCCCACAATCCCCTACTATCTCTCCCTTTCTGTCCCACAATCCCATACTCTCTCTCCCTTTCTGTCCCACAATCCCCTACTCTCTCTCCCTTTCTGTCCCACAATCCCATACTCTCTCTCCCTTTCTGTCCCACAATCCCCTACTCTCTCTCCCTTTCTGTCCCACAATCCCCTACTCTCTCCCTTTCTGTCCCACAATCCCATACTCTCTCTCCCTTTCTGTCCCACAATCCCCTACTCTCTCTCCCTTTCTGTCCCACAATCCCATACTCTCTCTCCCTTTCTGTCCCACAATCCCCTACTATCTCCCTTTCTGTCCCACAATCCCCTACTCTCTCTCCCTTTCTGTCCCACAATCCCCTACTCTCTCTCCCTTTCTGTCCCACAATCCCCTACTCTCTCTCCCTTTCTGTCCCACAATCCCCTACTATCTCTCCCTTTCTGTCCCACAATCCCCTACTCTCCTTCCCTTTCTGTCCCACAATCCCCTACTCTCTCCCTTTCTGTCCCACAATCCCCTACTCTCCTTCCCTTTCTGTCCCACAATCCCCTACTATCTCCCTTTCTGTCCCACAATCCCCTACTATCTCTCCCTTTCTGTCCCACAATCCCCTACTCTCTCCCTTTCTGTCCCACAATCCCCTACTCTCTCTCCCTTTCTGTCCCACAATCCCCTACTCTCTCTCCCTTTCTGTCCCACAATCCCCTACTCTCTCTCCCTTTCTGTCCCACAATCCCCTACTCTCTCTCCCTTTCTGTCCCACAATTCCCTACTCTCTCTCCCTTTCTGTCCCACAATCCCCTACTCTCTCTCCCTTTCTGTCCCACAATCCCCTACTCTCTCTCCCTTTCTGTCCCACAATCCCCTACACTCTCTCCCTTTCTGTCCCACAATCCCCTACTCTCTCTCCCTTTCTGTCCCACAATCCCCTACTCTCTCTCCCTTTCTGTCCCACAATCCCCTACTCTCTCTCCCTTTCTGTCCCACAATCCCCTACTCTCTCTCCCTTTCTGTCCCACAATCCCCTACTCTCTCTCCCTTTCTGTCCCACAATCCCCTACTCTCTCCCAATCTCCCACAGTTCCCAGTTTCTGTCTCCCAATCTGACAATACCCTGCTGTGTCTCCCTATTTTCCACAATTCCCTGCTCTATCCACCGTCTTCCACAATCTCCAGCTGTCTCTCTCCCCATCTTCCACAATTCCCTGCTTTTTCTCCTATCAGCTCCACATCCTTAACTCATTCAGTGCCGCGGGCAACTTTTGTCAACGAAAATACGAACGGTCTAAAGTGCCGAGGGTGACTATAGTCGACCACAGCCGTCTTTACTTTGCTACGTAAAGAATTCTGGATTTCAGTCGGGAAAAATCAAACAATGACCAATTAACAATTATGTTCTTTTACTGTCTTTTACCCGGATTTGCTTTCTTTTTTTCTTTTTTTTTTTACACATGGTTCTATATGGAAATATTTGAAGTTATGTATCCCATGTTTAAAAAAATGTCTAACCATCTAAACCAACATCGGAGCATGGGAATAACTACCCCCGTTAATTTGTACCAACACGTTTCTGTGCTAGTGACCAAGAATATAAAGAAATTGAACAAAATCAAGTGGGCAATATAACAAACTAGGCTACTGCTATGCTACTCTCAGTAACGGGAGAAAATGACTCCCCTAGCTTTCAGTTGTTCCACGATCGTCTAGTAAACGTCACAGTAGTCTACCATCAATGATTTTTATAATATCCCTTTCCCGAATTATATTTAATAATTCTCTGGTTTCCACTTCTGTCCAGTTATTTCCATACCTCCTCCAGTGACCATCGTTTTGTTGGTTCCGTTTTCAATTAGTCCCTCGCACCAAAGATTTTAGCCTACATTATCTGTTTGTTTAAAACGTATAGATACAAAGTAACTCACGTGGACAGCTCATTTGTACATACCTATACAAATGACCAGTGATTGTTTATTGTTCATTTTTACATATATATAGTTATGCAAGAGCTGATTTTTGTGGAAAACTGTATTCACTATTATTACACATTACCAATGTAAGAGTCATGTTAACCAAACTAAGAAGCACTGAAGATAAATTATTTATATTTCCCTCAATATTGTTTGAACTTGTTCTAATAGTGAACTGAACCAGAATATGTGGTATTTAGTGCCATCTATCCTCATTAACAAAACATTCTGTTGAATAGGTAAAACAATGTGTTTTATTAGAATTTGCACATTGACAGGATCAATCTAAAAGTTTTGAATGTCAGCAGCCATATTTGCTTGGCACTGCTGAGGCTTAGTGCTCCAGAACACTCCGGCATTGAATGAGTTAATTCCAAACACTCTGTAGCACTGTAATGATGTCTGTGGTGTTGTGTCTATATGTGGTGCAGTGTTGATATTTACAGTGCTGTGTTCATATCTGTGGTATTTTTCTTCAGGGATCTGAAGGTATCCAATCTGCTGATGACAGATAAAGGCTGTGTAAAGATTGGTGAGTCCCGCAGGGCAGGAGTCCAATGCAGTGTAATGAGAATCTCATGACTGAAAACTGTGTTAAAGGTGTTGTGTTCTGTGGATCTGTACACGGAAGGATTGGGATTGTTGAGTGGGTTGCAATATTAAGCAGGTTAACTGAAGCGGTGGGATTTCATAAAAGAATGTACCGTGTGCGTATGTGTGTGTGCGTGACACATCTCTCTCTATGTAGCGGATTTCGGACTAGCCCGGGTCTATGGGATCCCGTTGAAGCCCATGACACCCAGAGTAGTGACGCTGTGGTGAGACTCTTACACTCTGTATCCCTGCACTTCTTCCTGCTTCCCCCCATTTCACTCCGCTCCTTCCTGTTCCTTTTTAAAAAATAAAAAAAAAGATTCCCATTTTGAAATGCCCAATCGTATTTATCAGCGCTCATTGCCGTGAGCTCCACTATTGATTAGGGAGAGTGCAGACAGGCACGTGCTCTCCTCTGAAGCATGTGATGTCAGCTGCTTCTCCTCACACTGCAGTAAGTCGGGTTTGCTCAGACGCGAGGACCCTCGCATGAGCAGACTCGTGGGCGATCGACCTGGATCGATCAGCCGGAGGCGCTGGGCGCGCAGGGAAACGCCATCACTCCAGCCAACTGAAACCCTCCCTTCCCTGGGCGACACTAGCTCTAATTGTGAGCCGCTCTGAGGAGCTGCCAGCCGCAGTCTGCACTGGCACAGTCCGATTTTCGAAACTAGGACAGTGCCTTAACAGTATAAGCCACCCAGCAGCCCCTTCCTGCATCTCCTTAAAAGTGTTGTTCTCCCTGCAGGTACAGAGCACCTGAACTACTCCTGGGGTCAAAGACACAGACCACTGCCATCGACATGTGGTGAGAGCGCCTGTCAATCACTACTACCTCACACCTGTCTAATCAGTGGCCTTTGTTTATGACATCACACTTCATTAGTGCTGCATTACCACACCAGATACATACACAGCTCTGTATTCTACCCCCCCCCCCCCCCCCCCCCCCCCACCCCTTCTCCAAATTTTGAATGCACAATAGTACATCAGTGCTCATAACTGTGGACTCTCGGCTATCGATCTGTGAGAGCACAGACAAGCACACGCTCTCCTCCAAAGCACGTGATATCAACCACCACGTCTTACCACACCGCAGGTTGCAAGTCAGGTTTGCACAGACGTTGAGTCAGAGGAAGACACTTCATGCTTTAAAGGGGTAATAAACCCCGGCTTTTGTTCTGTCTCCGCCCACTTCACAATTTCAAAAGATGCGAATTGGGCTCGAGTGTGAGAACAGACTGGAGGAGGGAGGAGGGAGGAGTTACAGTTGGGGGGAGTGGGCGATAGATCCATTCGGTAACGCGTCATGAAAACTGTTAAAACGGAAACCCGTTTGAAATTAAAGGGCTAACGTTAATTTGCGCAGTTTGAATACCCATCAATCAAGAAGCGGGAGAGACGGGCGTTGACTTGCTTACGTAGAAAAAAGTTTTTTTAGCTTTTTTTACCGTCACGAATGGGGCGTGGCTCAAACAAAATGTTTCAGTTTGGATTTCAGTGAATGCCTCCTTTTTTTTTTACACAAAATGCGGTGGCACGGCTTAATAACATTTTAGTTTTTTTTAAGCAATAGGATATACACTACTCACAAAAAGTTAGGGATATTTGGCTTTCGGGTGAAATTTATGGAAAATGTAAGTTCACGCTACAGTGATATTATACGTATCATGAAAGTAGGGCATTTAAGTAGAAGCATGCAATGGTGATTTCCTCATCTCAAACAATTTATTGAAACAAAAGCCAACAACAGTGGTGGGTATACCACAACAAAAATGTCAATGTCTCAATAACTTGTCATGTGCCCTTGAGCATCAATTACAGCTTGACAACGACGTCTCATGCTGTTCACAAGTCGACTTATTGTCTGCTGAGGCATGGCATCCCACTCTTCTTGAAGGGCGGCCCTCAGGTCATTGAGGTTCTGGGGTACAGAGTTACGAGCCTCTACACGGTGAGTCAGCTGATCCCATAGGTTTTCTATGGGATTCAGGTCTGGAGAAAGTGCAGGCCACTCCATTTGAGGTACCCCAGTCTCCAGCAGCCTTTCCCTAATGATGTGACCTCGATGAGCTGGAGCATTGTCGTCCATGAAGATGAAATTAGGCCTGTGTTGTTCATGCAGGGGCACAATGACTGGATTAATGATGTTATTCAGGTAGTATGGGCTTGTCACTGTACCATTCACAAAGTGTAGGGCAGTTCTGTATTGACTAGACACACCTGCCCACACTGTAACACCGCCACCACCAAAGGGTCGTCTGGTGACAACAGTGGCTGATGCATAGCGCTCTCCTTGACGTCTCCAACATCGTTGGCGGCCATCATTTCTGCTCAACGTGAATCGACTTTCATCAGAGAACAGCACTGAGGCCCACTGGTCCCTCGTCCAGCGTAAATGCTCCCTGGCCCATGCAAGACGATGACGCCTGTGCCTGGTGGTGTGGTCAGGTACCCTTGCAGGTCGTCTAGCACGCAGACCACGCTGATGTAAACGGTTTCGAATGGTCTGACGTGACACTTGGGTGCCTCTCACCTCCCTTAAATGTGCCTGGAGTTGAGTGGCATTCATCATCCGGTTCCGCAGGGCACTGTTCACAATGAAGCGGTCATCAGTGTGGGATGTGGCCAAAGGACGTCCACTTCTATGCCTTTCTGTGACTCTTCCAGTCTCTCTGTATCTCTGTTGCAACCTGCTGATGACACTCTGTGACACTCTAAGCTCAGTGGCCACTTCCCTCTGAGAACATCCTGTTTGAAGCCTCGCAATGGCGAGGTACTGTTGATCAATTGTTAGGTGTCGTCTTGGTCTCATGATGTCAAAATGTGAACAGCATGATGAAGAGGACTGTTTAAATACCAATTCTAATTGAACCAGGAAATTTATTGGTCGATTCATGGATCAAACACCTGTTGTGAATTTTGCCGTTCAGCTCCTTGTTAGAGAACAGCAAGTTGTGCAAAAAGTACTGAAACATTGAATAGTTGGACATGTGCATTCAAAAGTTTAGAGAAGGTCAAATTAATTTCACCTGTAAAGGTTATAGTGCATTTTAGGTTCATCCTGAAATTTCACCCGAAAGCCGAATATCCCTAACTTTTTGTGAGTAGTGGGTATGTGATTTATGAAATGGAGGCAAGATACTCGGCTTTATAACTCAAAATATTTGATTTAGTGTTTATTACCAGGGGGACTCACTGGGGAACGCCCAGACTCTGGCTGCGTCCCAATATTCTTCCCTCCTCTCCTCCCCTCGTCTCCTACCCAGAAATATGCAAAACTGTCTGAACATTTCAAGTACGAGTAGTTGCATGTACAGTATACAACATACCTGACATTGCTATTCGCGTTGAGACATTAATTCATATTTAACAATTAATATGTAATTAATATGAAATTGGCAACATTAGATTAGGACACAAAGATCCGTTTCCGGGGCACGGAGGAGAGGTGGTGGTAGTGGAGGAAAGGAGGGTGCATGTTTTGAGTATTGGGAGGACGCACCCTCAGATCCCTGCCGGCCCTTCCTACCCGTGCCATGCTACTGCCAATTGTGCGTTAACCTGCGGCGCTACCTTTCCCCGACCGTGGGGCTCGTCCGTGTGCTGCAAGGAGAACGGCACCCAGCAGCCCCACCTTTCCATTCTTAACTTTGGAAGTTCCGTCTCCCTTCCACCAAAACATTCCCACTGCATGCGTGCTTTCACTCCCTTCCACCAAGTAGGAGCTTCAAACCACGTGCTTTCAAGCATCTTCTGAAAAAGTGGCAAGACTGAGTACAAAACGGTTTCGGCGGGAATTCAAGAGCATAGAAAACTAATTAAGAAACGGGTTGGATGGAAGACGGGAGCAGGACCAGCCAGTTCATCTATAATTAAATCTGTGTTTTATTATTGAGTGTGTAACATGTGCCCAGTGGTGTGGCTCTGCTATGCGTCACAGAGCCAGTTGGGGTTACGCTAACCTGTCTGACGGCGCTACTTCCCGTCTGTTCCCGGCTCACTTGGCCACGCCCCCTTCCTCTGCCTCGTTCCCTCTCCCAGGGCTGTGGGCTGCATCCTGGCAGAGCTGCTGGCCCATAAACCCCTGCTGCCGGGAGGCTCGGAGATCCAGCAGGTGGACCTGATTGTGCAGCTGCTGGGGACGCCCAACGAGAACATCTGGCCGGTGAGGATCACAGCGCCCCCCTGTGGCTAGGCCTGTAACTGTGACTGAAGCTAGTAGTGTTACAGCTGCAGGTGGCATTCCGGCGATGTGTGTGATGCTTCCCCTGCAGTCCACAGTGTGCAGTGCTCCTCCTGTTTTGATGGTCATGGTAACCGCGTGTGTGTGTGTGTGTGTGTGTGTGTGTGTGTGTGTGTGTGTGTGTGTGTGTGTGTGTGTGTGTGTGTGTGTGTGTGTGTTTACATGCGAGGCAGGGATTTTCTCGCCTGCCGCTGGTTGGACAGTACAGTCTGAGGAAGCAGCCATACAACAACCTGAAGAATAAATTCACTTGGCTGTCAGAGGCAGGACTCCGCCTCCTAAACCTGCTCTTCATGTACAACCCCCAACGCAGGTAACACTCACTCACTCACTCACTCACTCACGTCCGTCACTCACTCACTCACTCACTCACTCACTCACTCACTCACTCACTCACTCACTCACTCACTCACTCACTCACTCACTCACTCACTCACTCACTCACTCACTCTCACTCACTCACTCACTCACTCACTCACTCACTCACTCAATTCACTCAATTCACTCTCTCGCAGGGCCACTGCTGACGACTGCTTGGAGAGCTCCTACTTCAAGGAGAAGCCACTACGTGAGTGTAGGGGCAGGGCTTAGGGATTAATCGAAGAGTCCTTACTTCTTCCTGTCAGAATATTTACTGTTTCCCGTTTCTCTCTAGCGTGCGAACCAGAACTCATGCCCACCTTCCCCCACCATCGCAACAAGACGGCTGCGCCCACCGCTGAGAACCAATCAAAACGCAGCAAAGTGTGACCTCTTTACCCTAGTTGAACCTCGTACAGGATCCCTGGAGCGGATTCAGACTGAAATACAGGACAGTTACTGGCATGCTTATATGCATGTGACATGGAATCCACCTGCATATATGCCTGTTTACATGCAGTTTGTGTTGAGTGCAGTGGTCAGTGTTGAGTGATATGCTGCGCTGATGGCTCCATGTTAAAGGACCAGTTTGCGTAGAGCAGGTCTGGGGTCCTGTGCCCAGGAGACGTCAGGTAGCGTTTTCAGAGTTCTCAAACCCCTGCCTTCACTGCCATATGCTGAGAGCCACATGGTGTCACACTACGCACTGTGGTCTTCAGCATCGTAGGACGTGTAATATAGCAAATGCAAGCAAAAGAGAAATAAATTGAGTGTTATTTCTTAGATCTCTACATTTGATAAGTTTTTCACGGGTGGAAAAAATAAAAGCCGTTTTTTTTGGGTGAGTTTTAAAATTGCGTCGTGGTCAGACGCAATGTATGGTACGAGAAATGATTTTCATTCAGAAACTCTGCTTCACAGTCCATCACCAAGCCCTCTCAGGTCAAAGATTCCTCCACCCCCCCATTAAACAGTTTTGTCTGTGGCTAGTTTCTGACCATTGTGGGCTGGTTTTGAGAAATCATAGGGCTGGGGAATATTTCTCTGACCTGGAAACACTGCACACAGATGCAAATTGTCTATTTTACCCAATTGTGCAAAGCATGTGTATATTTGTATATTCCATCTTTACGGTAATATTTGTGGTCAAATAACTTTCAAAGTGCAATATCGTTATTACGCATGTTTAAACACCCCTGCCCGTCATGCACACATTGTGAAAATTACTGGAATCGGTCAAATCAGCAGTAAAATTGTTAGAATATTACACATGGATATTACATATAAATTCTGTTTTTGTAATATCACTGCTCAGTCTGATAATGAGCCTGAGACAAACACCTTCTGTCAAATTCTTAATTCACTGTGTCAAATGGAAAATTAAAACAAAATGTTGGCATGGCGTGCATGCGCAATGCAAATGGAAATAAAGAACTGTTTGCTCATTTTAGAATTCAGCGGGTTTAATGAAGCCAGGCTACCCTGGTCGCCACAGCGACGGCACAATCGTCTCCGTGGACACCACACCATCGGACATTCCAGATAAACGGTACCATGAAATCTCATTGTACAGACACAGTAAGACGAGAGAGTCGGAGCAAATGAGAGGATGTCGTCCACACGATGTGTCATAATTGGTGATGGCAGAGTGAGGCGTCATCAGAGAAAATTTAGCTTGATAGCCAATTCTGGGACAGCCAACTGGCTGTGCGCTCCACTTTACAGGGACTTTACAAAGACTGAATAGTCTTTGTTATGGCAAGCAGTCATGATTGGTTTGTACCAGTTACTAACTGGTGGCGAAGAAGACGCTTCGCCCCCTATGGGGTTCATGAAACCTCACTACCCCATCACTAGAGACCGGTAAGTACCTTCATGGTGTTTTAGGCAATTTCAAAAATACTTTACTTCAAAACTCTACTAATGCTGAATAATTCTACAATGTGGTTATAAAGAGTCGGGTTATGATGTAGATGAGTCTTTCACACTTTAACTTTCATGTAGTGATCCTGTTTTAAAAGCAAATAAATAATAAATAATATAAATAAGTAATACTGCTTGTCTGATCCTGGACAGGAACCTGACAGATTGATCAATCGTCAGCAATACTCCATATGTGATTTATGAACGGAATTAATAGGACAAACTGATGTGTGCCCAGAACACTCCTGTGGAGTCCAGGCGCACGCACGCACACACACACAAAACTTCAACAAACTATCCACTCCTGTCATTCTCAAAAATAAATAGCTACCTATTGTACAAAGTCTACAAGCACAAGTGTAGAGAGCCTGTGAGTCTGTAAACCTGAAGACAGCGGTCAGATGAAAACTATAAGGTGAAACGCTCCTTCAGTCCTGCCGGCACGGGTGTTGATGGCCCAGTTTGGGCCCCGCCCCGCTCAGCCCTCCTGTCCAAAGTCCTCGGTGAACTTCCTGACCTTCAGGAGGTCCTCTGTGGTTTACCGTGGGCCGCGTGGTGGCCAGCGAGCGCAGCATGTCGGACTGAAACACAAACGTGCACGTATGTCAGACTGAAGCCCACATGCACGTCGGACTGAAGTGCACATGCATGTTGGACTGAAGCGCATACGCATGTCTGACTGAAAGGCATGGACACACGTATGTCGGACTGAAACGCGTGCACGTATGTCAGACTGAAACCCACATGCGCGTCGGACTGAAGCGCATACGCATGTCTGACTGAAAGGCACGGACACACGTATGATGGACTGAAGCACACAAGCATGTCGGACTGAAGCGCATACCCAAGTTGGACTGAAATGCACGCACAAACGTACATCAGACTGAAGCCCACATGCACGTCGGACTGAACGCATACGCAAGTCGGACTGAAATGCATGCACACACGTATGTCGGATTGAATCGCAAATGCATGTCGGACTGAAACACAAAGATGCATGTCGAACTGAAACATGCACAGATGCATGTCAGACTGAAATACAAACACGTGCCGGACTGAAATGCATGCACACGCATGTCGGACTGAAGCGCTCACGCATGTCTGACTGAAACACGCAGATGCATGTCAGATTGCAACATGCACACGCATGTCAGACAAACGCACAGGCATGTTGGACAAACAAACGCACACGCAGATGTGTCATGCACAGAGAGTTTCTACTTGAATTCCTATTGAACTTGTGTGCGTCAGAGCACGTACGGGTGTGTGCGTGCGTGCGCATGCGTGTTCTCTCACCATGCACACAATGGGCTCCATCAGTTTGTCACTTGGCACGTCCATCCAGGTCATCTCCATGGCTTCAGGGTCACCAGGGGAACAGGGGGTCAGGAGGTCGTCCACTAATACAGAGCTGTTGTTGCGTGACGGCCCTCGTACCTGCGGCCAAAACACATGAACACACCAGATAATACACCAGGCGTATTCAGGTGTGTGTGTGTGAGTGAGTATGTATGTGTGTATGTGCGTGTGAGTGAGTATGTATGTATGTATAGTGTGGGTGTGTGTAGTGTCTGTGTACACGTGTCTGCGTGAGTGAATATGTATAGTGTGTGTGTGTATAGCATATATATTAGCTGTGAGTGTTTTACCTTTTTAAAGTGTGTGGCAGACTGCACCTTCCTGACGGGCTGCATCAGGGCGTCCCGTACGATGACGCTGATGTCAGCACCGGAGTTACCCGTCGGTCTTTCGGGCCAGCTCCCGTTGGTTCCCCTCGTTCAGGCTGTGTGGCGTGTTCCCCAGGTGCAGCCCGAAACATCTGCCCCCCGCGCCGGCTCCTCCGGCAGGGGGATGTAGATCCGCTTCTCGAACCTGGAGCCAGAACGACGGCGTCAGGATGTAGGCGCTGCCCGCTACCCACACCCCCAATTCATCCGTTTAATACGGTCAACACTCATCGCTCACTATCAACCAGTACCCTCCATTACAACCACCGTACACACCCATTCTGTGGCCCCGCCCCCCTGCCCTCTGACCCGACTGACGACCTCTGACCTCCTGCGGATGGCAGCGTCCAGGACCCAAGGGATGTTGGTGGCTCCGAGGACGAGGATCCCGTCGTTGTTGTTGCCCACACCTGCCAATCAGCAAGCACCACAGGTGTGAACTGCCACGCCCACTGCACACGCCGGGCAGCTGGTCTCCCCGGTTTCGAGAGTCCCCGATTGGTGCAGAAGGGGCGGGAGGGGGCGGAGTCCTCTCACCCTGCTTCTGCACAAGGAACTCGGTCTTGATGCGGCGCGCCGCCTCGCTCTCGTTCTCGTTCCTGGAGCCGCAGAGCGAGTCCACCTCATCTATGAAGATTATAGAGGGCTTGTGCTGCCGGGCCAGTTCAAACAGGCTTTTCACCAGCCTGAGAGAGACCAGCAGGTACAGAGGGGAGGAAAGCGAAAGAGGCAGAAAGAAAGCAGAGATAAATACTGTGTTTGTTATTTCTAATTGAAATATTGTCACTGTTATTATTATTCAATATTTTACTCTATGATAACCATCTCTACCTGTTCCATTTAAAAAAATGTCCATTTACAAACCCCAATTCCAAAAAAGTTTGGACAGTATGTAAAATGCACATAAAAGCAGTAATCAGTGATTTGTAAATTGTCTTTTTGTAAATTGTCTTTCTCCTGACAAATTTTCCTATTGAACTCTATGGAAAAATAAGTCAGGAGAAGAAACCCTTCAAGTTATCCCATCCATATCTACTGTATTTCTGGCAGCAGAGTGATGGTTTAAGGCTTGTTTGATACCTCAGACCCTTGATGACTTAGAGCCATTTAGCCAACCATGTGTTCCACACTGTTCCAGTGTAATTTAAAGGTAAATCTAGTCCCACCCCCCAATTCCCATAGAGATCCATTCAAATGCAGAGGTTATAGTATCGCTTCTAAGAGTACCTGGAAATAAGATATCAGGAATCTTTTGATATCCTTTCATACAGTCATGATGGCATCACCTTTTTACCTGTGGAATACCTGTTTACCACAGAAGTTGTTTGAGAGAATGGCAAGAATGTGCAAAGCCATTATCAAGGCAAAGGGTGGCTACTTTGAAGAATCTAAAATAGAAGACTTTTTTAAATTTGTTTAACCCTTTTTTGGTTTTTGCATAATTTAATTTGTGTTATCTCATAGTTTTGATGTCTTTACTATTCCAAAATGTGGAAAACAGTAAACGGAAAAAAAAACCTTCTATGAGTAGGTGTGTCCCAAACTTTTGACTGGTACTGTATATTTAATTGAAAACAGTACAAAGAAAAGATACTTAATGTTTTACCTTATCAACTTAATTGATTTTTGTAAATATATGCTAATTCCGAATTTGATGCCTGCAACACGGGAAGTTCAAAAAACACCTGTTTGGAATATTCCACAGGCTAACAGGTGATGCTATCATGACTGGGTATAAAAGGATATCAAATTACTCTTGATATCTTATTTTCAGGTACTCTTACAAGCGATGAATGGATCTCTATGGGAATTGGCGGGTGGGACTAGATTAAGCTGTAAATTACACGGGAATAGTATGGAATACATGGTTAGCGAAATGGCTGTAAGTCATCAAGGGTCTGAGGTATCAAACGAGCCTCAAACCATCACTCTGCTGCCAGATATTCAGTCGACATGGATGGATCACTTTAAGGGTTGTTTCTCCTGACTTATTTTTCCATAGAGTTCAATAGGAAAATGAGTCAGGAAAAACAACCCTTAAAGTGATCCATCCGGTCTTTTCTTTGTACTGTTTTCAGTTAAATATATGTAAAAGAGAATTTACAAATCACTGCTTTCTGCTTTTATGTGCATTTTACATACTGTCCTAACTTTTTTGGAATTGGGGTTTGTATTTTAACTGCCAATTACTCTTTTTCACTGCTACCTGCTTTGGCAACATTGTAACGAATGCAGTCATGCCGATAAAGCACTATTGAATTGAATTGAAAGAGAAGGGAGAGAGTAAAGAGAAGAAGAGAGAGGGACAGAGAGGATAGATGAGAGATGAGAGGGAGAGAAAGGGGAGTGGGAGAGAGGGACAGAGGGAGAGGGAAAAGGAGGAGAGAGAAAGAGGGATAGACTCACTTCTCACTCTCTCCCAGCCACTTGGACATGAGGTCGGAGGAAGAGACAGAGAAGAAGGTGGAGTTGTTGGCCTCCGTGGCGACAGCCTTGGCCAGGTAAGATTTCCCCGTCCCAGGAGGACCAAAGAGCAGGATCCCCCGCCACGGAGTGCGTTTACCTGAGACACACACACACACACACACACACACACACACACACACATACATATTCCACAAACGTTCACCTATCATGCTGTGGCAGATGAAATTTAATTTAGAGTTTAAAGACTTATTGTAATGGCCTATAAGTGACATAATAAGGCCTAAATTCCTGCTATAAAAAGTATAATCTTATTATGTCAAGTAGGGCTGGGTATCGTTACAAATTTTTCGATACCGGTCCCAATACCGATACCTGGGGCCACATGTATAAACAGTGCTGAGCAGAAAAATGCCCTCAGAACACTGCGTAAGTGTAGCGGGTGTAGCTCGGCTAGTTCGCTAGTAAGCACAGTGAGGTGCAGTAAAAGCGAAGGCCTTGTAGCAGGTTACCGTGACAACACTCTCTGGCGACGCAATCCTCAGGGTCAAAATAACGCCGTTACCCTTAGCTATCGGCGATGTCGTCTTTAGCTGATTGGTAACGCGTTCGCTTGCGAGTGAGAGGAGCGGGGTTCAAATCTCACCTTTGACTTCTGAGTAAAGTAAGCTTCTCTCTTTCTATACGGTTACATAAGCAAGTTTCCACACAGAAATTCAGATGTATAAAATAAGAGAATCTGCGTACCTCTGCACACGCTGGACACCATATGTACGCAATGTTTGGAGTCAGTGTGATATGGCGACACCATGATAGAAAGGCAGAGGGAGAAAATGTAAAACTGCAAAAGCAGATTTCTGACTTTCTCCCTGAGCGTTCTTTAATGCATTCTTTTACTCAGTTTTATACATGTGGCCCCTGGTGTTTGATACCGATGCCAAAGCGATACTTTTTTCAATACCTTTCTTTGCTGAGTGTAAACACATTTTTCAACAATATCCAAAAAAATAATAATTCTCATTTAAAAAAATAAGCCAAAACTTCTCAAATGCTTCAGTGTTTAATGTTGTCAACTCAAACAGCTGTATAAAATACAGTATAAAATGAAGAACATTATAATTTAAATTAAGAAAAATCTGATCCAAGAACAAAAACAAGAGAGATTCCCCCTGGTGGGGCTACAAATTTAGTACTTAAAGGTTGTATCAGCGATTTTGGGTGGAAACATAAATGATCACATTCATCTGATTTTTCCTCACGATCCGCTAGCTGCCCGCCCCATAAGCAGGCCGTCAAAAAAACCGCGTCTCTGTAGGCAGCCTATGCTCCGAGATCGTACACAAAAACAAATGGTACTACCAACCACTCAAAACCAAAATAAACAGTATTCCAACCAATCACAATGATCTGCACAAACGCTAATACTCTTATCTCGCTGAAATCTTGACGGATTTACAAACGGTTTGGTTTCTTACAAACGTTATTAACGTGGTTATAATTCTGGATGCTTGAACACTATTTTTTAAAACATAACATAATTATTCATAAGTATGTTTGTTTGGGATTTCGCTTCAGAAGTGACGTCACGTTTGTGCAGATCATTGTGATTGGTTGGAATACTGTTTATTTTGGTTTTGAGTAGTTGGTAGTACCATTGTTTTTGTGTACGATCTCAGAGCATAGGCTGCCTACAGAGACGCGGTTTTTTGACGGCCTGCTTATGGGGCGGGGCAGCTAGCGGATCGTGAGGAAAAATCAGATGAATGTGATCATTTATGTTTCCACCCAAAATCGCTGATACAACCTTTAACAGATAATTTTAGAAAAAGTATCGAAAATTGGTACCAAATACTTTTTCGATACTCTGACAGTTTTCGATACTCTGTACTACAGACATGATTCGGTCGGTGCTCAAAAAGTATTGAGGTTCGATACCCAGCCCTAATGTCAAGGCCCTCTGTTCTGCTGCAAAAACAATAACAGACCAACAGACAGAATATTCCATCTGCTTGGGGTGTGTTTTTGCAAGAACAAGAGCTAAATGTGTCTGATAAGAAAATTCTTCTTCTCGCATACCTACTAATGAGATAAGGAAACTTTTCTTGGTTTTCCTCTTTTGAAGGTCAGGTTCTGTAATTTTCCACTGCTAAGAATCTTCCCCCTTAAGAGGGGTATATAATGGCTGTAATCATCTGTGTTCAATGAACTTGCTTTGTCAAAGGTATACGTTTGCTTTTCCACAACAATGCGCACAGACACAAGGACTTCATGCTACTGGAGCTTGGATGCGTTTTATGAATAAACAGACAAAAAAGAGTGACTTGAGTGGGTGTGAATTTGAGCTGTGTGGGTGGGGCTCACCTGTGAAAAGGTGTGGGAATTTGAGCAGTGTGGGTGGGGCTCACCTGTGAAAAGGTGTGGGAATTTGAGCTGTGTGGGTGGGGCTCACCTGTGAAAAGGTGTGGGAATTTGAGCAGTGTGGGCGGGGCTCACCTGTGAAAAGGTGTGGGAATTTGAGCTGTGTGGGTGGGGCTCACCTGTGAAAAGGTGTGGGAATTTGATGGGCAGGATGACTGCCTCCTTCAAGGCCTCTTTGGCTCCTTCCAGTCCGGCCACATCGCTCCACCTGACGTTGGGCTTCTCCATTACAATGGCACCTGAGCAAGACCAAGGATCATGTACCTGGCTACTGCGGAGGGAAGTCCTTTACTCTCTCCTCATTAGGTTCAATTTGAGATGGGTTTTGAGCTGGAGAATTCTCAAGATGAAGATGAAGGAAATAGCAGAGTCTTCTATTCAGTTTAACCATTTATTAAGCGTTGACGCCAACGGGAGGTCCTTTACCCTACGCAGAGGATTAGGAGTTCCCCGAACAAAAACAAACATTAGTTTGTATAATATCCTAACTCCTCCTCTACCTAACTAATACACAATTAATGTGCGGTGACACCCTTTTGTCATATCTTATTTTATCCAATAACAAATTAGGCGAAAAATAAACATGTCATATAACCAGTTCCTACCCTATGCGCTTGGGGGCACTCTTAATCTACCAAACTACCTGCACCACCTGGACCAGCAGGAGTCAAACTACCTGCACCACCTGGACCAGCAGGAGTCAAACTACCTGCAACACCTGGACCAGTGTAGAAGACAACTTTTCCTCTCCTTCAGTTGTGACCTCAGGTCGGTTCGGTCAGGTATCGAGAATTCTAGATATCCTGAACTAAAACAGATTCAAAACTGAAACCAAAGAATCTTCACCTTCACAGGCCTTTATTAACAGAGTCTGCGCACACTATAGTGTTCTTGTATAGTGAGGTCAATTACAGCATGGGTGTAAAAGCAAGTTTACCCAGATCATGCAGCAATGGACACTGGGGTGTGGTGGGACACAACACCTTTATATCCGAACCATGTCACCACCTCTTTAATGCACATTTCCTTTCTCTTAGCCTTACGTCTAGAGAGAGAGGTGAGACATCTCTAGTTGAGCATTGGAATGTTAACTCATAACACAGTGAGAAAAGCATAAACATAATGTATTAAGATATGTATTCAATAAACTAATATAAAACACACACATTAGTATTTTGTGCTGTCAATCTAGTGTTTGTTACTATGTAAACTTACCATTAGAGTATGCATTGGATAATAATATAAAGATAATGAAGCTCTGGCTTCATCCAGGAACTGGGCCTCTGACTCCTGAATGAGCTTTGACCTTTAACATTTACGCACTGCACTGTGTTTCTTTTAAACTATCTCATCTACTTGCAGTTACTTTTAAAGCTCATTGTTATTATAGAATACATTTATTATTAAAGTATAAATACATTAATATAGTGTTTGGGTATACATTGGGTTATAAAACATTTCCTTCAACACCAGCAACATCTACCTGCACCACCTGGACCAACACAGCCAATCTACCTGCACCACCTGGACCAGCACAGTCAAACTACCTGCACCACCTGGACCAGCACAGTCAAACTACCTGCACCACCTGGACCAGCACAGTCAAACTACCTGCACCACCTGGACCAACACAGCCAATCTACCTGCACCACCTGGACCAGCACAGTCAATCTACCTGCACCACCTGGACCAACACAGTCAATCTACCTGCACCACCTGGACCAACACAGTCAAACTACCTGCACCACCTGGACCAGCACAGTCAATCTACCTGCACCACCTGGACCAGCACAGTCAATCTACCTGCACCACCTGGACCAGCACAGTCAAACTACCTGCACCACCTGGACCAACACAGTCAATCTACCTGCACCACCTGGACTAGCACAGTCAAACTACCTGCACCACCTGGACCAGCACAGTCAAACTACCTGCACCACCTGGACCAGCACAGTCAATCTACCTGCACCACCTGGACCAGCACAGTCAATCTACCTGCACCACCTGGACCAGCACAGTCAAACTACCTGCACCACCTGGACCAACACAGTCAATCTACCTGCACCACCTGGACTAGCACAGTCAAACTACCTGCACCACCGGGACCAGCACAGTCAAACTACCTGCACCACCTGGACCAGCACAGTCAAACTACCTGCACCACCTGGACCAACACAGTCAATCTACCTGCACCACCTGGACTAGCACAGTCAAACTACCTGCACCACCTGGACCAGCACAGTCAATCTACCTGCACCACCTGGACCAACACAGTCAAACTACCTGCACCACCTGGACCAGCACAGTCAATCTACCTGCACCACCTGGACCAGCACAGTCAATCTACCTGCACCACCTGGACCAACACAGTCAAACTACCTGCAACACCTGGACTAGCACAGTCAAACTACCTGCACCACCTGGACCAGCAGGAGTCAATCTACCTGCACCACCTGGACTAGCACAGTCAATCTACCTGCACCACCTGGACCAACACAGTCAAACTACCTGCACCACCTGGACTAGCACAGTCAAACTACCTGCACCACCTGGACCAGCAGGAGTCAAACTACCTGCACCACCTGGACTAGCACAGTCAAACTACCTGCACCACCTGGACCAACACAGTCAAACTACCTGCACCACCTGGACCAGCACAGTCAATCTACCTGCACCACCTGGACCAGCACAGTCAATCTACCTGCACCACCTGGACCAGCAACAGTTCATTTGCCTGTACTGGTAATCTACCATGGCACCACAGTCAGCGTACCTGCTGGAACAGTCTGGTAGACAGGCTGCAGTCACACTTACCCATCAGCTGCTCCTGGAGTTTCTTTTTCTCTGGGTTTTCACCCTCACTATCGCTGTCACTCCTGTAAACACACACACGCACACACACACATGAACACACACACACACACACACACACACACACAAATAAATGTGCGGTTAGACAGTGCTCTACATTCTCAGTGCTCAGTGGCTGCTGCGGCTCACAACACTGTACTGCCTACTACTGCATGCTGTGGGGCACTGTACTGTCACCAGAGTAACATCCGCGCTAAATGTACCACAATCAAATACCAGAATTAATCTATTCTTGTGTGTGAGTAGTGTGTACGTGTATAGCATTTATAGTGTGTGAAACAGGTGCGAGCAGTGTGAAAGCAGTGTGTGAGTAGTGTGTATGTGTATAGAGTTTAGTGTGTGAGAAACGGGTGCGAGCAGTGTGAGAGCAGTGTGAAAGCAGTGTGTGAGTAGTGTGAGTAGCGTGCGTGTATAGCTTTTATAGTGTCTGAAATGTGTGCGAGCAGTGTGAAAGCAGTGTGTGAGTAGTGTGTACGTGTATAGAGTTTATAGTGTGTGAAATGGGTGCAAGAAGTGTACAAGCAGTGTGTGAGTAGTGTGCACGTATACCATTTAGTGTGTGCATTGTGCGAGTAGTGTTCTTGTATAGTGTGTGCATTGTGCGAGTCGTGTTCTTGTATAGTATGTGCAGTGTGTGAGTAGTGTGCATGTAGTGTTTATAGTGTGTGCAGTGTGCAAGTAGTGTTCCTGTATAGTGTGTGCAGTGTGCGAGTCGTGTTCTTGTATAGTATGTGCAGTGTGTGAGTAGTGTGCATGTAGTGTTTATAGTGTGTGCAGTGTGCAAGTAGTGTTCCTGTATAGTGTGTGCAGTGTGCGAGTAGTGTTCCTGTATAGTATGTGCAGTGTGTGAGTAGTGTTCTTGTATACTGTGTGCGAATAGTGTTCTTGTATAATGTGTGCAGTGTATGAGTAGTGTGTGCAGTATGCGAGTAGTGTTCTTGTAGTGTGTGCAGTGTGCGAGTAGTGTTCTTGTATAGTGTGTGTAGTGTGTGAGTAGTGTTCTTGTATAGTGTGTGCAGTGTGCGAGTAGTGTTCTTGTATAGTGTGTGCAGTGTGTGAGTAGTGTTCTTGTATAGTGTGTTCAGTGTTCAAGTAGTGTTCTTGTATAGTGTGTGCACTGCAAGTAGTGTTCTTGTATAGTGTGTGCACTGCGAGTAGTGTTCTTGTATAATGTGTGCAGTGTATGAGTAGTGTGTGCAGTATGCGAGTAGTATTCTTGTATAGTGTGTGCAGTGTTCAAGTAGTGTTCTTGTATAGTGTGTGCACTGCGAGTAGTGTTCTTGTATAATGTGTGCAGTGTATGAGTAGTGTGTGCAGTATGCGAGTAGTGTTCTTGTATAGTGTGTGCACTGCGGGTAGTGTTCTTGTATAGTGTGTGCAGTGTATGAGTAGTGTGCACAGTGTGAGTAGTGTTCTTGTATAGTGTGTGTAGTGTGCGAGTAGTGTTCTTGTAGTGTGTGCAGTGTGCGAGTAGTGTTTTTGTAGTGTGTGCAGTGTGCAAGTAGTGTTCTTGTATAGCGTGTGCAGTGTATGAGTAGTGTGCAGTGTGTGAGTAGTGTTCTTGTATAGTGTATGCAGTGTATGAGTAGTGTGCGCAGAGTGCAAGTAGTGTTCTTGTATAGCGTGTGTGAGTAGTGTTCTTGTATAGTGTATGCAGTGTATGAGTAGTGTGCGCAGTGTGCAAGTAGTGTTCTTATATAGCGTGTGCGAGTAGTGTTCTTGTATAGCGTGTGCAGTGTATGAGTAGTGTGCTTGTATAGTGTGTGCAGTGTATGAGTAGTGTTCTTGTATAGTGTGTGCAGTGTGCGAGTAGTGTTCTTGTAGTGTGTGCAGTGTGCGAGCAGTGTTTTTGTATAGTGTGTGCAGTGTGCAAGTAGTGTTCTTGTATAGCGTGTGCAGTGTATGAGTAGTGTGCAGTGTGTGAGTAGTGTTCTTGTATAGTGTGTGCAGTGTGCGAGTAGTGTTCTTGTATAGTGTGTGCAGTGTATGAGTAGTGTTCTTGTATAGTGTGTGCAGTGTGCGAGTAGTGTTCTTGTAGTGTGTGCAGTGTGCGAGTAGTGTTTTTGTAGTGTGTGCAGTGTGCAAGTAGTGTTCTTGTATAGCGTGTGCAGTGTATGAATAGTGTGCACAGTGTGTGAGTAGTGTTCTTGTATAGTGTGTGCAGTGTGCGAGTAGTGTTCTTGTATAGTGTGTGCAGTGTATGAGTAGTGTGCAGTGTGTGAGTAGTGTTCTTGTATAGTGTGTGCAGTGTGTGAGTAGTGTTCTTGTAGTGTGTGCAGTGTGCGAGTAGTGTTTTTGTATAGTGTGTGCAGTGTGCAAGTAGTGTTCTTGTATAGCGTGTGCAGTGTATGAGTAGTGTGCACAGTGTGTGAGTAGTGTTCTTGTATAGTGTATGCAGTGTATTAGTGTGCGCAGTGTGCAAGTAGTGTTCTTGTATAGCGTGTGCGAGTAGTGTTCTTGTATAGCGTGTGCAGTGTATGAGTAGTGTTCTTGTATAGCGTGTGCAGTGTATGAGTAGTGTGCAGTGTGCGAGTAGTGTTCTTGTATAGCGTGTGCAGTGTATGAGTAGTGTGCAGTGTGTGAGTAGTGTTCTTGTATAGTGTATGCAGTGTATGAGTAGTGTGCGCAGAGTGCAAGTAGTGTTCTTGTATAGCGTGTGCAGTGTATGAGTAGTGTGCAGTGTGTGAGTAGTGTGCGCAGAGTGCAAGTAGTGTTCTTGTATAGCGTGTGCAGTGTATGAGTAGTGTGCAGTGTGTGAGTAGTGTTCTTGTATAGTGTATGCAGTGTATGAGTAGTGTGCGCAGAGTGCGAGTAGTGTTCTTGTATAGCGTGTGCGAGTAGTGTTCTTGTATAGCGTGTGCGAGTAGTGTTCTTGTATAGCGTGTGCAGTGTATGAGTAGTGTTCTTGTATAGCGTGTGCAGTGTGCGAGTAGTATTCTTGTATAGTGTGTGCAGTGTGTGAGTAATGTTCTTGTATTGCGTGCTTATGCTGTACTTGTCATTGTTTTGTGCCTCCTTCACAGGTTTCTTCCCGTGCTGCTGCTTTTCCTTGTTCCTCAGGTAGTCCTTCAGCTTCTCGGCTCGGTCCAGGTACTGCACGCACTTCCCCCGGATGCTCTCCTTGGCCTTGTCGCTGTGCGCCTCGTCTGTGTGCATCCCAACATCTTTACTTTAGAAACAAACTCAACCCACATCTGGAGATCCACAAACGCATGCACAAAGCATTATCTGATTTGACGCTCACTTCATACACAATCAGAACCAAACTGCTCTACATCTGCGTCCTCCTCTCATTCACAGCATAGCTGAAGGAGTTGTGAACACACACTGACCAGATATTACCTCTCTTACTGAGGCAATGTCCAAGGCGTATATGTGCATATGCAGTGTTGGTGTTTTTCTATAATTTGTCCTCCCCCACATCAGCCATAAGCAGGGGCGTCATTTGGGTGTGGCAGGGTATGGCAGTTGCCACACCCTAGCCTTCAATATACAGTCATGGACGAAATTGTTGGCACCCCCCTGTAAAGATGAGCAAAAAGGGTTATAAAAAATTCACCGTTTGGTGAATTAGCTTAATCTCACACTGAAAAAACAAGAAGAATCCAACCTTTAATTGACGTTAATTTATTATGAGAAAAAAAAATCCCACATCAAGAAATAATTATTTTTAACAAAACCACATTGGCCACAATTATTGGCACCCCTGCATTTATATATAGAATAAAGTAATAATTTTTAATATTTGGTCACATATCCTTTGCATGCCATGACTTCCTGATGTCTGTGACCCAACAACATCAAAAGACTCTTGATATCTTATTTTCTGGTACTCTTACAAGCGATACTATAACATCTCTGCATTTGAATGGATCTTTATGGGAATTGGGGGGTGGGACTAGATTTAGCTGTAAATTATGCTGGAACAGTATGGAATACATGGTTGGTAAAATGGCTGTAAGTCAACAAGGGTCTGAGGTATCAAACAAGCCTTAAACAATCACTCTGCTGCCAGATATGCAGTAGATATGGATGGATCACTTTAAGGGTTGTTTCTCCTGACAAATTTTCCTATTGAACTCTATGGAAAAATAAGTCAGGAGAAGAAACCCTTCAAGTTATTCATCCATATCTACTGCATATCTGGCAACAGAGTGATGGATTAAAGCTTGTTTGATACGTCAGACCCTTGATGACTTACAGCCATTTAGCCAACCATGTGTTCCATACTGTTCCAGTGTAATTTACAGCTAAATCTAGACCCACCCCCCAATTCCCATAGAGATCCATTCAAATGCAGAGATGTTATAGTATCGCTTGTAAGAGTACCAGAAAATAAGATATCAAGAGTCTTTTGATGTTGTTGGGTCACAGACATCAGGAAGTCATGGCATGCAAAGGATATGTGACCAAATATTAAAAATTATTACTTTATTCTATATATAAATGCAGGGGTGCCAATAATTGTGGCCAATGTGGTTTTGTTAAAAATAATTATTTCTTGATGTGGGATTTTTTTTTCTCATAATAAATTAACGTCAATTAAAGGTTGGATTCTTCTTGTTTTTTCAGTGTGAGATTAAGCTAATTCACCAAACGGTGAATTTTTTATAACCCTTTTTGCTCATCTTTACAGGGGGTGCCAACAATTTCGTCCATGACTGTATATATATATATTTTTTTGCGTGTGGGCTGCTTGTTACTGCCGTGCGAGTCCGCTATGTTACAGCTTCTGTTCAGCGAGCGCAGTTCAGCCGCCGCACTTCTACAGTGCTGCTGCTTGCCCTGCTAACCAACGTTCCTTCCAACGTAGTCAAATTGTACAGCTGAAATTGTCCGCCTCGCAATAAGTCACTCGCTAGCTTATATTTCGGCATGTGGACAGCGTGATAACATGTGAAAGCACAGCCAATGGGAAGGCGTGTTACTGCAGAGTCCCCGACCATCCTCAAAAATAACGCTTTCTGTAGCAATTTCTGTCAGTACGCGTTTCGTCGCTTGCTGTACAGGTTAGTATTGTCATGGATTTTTCCCTTTCAACCCACAGTGAGCAAGTCTGTCCAAACAGAACCACAACAAAACCATGTAATAGAATAAGAAAAAGAATTTCAGTTTATTTGGAGATAAACTCAGAATGAGAGAGAGTCTTACCAGAATCTCTCTAACTTGAAAACAGAATACAGAGGACATTTATACACAATCTATTATTGCTTTACTGATTTGTCACAAGGGGCGGTTTCTAAACATACAGAGCCAAGGGTATCCATTTCTTGGTGTTTAGTCTTTCGATAACCTCTAACCTTCAAACCAAGTAACGAAAACATCCATCTCACAGACTGCCTGTCTCTGCAGATTGTGAAGGAGGCACAGAGGGAGTGAAAACACAGCAGGCCTGCTTAAAGCCTACTCAGTGTTCACAGAGAATACATTGTTTAATTACTTAACTCAATGTAATTGATCTACTATATTAAATGCTTAATGATAATCATGTGATTGTCTCTATGTTAATACACACACATTGTAAAACAGAAAATTCCTTCACAGTATGCTGTCAAGAAACTCAACAATTGATAATAAAAGCGGTTGTTCGCTTTCTAATTTCCCCAAACCTTGGTAGCATCATTGGCATATCTAGTCTAGTTAATGTAATCAATAGTATATGACGATTCATGTTTTTATTGTTGAAAATTTCAGTCAGTGAGCTCATTTTGAAATTTCCAAGATAAGCTAGCAGGTGGCTAGCTATAGCTACTAGCCTGCTAACGTCAGCTAATCACTGCGAGCTAGCTATCTATATCGAACTATATAAAAATGTAACCGAGTGGACATTTGATGTTTTTGACATTCTAGCTAAGTAAATCACATCATATATGAACAAGGTAGTTTAGCTTTTTTGGTTGCAATGGTGCTTACACGGTCTGCTGGTTATTGTGAATACATTGTGATATGATCTCATTTTCAGACTAGTTCCGCTAGCATTGAGGCTACACAATGTTGATACTTACTTATAAGATGGGCGTCTATGTATAAGAAATATCTGTGAATGAGTGGTAGAGTACAGTGGAGTAGTGGTAGATATATTTTGGAACAATCTTTCTTTAGTAGTCACCAAAAACACTATTTTCTCCACTATTTAAAAGGGTTTTAAAAAATAATAATCTCAAACACCCCCAACCCCCACCCCCGTCTTGCCACACCCTAATATTTGCTGAAATGACGCCACTGCCCATAAGTGACATTAGCGGCTTATTGTGTGCAAAGAGAAAAACTCCTGCTTACATTTGATGGCGTGCAAGAAATACTCGACCGCGTGCTGGTACAAACGCAGGGCCTCCTCATAGTTCTTGGCCTTGTCCTCTTCGGTGGCTTTGGTCACGAGATCGATCGCTTTCTACGTCAGAAAGCGAACGAAGGAGAAAAACAGACACAAAGACACACATTTATCCCAGAAACTTTGACAGCAGTGAGGATTCAAACATTTTTAGAATATAAAAGTGCTAAGGATTGTAACTGTAGTGTTGCCAAAAACTGCCATTGTTGGTAATTTATTTATGATACAATACTTTTTACTGCTCATCAAACTCCAGAATGACCGACTGCCATATATTATTTTAAACAATATTTTAATACTAGTACAGAACTTCCACATAGCGAATAGCGTCAGTTACCTTATTTTCATAATAGGTCAACGAAAATGTAGGGATTCGCGCTGTACACGGCACTAATTATCCGTGTTAAATGCAGCTAAGGGAGAAATTAGGCATTGAGGATCTTGCAGTTCAACATAAAACACCAATACTAGCTAGCTACCTACGTGCAATAAAATAAAATGTGCAATAGAAAAGCATGATATCAATCTTGATAGCCTACAACCGATAGCTAACTAAATAGATAATTATAATTTCTAATCATTTCTATAATTAAATATTAAACTAGCTAACGCTAATCACTTTAGATTAATGACTGTGACTCAGAAGTTCACCAACAGAACTGGCATCGATGCAGGCATATTGCTTTCTTTCTATCTGACGAGGCAAAGTTGATAACGTTAGACAGCCTAGCCAGCTCGCCAAAAGAGGCATAGGCTAACCATCGCTCTTTTCAAAAGCATGCGGAACCCTAAACATACAAAAACCTAAATAATAACAGTGCGGGTATCATTGAATATTATGTCAGCTAGCTAACGATAACCATAGTACAGCAAGTGAGAGTGTGAGTAGCTACCTGTAATGTAGACGTTGTCATTTCATCTCACGCTTCGGCAAGAATTCTTCCGAATTACGGCACTGGTTCCCTATATTTTGATATTTTTACGTTGTAAAGGAAAGACTTAGGCTATTGTATTTTAATTAGTTTAAGTCCTTTGGAAGGTGGCAGTGTTTACGTTACAGCAAACGCCCTAATGAAACGAAAAACCATAGATACGGAAAATTGTGTTGTTTATACCAGAAGTGCTGCCCCTACTGGATAATATGATTCATAAAACTATTAAAGTCTTAACGCGAACGGTGCGGTTACATAAATCTATCGCACGTTCGGCTTTTGCACACATTTAGTAAATGAACGCTCTACCCAGGGGAAAAAGCAAAATGTAAAAGTCATATGAGATGTTAAAATATTATTAAACGATAACAATGGTTTTTGTAGTTGGACGTTCAGAGTTTAGAACGCTGTCTGATCTCTGATTCTCTAATTGACTGGATAGTCAGAGCAGCAGTTAGGTCAGATTTGTGACAGTGGTCAGAGCAGCAGTCGGCATGTAACGATGGTCAGGGCAGCAATGGGGAACAGTCAGTGTGGAGCAGTGATCAGTATGTAACATGAGGTGGATCCACACATAAAAAACATACCGTCTTACCCGGAAGAGTCGCCTTGCAACCCACGAAACATCAATTTTGGTAATTGATGGCGGTGAGGTGGGTCTGAGCTTGAAGGCATAAACATGCTGTCAGGAGCCATTCAGGACAAATGTGAGGTGTGTGTGTGTGTGTGTGTGTGTGTGTGTGTGTGTGTGTGTGTGTGTGTGTGTGTAAATATATCACTGATATAGTTCAGTGGTGTATATGCACGGCACCTGTGTGTTTGTACTTGCATGTGTAATTGTGCATGTGTGTGTACAAGTGAGATGTGAGAATGAAAAAAGAACAGTGGGTTAGGATTAGGTGAGGATGCATTTGAATGAAAAAAAAAAAACATTCTAAAGCCGTTAAGTTTGAGTATAATATTTTTGAAAATCAGACCTCACTTTCCCTTAAGCATTATCTGTAACCAGTCCTTTTGGTTTAAATAATGACAAATGAATGTTGTTATTCATACTTTCAGGCAGACAAATTCATATCAGATCTATGTCATGATTACTATGTCTTAATCATGCAATATATTATGCAGGGCTAAGTGGCCCTCGTTCCTGAATGCTCACGATAAAGAATACATGTGATTTGTCTCCATTTTATGTTAATAAGACAAACAATAGCTGTTAGTTATCAACAATCAATCAAAAAGGCAAATATTTGAATAATTGGATATTCATATGCAGAGATGTTCATGTTCACAACCTTGAGGTGGGTGTGAGCCAGAAGAGGAGAGGGTCACGAGTCTGCGGCATAATATTAACTGGGTCATTCATTCATTCATTCATTCATTCACAATCCGTTTAGAAAATAACTGCACAGAAAAACAGGTAAATCAAGACATTTATTGCAACTTAATCCCAACCAAAAACAAACAAAAATATTTTAAAATTATACATAAAAAGTTGTGTACCATTTTGATGCTGGAATCTATGGATTATTATTATTATTGAACATCACCAAGCTGTATGTTACTAGAGCTGGCAGACAGGCAGACTTGGTCATGTAACTACAGCAAAGTCATAGCTTTAAAACAGCTTGAACAGGTGCATTAAAAGAGTCCAACTTGCACAGTCAAATCTGCTGCTTTATAGTAAATTACACGTGTAAAACGATACCTGGGTAATGATTCCAGCATGGATTTTCACAGTGAATAAGGACCTGTACATCCTCTCTTTACAGCTACAGAACAGACAGAAATTTGATGAGCAAATAACACCTGGAGAACCATGGACTCGCAGGCTGACATCTAGGGCAACCAGTACTGCACAGACTGGCCTTTAGAGAAACCAGTACTGCACAGACTGGCCTTTAGAGAAACCAGTACTGCACAGACTGGCCTTTAGAGAAACCAGTACTGCACAGACTGGCCTTTAGAGAAACCAGTACTGCACAGACTGGTCTTTAGAGAAACCAGCAATGGGCAGACTGGCCTTTAGAGAAACCAGCACTGCACACTGGTCTTTAGAGAAACCAGCACTGCACAGACTGGCCTTTAGAGAAACCAGCACTGCACAGACTGGCCTTTAGAGAAACCAGCACTGCACACTGGTCTTTAGAGAAATCAGCACTGCACAGACTGGCCTTTAGAGAAACCAGCACTGGGCAGACTGGTCTTTAGGGGAATGAATGATAGTACAAACACTGAAAGAGGAAGCGCTTCATACAGTATACATGAACCTCATAACATTAAATAGTACACTGCTCTGAATATTACATTCTACGTTTATAACAACTTAAAATAGTAATACTCCTCCATATAACACTGCCTCGTCAGCCTAAAGGAGGAATAGGTTTCTGTCATTTTAAGAGGGATCTCTTCAGACACTTAGCCACTGAAGTGCTGATGAGGAGAGCCAGGTGTCCGAGCACGTGTAGCATGTTGGCTGTAGTGTGAGGGGCGTAACGGAGGGCGCGTCTACTGCCAGTACCAGAAGCGAGGCCCTCAATGTCAGCACAAGAGGCCAAAATCCAATTGGTTCTTCGAGGAAATGGCTTGCGTCCTCATTCCAGAGAGCCAATGTTATTCTTTGTCCCGGCTCTCCAGGGAGCGAGGTCACTTCCTATCGAGGATGCTCACGTGCTCACACATGGCTCCAAGCCCCGATACACGCGCCGCTCCCCCTTGTCCAACGCACGCTGACACGCAACAGCTGTGCCCCGAAAATGAGAGGATGCTTCCCCCACGTGCGGGACCCAGACCTGCGCCCTTAACGTCTTCCTCATGGACCACTCTCTGACTGGAATGTAAAAAGGGGCGGCATTTATGGAGAACATGAGGGAAGTATTACCTGCGTTTCCTCCGAAAGGGGCATAAAAACCGTTTGTGTAAAGGATCAGCCAGCGCTAACACGTTCTAATACAAACAGCGTTTTTCATTTTATACATTCACGAAACACATATTTGACAAACTTGGCTGCCTTCAGTTGCTTTCACACATTGTTCCTTTCAAAAGATTGTACGATATTTCAGTCACAATGTGTAAGATGGACTGTGGTAAAGAAAATGGAAATTTGAGGTCGATCGAGTGAAAATTTTAACATTTGTTCATCTCTGTTTTTTTCGTACAGCAGCCTGTAATGATGAAAGTATTGGTTGACTTGTTTGGAGCTGACGGTCTCAATTGCGAAATGCAGCTGACCCCATAAAAGAGAGCTCAGCTACAGTACCTCATCACAAAATCTGCTTACCCACAAAGCCTAGCGTCCACCATGGTAGACCCTTCATTACCCACAAATACCATTATCCCCAATTCCTGACATCACTCTTAATACTGGTCAGTATCACTATCAATACGAGAAGTAATGACAATGTTATCACACTGACACATGTACTTACAACACATGCGCATGAACACACACACTCTCTCTCTCACAAACACACACACACACACACAAATGTATCGATCCAGGGCTGCGAGCTCAGGTAGTATCAAACAGGAGGCAGAGGGGATCAGTGAAAAACTCATTGCTTTGATGGTGGGTTTTTGGGGGGCGGGGCAGAGGGGTGTGTGCGCACAGCTTCCACAGTGAGATAAAGAGCTCACGTGAAACTGATCCAGCCCCAGTCCCACCCCCCTTCCCTCACTTTCCACCCTCTATAAATAAACCTGGACATAAATCAAGCAGAGGACCCCATGCTCTTAACCTCCCCCTCGTCCCTCTCAACATGAGGCGGGACACGCCTCCTTCCTTATGATTAAATCCCTTTAGTCATCACCCACTCTGATCCTAATGATTACATGTTTTATAACTGCCCTCCGCCTCCTGACCTCCAGAGACAGGTATGACACCAGAGAGACACTGTGGCTGCGTCCCAATGCTCGAAAAATGCACCCTCCTTTCCTCCACTACCACCTCCTCTCCCCCGTGCCCCGGAAACAGATCTTTGTGTTTTAATCTAATGTTGCTGATTACATCTTAAGTACGTATCAATGGTTACATATTAATTAATGTCTCGACACAAACCGCAATGTCAGGTACATAGTATACTGTACATGCAGATACTTGTACTCGAAACGTTCAGGCAGTTTTGCATAATTCCTGGTAGGAGAGGAGTGGTAGTGGGGGAGTGGAGGAAAGGAGGTGGGGAGTGAAGAATATTGGGACGCACCCAGTGTCCTGTTGATGGAACATTTGGTTTCCTTGGAAACTCAGAGAGACTTGTGATGAGTGGACTGTAGGGCAGCGTGCTGCTCACATCTCCTCCACCAGGGGGCCCCGCATCCCACTGGCAGCATACAGGTGGTTCACAAAAGGCAGGACACACATACACACACATATGCCCACATTCACACCCATGCACTCTCTCACGCGTGTGCTCACACACATATGTACACAGACTCACATGCGCACATACACACATACCCTCTCTCACTCGCGCACATACAGTGAGCACCATAATTCATTGGACAGTGACACATTTTTTTGTTATTTTGGTTCTGTACTCTAGCACTTTGAGTCTGTAAGGATACAATGGCAATGAGGTTGCAGTGCAGACTGTCAGCTTTAATTTGAGGGTATTTTCATCCATATCGGATGAACCGTTTAGACATTATAGAACCTTTTGTACATTTTCAGGCATCAATTTTCAGACACCATTTTCGGACATCAAAAAATATTGGACAGTTTAACATAATGTAGAATAGAGTAATCATTTTTAATATTTGGTCGCATATCCTTTGCATGCCATGACTTCCTGATGTCTGTGACCCAACAACATCAAATGACTTGTAACTATACCCTAATTCCGAATGCCTGCAGCACGTTCCAAAAAGGTTTGGACGGGCAAAAAAAAGACTGGGAAGTTCAAAGAACACCTGTTTGGAACATTCCACAGGTAAACAGGTGATGCTATCGTGACTGGGTATAAAAGTATATCAAAAGACTCTTGATATCTTATTTTCTGGTACTCTTACAAGCGATGAATGGATCTCTATGGGAATTGGCGGGTGGGACTAGATTAAGCTGTAAATTACACAGGAACAGTATGGAACACATGGTTGGCGAAATGGCTGTAAGTCATCAAGAGTCTGAGGTATCAAACAAGCCTTAAACCATCACTCTGCTGCCAGACATGCAGTAGATATGGATGGATCACTTTAAGGGTAGTTTCTCCTGACAAATTTTCCAATTGAACTCATATTGAATAAGTCAGGAGAAGAAACCCTTCAAGTTATCCATCCATATCTACTGCATATCAGGCAGCAAGGTGATGGTTTGAGGCTTGTTTGATACGTCAGACCCTTGATGACTTACAGCCATTTAGCCAACCATGTGTTCCATACTGTTCCAGTGTAATTTACAGCTAAATCTAGTCCCACCTCCCAATTCCTATAAAGATCCATTCAAATGCAGAGAGGTTATAGTATCGCTTGTAGGAGTACCAGAAAATAAGATATCAAGTCTTTTGATATTGTTGGGTCACAGACATCAGGAAGTCATGGCATGCATAGGATATGCGACCAAATATAAAAAATGATTACTTTATTCTACATTATGTTAAACTGTCCAATATTTTTTGATGCCCAAAAATGGGGGAGGGGGGGGGGGGACTATGTACAAAAGGTTCTATAATTTCTAAACTCAAAGTGCTAGAGTATAAATAACAAAATAACAAAAAAATGTGTCACTGTCCAATGAATTATGGTGCTCACTGTATGTGCACACATGCACACACCCATACGAGCGCACAACGTGCACTCTCTCACTCATATGTACACATATGTATACACACACACAGTCAGACGGCGTGCAATTGGCACACAATCTTCTTGACAGATGCCACAGAAAGAACAAAATTCAAGTTCAGCAAAATCCCCATCACCCCCTCTCATCCAATCCCCACCCAATTCCCCCTGACCACTTTCACTGCTTGGGGGGCGGGGCGGTTTTGGGGGGGAGCCAGCTGAAGTGGTAGCGTTGCCGCGGGGACAGCAGGTCCACATCCAGCTGACGCTGCTCCTTGTCGCTGCCCACGGGCCGGTACCCCAGGAGCTCCATGGCACCCTTGCACAGCTCCTGGATGCGCCGCACCTTCTCGAACGGCAGCGAGGTGCGCCAGGCCTGCGAGACGTCGGCGGCGTTGCGCGAGGTGATCTGGAAGGCCTCCTTGTGCGTCCCCTTGCCCTTCCCGTGCGTGACGCGGTAGATCCAGTCCTTCAGCCTCTCGCTCATGGCCAGCCCCACAAAGTCGTACATGCCCTGGATCTCCACCAGAGGGTCGCGCACCAGGTCCTCGTAGCGCACCATGCGGTAGCGGTCGCGCAGGAAGTCCGGCGGCTTGAGCGCCGCCGTCTCGTGGATGCGCACGTGGCTGCGGCACACCTCCTGGAGCACGCGGTACTGCGGGTCGGCCAGCTGGGCATCGCCGCGCTCCAGCACCAGCGCGTTGTCGCGCGTCAGCGCCTTGGCCGACTTGTCGCGGGAGCGCGCCACGGCGCGCGGGTCGCGCACCAGGTGGATGACGCGCAGGTCGAGGGCGGGGTCGCGCAGGAGCGGGTAGAGGGGCGCCAGGTCGAAGAAGCGCACCTCCTTCAGCACCACGTGCGAGTAGCTGCGGCACGCCTCCTCCGCCCCCTGCAGGCCGCGCGCGTCGCAGCGGCGCTTGCACTCCGTCTCGTTGCTGAAGGCGCCGCGCGGCGTGAGCGGGCAGGCGGGCGGCGAGCAGAGGGCGCGGCTGTGGCTCCACATGAACAGGTGCGAGACGTTGCGCTGGGCGGGCGTGTAGGACTCCAGCACCGACAGGTCGCACTGGAAGACGCTGCGTACCAGGTCGCGCACCGCCATGCGCAGGGCCCAGGCGCCCGGCTGACGCAGCGTCGTCCACACGTGCCACGCCGGCTCCATCAGGTAAAAGACGTCGGGGTGCTGGCTGAACACCTGGCCGAGGAAGGAGGAGCCCGATCGCCACGACGACAGCAGCAGCACGTGCACCTTGCCCTCGGAGGGCGGGGCCCTGGCCGGGAGGATGCGCCCGTACCACCCGAAGAGCAGCACCACGGTGACGCCCTGCAGCAGCACCAGCGTCACCAGGGCTGGGGCTGTCAACCTGCAACGGGGCATGCTGGGAAACAGAGGAGAGCTTTAAAATTACATGGTCATAATCTCTGTCATATACATTCATGCACACACAACGCATCCATATAATAGTATCAATATACAATGCAAGTGTTGAGTCCACCAAACTTGTGTTGTAAAAAGTTAACTTTTAAAAAGTTAACTTTTTTCTTCATTTTTAGATAATTATTCAGCTTTTACTGCACCACTACACTGCCTGTTTGGCATTTCTAAAATGATCCATTATGAAAAATCAGAGGGAGAGAGAGTTGTGGGAGAAATGTTGCTGTATGAATGACCTCTATGTTTGACAGCTTATTAGAATATTAGCAACCCAGTTCCTGTCATACCAACATTCACCACCAGATGGCCTTGCATCAACGAAACAAAGAGGTACCTGTTCTCTGCCAGCCCTGATATTTAACTTTTTTTTTTTTTTTTTTTTTTGCTATTTTGTTTCAAAACAGAACATTCAATTGTGAAGCATTTTTATTTTATTTGGTTTTCTTCTGTCGAGCCACAAGGGCTGGAAAACAGGACACTAAACACATCTTGTAGACCCATGGAAAAAATGCACAATTAAAAATAAATGAAGGAATGCCTTGTATGTAATTGAATGCATTCTGCATGTATGTAAAATATACTAATTATCATATGTATAATTATGAAAGCAATATCCATAAGTTAATCATTATGAATGAACTGTTGCAGTGGATGCCATTATATTTAGTCATACTTCACACTAACATATCACCCTTATGACAAGATCAGAATCAGCAGCCATTTTAATCAGGGCAGCTCTCAACCTGGTCAAAATATGAGATGAACAATCATATTATGAGTAGTTTTTGCGAGGTTTTGGCAACTTTAGTAAGGTTTCATCAGGCTACGATTTGCATTAATCAACTGCCATATAATGTACCTCCACAGTTAAATCATACATAGTTACATACAGTCATAACATATGCATGAAGACCAAGCTGCAGCGAAGAAAAGCCAGCTCCTCTTGGAACTGTGGTATGAGGCATATGCCTGTCATAGTGAAGCAGCAGCAGTCAGACTGATTCCAATGTAAAACTTTTTGGGTTCATTGTGTGTGTTGGTCCTATTTTTCTAGCTATGAAACAGTTAACATCATGTAGATAGACAGTTAACAGCAGTCTATTGTATATACAGTAGAAACAAGGACAGACACTAATCTTAAGATTAGTGCATCAGTGTGTGCGTGCGTGTGTGTGTGTTTGTGTGTGTGTGTGTGTGTGTGTGTGTTCCAGAGTGAATGTGAGCGAAAGCAAGAGACACACACACACTGCTCTCTCTAACATAACCCCTCACCCAGGGATAATGTTAAACTTAATGGGCCCTGGCTCCCATAAGGCTCTAAATAAGTAAATAAAGGTGTTCTTTGGGCCTGGTGAATAACCAAACCCAAGGTGTGTGCGCGAGGGGGAAGAGCAGGGGAAACAGTGGATTGTGTTTCATGCCAGTAAAGCATTTTGAATGGGAAATTGAATTGCACTGAGAGATTGGGAGACAAAGACGCCTCGGGGCACACTGCATTTAAACGCATCGAATTCCCAGGAGCCAAGTCATGAAAAGAGTCATCTGCTGCTGAAGCTGACTAACCCATTAGCAACACTGTAAGACAACGCACATGCCATCTTCATACCAGCACAGAAAACAATCATAACATTTTATATTTATAATGTTTCATTTTGTGTGTGCGTGTGTGTGTATGTGTGAGAATGGTGGCATTCAGATCATTTGTAATATACCCAGTACCACAAATTAGGTTCCTTCTGGCGGAAAAAAATATGTTTTTTCTATTTCTAATTCATCTCAGAAAAACCAAGTTATGAAACTCATCAACACCTGATGCAGCCAAAACACAAAACAAAGAGACGGTACACAAGCGGCAGAGGTGGAAAATCCAGGTTCAGAAAGTAAAAGTCCTCCCCAGTATTTTGTTCCAATCACCTGGACTTCCTAATCAGCACAATTCTTCAGCCAGGAGGTAGAACTAATTAGTGAAATCAGCTGGCTGAGTTCATGGGTGGAAGAAAAACATGGCAGGACTTTTGCTTTCTGACCCCTGGATTTTACACCTCTGACAAGCGGAGTACCTCTACAGTCAGAGATAGGAAGCAGAGACAGATCCTGACCCAGTACTGGCTCTGGGTCCACAATGTTGAAAATGAAGGAGGCAGCGAAAAAGGAATCAAGGTTACCAAAGGAAGTGGAAATATGTGCATCACTATAAGACAGGAGAGGAGAACACAAACATGCACTTCCTCCGTTACCTACTGCACAAAATAAAGGAAGTGTTTCTTATTTTAGATTTCAGCAGTTATGTTAAGCCCAACTTCCCCAAGATTGAGATTAAGACCAGATACTCATGTCCCCTACAGGGGTCAAAAAAATGAATGCCGGGTCTTAGGAGAAAGAAAGAGAGAGAAATATGGAGATAGATCGATAGAGAGAACATGACAGAGAGAGATATATAGTGATAATATAGAGAGAGAAATAGATACAGAGAGAGAAAGAAACATGGAGCTATAGATACAGAGAGAGAAAGAGATATAGATAGAAAGAGAAAGAGAGAGAAACAGAGAGAGGGTGGCAGAAGGAGTAAAACGGATAGTGACAGAGCAAGAACAAAATGACAATGGGAAAGAAAGAGCTGAAAGCTTTTCTGAATATTCCAGCAATGTTCCTGCAACGCTCATGAAACAAGAAACCATGGGGCCCACAGAGGTATATGAAACAGGCCCAAACACCACCTGCCCCACCCCCACCCATACCCATACCCCTGGGGCCCCAGCAAGCAGCATGAGCAACTGCATCCCCCTATAAGGTTCACAGCTTGAGACACACATACACATGCATACACACACATGCACACACATACACACACAAGCATACACACACACATACACGCTCACATATATACATGCACTCGCACCACATACAGTACATTAACATACACACGCATTTACATGCACTCACTCTCTCTCACACTCACACACACACACACACACACACACACACACACACACACACACACACACGTGCTGTCTCTGTGACACACCCCCTCATAAATAAAATGGGCCTGGCCTCTGGCTGACAGTTTAATATATACCATACTGTATCCATATGGTTTTGACTAGTGTTCAAATCTGTTATAAAATACCCTGTCCTCACAGGGATTTTGATTAATAACTATTAATGTTGCTGGTCTGTTGAAAATGATGAACAGTTAAGTGTGTGTGTGTGTGTGTGTGTGTATGTGTGCGCGTGCGTGTGTGTGTGTGTGTGTGCGTGTATGTGTGTGTGTGCGCGTGCGTACGTACGTGTGTGTGTATGGAGACCCATACGTCTCATAATGCGTGCGCAACTATCGACTGAACGTGTCACACACACCTGCTTTGATGCCTGTGCAGCAAAGCAACGCCTGACCTGTCATGTAATTTCCCCATTGACTTATAACGGTCACGCGTGCACGCGCACGTTCACGCGTAATGACTGTTGCGCACCACGTAATCACATGACACGGAAGTGACTACGTGTAACATGCATGCATTTTTCGCAAACGCATGCATAAACGCACGCATTAAGATAATAGAACATTTTTGTCACACGCTCACGCGCACCCGCACTATGACGTGCGCAAACTACATCACACGTGACAAGATGATGCGTACTGCACTCAAAGCGTGTACACGTTCGTCTGTCACTGTTAGAGAAATTTTGTTATGCGTTCACACACACACCCGTTCGCATTTTTGATGCTACGCAACCGGAAGTTTTACTGCTTCGCGCGCAGCATCCGCGTACATGAACGCCTCGCATAGTTCGCTTCCATTTGATTATATTCTATGATCTTAACAGCTAACAGTTAACAGCTAACGCTAGCTATTTATTGATTAGCAAACCGTGTTATGCTAAAGGTTACTATCGTTCTGCAACAGAAATTATTTAATGACATTATCTTTACTGTAACCTTACCTCTGTCTTTGTCTCGTTTTTCCTCCTCTTCTTTTCTTTTTTTTCTTCCCTGAGCACCGGACAATTTGGGTCGCTTTGACATGTTGTCGAGCTTGGCGGTCATATCAAAAAACAAACACCTCCCCCCCGGAACAGACCAGTCTAATTAGTCGGAGGAGGGGGGGGGCGACTTAGGAAAGTAATATATCATCATTATTATTATTACTATAGTGGAAGTTACACTTTTTTTTTTTTCTTCCCCAATTTGTGGCGCCCCCTGGATGGATGGCGCCCTTAGCATTTGCCTATACTGCCTATGCCACGGGCCGGCTCTGTCATTACTAGTAAGCCGTGAAGTTTCGTGGGCTTGCCAACTTTATATATTTATGATTTTTTTTTTTTTTTTTAATAAACGGAAAAAAAAAAAACTTTGGTCATGACGGGACTCGAACACAAGACCTTCACATTACAAGCCCAACACCTTAACCAGTGAGCTAATTTCACTCTCTGATCACATCGCTCCTTCATATATTTTACCTAAATACTTTCTTCCAGAATACTAAAACATAAAATGTAAAGTGTATCTAGGCTACTAACTTTGTGTCCGTCTTTTGAATTACATCTAATAATAGATAAATACAAATATATATAATTTAAATGTCTGTATTGAATTGTATTATTGGCTCACTAGCACCATCTACTGGGATGAAAGTGGAACAAAAGTCCTGTGTGTCCAAGTGTCTCTGCTGGATCATAGAATATAATCAAATGGAAGCGAACTATGCGAGGCGTTCATGTACGCGGATGCTGCGCGCGAAGCAGTAAAACTTCCGGTTGCGTAGCATCAAAAATGCGAACAGGTGTGTGTGTGAACGCATAACAAAATTTCTCTAACAGTGACAGACGAACGGGTACACGCTTTGAGTGCAGTACGCATCATCTTTTCACGCGTGAAATACAATGCGCGCGTAACAACGCACGCACGCACGCGTACCAAAATTTACCAAGTTAATAATCACGCAGGCACACACACGTTGCTGCGCATGTGTTCGTTATTTTTGACATTGATGGGTCTCCATAGTGTGTGTGTGTGTGTGTGTGCACGGGTGTGCATGTGTGTGTGTGTGAACGCGATTGGTTTCACCGTAAGAGGAACATTGGAACCTACAGGGTAGTTTTCTGGACAGCTAAAACCTCACCTTCAAACAGACATCATTACCACCTTCCCATAGCGCATCCATTTATACTTAACACACAGTCTCCATCTCTGTGCACATGCAAGCCTCCATTTGTATGCTAAATGTAACCATACAATAGGAAAGCAAAGGGTCAGTTTCCCAAATCAGGTGGAGAGGGCATGGGGGGGGGGGGGGGGGGGGGGGGGGGGTTATTAGAAAAAGTCAGCCAGTGGTTGAGGAAGACTGATAATAGAGGATTGACTTGGCCCAACACGCACTAACCAGGGCTCAGTTTACACTGGTGCATCTGACCTCAGGAGCATTCCTGGCTGGAGGTCACCTGGACCTCCCTCCGTCCGATACACACTCTTATTACAATGTCAAAAATATGCAGTTGGAAATGTTTACTTTGTGAGTGCATGGAAGAGTACAAGTGTATGATCGTGATTGTGTTACTGCTCCTCCGCATGACTACGTGTACATTGTGCTACACATGGGTATCTACTCTCGTGCCATTACCTGTGTAATGTACTGTACCGCCGATGATTTTACGCTCGCTACTGTGTAGGCCTACTGTAGCGCATGTGCATACATGTCATATTAACAAACGTAATTTCTTCCACTTGGCCCATATTTGTATTTGGCTCACAGGTAACAATTACGCGCTGGTCTGGGACAGACAGCCGTTTAAAGGTACATTATAGGTCTCCGTTGCCCCAGCGGTGATGTAAACAGGACTATTGCCACGCCCATCCAGAGGTCTACATGAAGGTGAAAGCAGGTTTCCTGTACGCACAGTACTGCCGGTCTGGATTCAGCTCCTACACAAATAATTACCGAGGGTCTCGATTAGGAAATGCTGCATTGATTAGATCATGTACTCCAACTTATACCCATCGATGAGTCTGAAACATTTCAGTGAGTGAACGTTAGACAGTTAGTCATGGTGTCTAAGGTCAGTATATGGGTATCATTTTAAGAGCTGGCTCGAGCACTCATAACTCATAGAGCAAGATGGGTTATATAAATCGGATGGGCTGAACGGAGTCGGCGACTGAGGGAATGAGCATACGCGCAGATTGAAAGTAGGCTAGTGGCCGAAGAACGTCTTGTCCTGTCCAGTTGGAATACTGTGACGTATGACAGACCTCTCTCGTAGGCATCTCGCAATAATAATAATAATAATCTATAACAACACCAAGATAACCCCTTGGATTTAATCTCATTAAATACATTACTTGAATATCATATAGGCGACAGCATACATTAATGCTGTATGGCATTCGTCATGTATTTAATGTACGTCATATACAGCATACGTTGTAATGTGCACTGTGAAAATCTACATTTATATATGGTCTGAGTTATTATTTCTTATATTATGGGTGAATATTAGCCTACACGACGAGACGAACGGGAAAATGTCAGAAACACCAAAGCTTCGACCTTAAACTCATAGGCGGAGGTTCGCAAACTTTAACTTTCTCTCCTCTCCATAATTCGTCTCATCGAAGCCGTTGCTACACTTGAAAATGTAGGTAGCCTATAACATCTTTCATTCCGATGTTGATGGTTAAATTAAGAGAAAACTGTATCAGGGAACAGCGGCTCGCGTACAGGGTTGCTTTCTTTACAGTAAGCGGTCATAACCTGAAGATGGCACACGGTCCGCTGTCGTCACGCATTGTCCAGTTGAACCATAACACACCAAAATTAAACTCCAAATTCACAATGAACCAAAAAGATGGAAAACTTCAACAACAAAAAAACTAGTGTAGCCTGCCTACCTAAAACTTTTGTTTCCCAAATTGATAAAAGCACGAGTTAGGAAGCACACTCGCAAATACCGATGCCATTTGTTTTTACCCAATACCCACCGTTATTTAAAAAAAATAAAAAATAAAAATAAAAAGGCTGATAAACTTACCTCTTCACGTGCGTGTTGGGAGAGGACTGTGGGTTCGGATAAAGGAAATAAACTGAGATTAATGGTCCTGAAGTTTCAGAGGAGCACACTTGCGATGCACCTGGTTAACTCCCGGCTTGAAAAAACACCAAAATCCAGGGGAGAGCTCGTCTGTTCAAAGAATGGCTTTGAGACGTGGCCACGACCTGCCACTGGGTATACTATCTGGGAGAGAGAGAGAGGGGGGAGGGTCGGTGGAGGGTGGCAGAGCAGGAGGAACTGTAAGTTCTGTATTTGTTTTGTGTGTGTCGGTCCCAAATCCTTATATAGCATTTAAACACTGCATGATAACAGATTGTGCACGCTTTGCAATATCTTAGTCATCTTTACGCATCTGCTTTTTGATAATTGAACTTCAAACGGTAGCCGACACTATTACAATTTAATGTCACTCCCACAAAGTAAAAGCTTGAAAGGAAGAAACGTTTTGGTGAAATCGGTATACGTAAAATAATAAAAAAAGGTCTTACAATGACTTCTTCTTGTCCTTGATAGCCGTGTTGTATCCAATTGTTAATAAACTACAAGCCACTTTGTCATTTAACATTCTTTTAAAATCAATTATAAAGGGTGGGACCATGTATAGTGACAAACTATCACATTCCCACTAAAACACTCAGGGGTCTAAAAAGTAGGTAAAGTAGGCCTACACCTTCCTAAGGACAATGGATCACAGGACGCAGTTTCGGCTTATAGACGGGCAGCGTATTCCCCGAGGAGGTGCAGTGATCCCAGTTGATGTTAAGTCATGGCGCCAGCTGAACATACACTTGAGAGACAAGCCAGCGTGAAACGTCAGTCAGTGATTGGTTCATCTCAGTCACGTCTTTGTGATGTCGCAGGTAGATCAAGAGACACCGGAGAGCAAATTAGCATCTGAATATAAAGCACCACTCATTACACAACCATGAATAAACAAACGGTAAACATTCACCACACGTCCCACTCCCAGGTGACAGGCTGTTTTTCCAAACTTCTGTGCTTCGGCCAGTGCACTACGCTACTGCAACAATGATGCTACGATGTTCCAAATCGTACACTGCATGCATAACAATGTTTTACTTTCTGTTGCATTCGTCCCAAAAAATGCCCGTTGCTTTTTCAGGGTGTACGATGACATACGGACCCTGGAGTTAAGTTCTGATATCAGCTCATTCCATCAAAACACACTGGAGATTTCTGCCACCACTGAAATCTATCTTTCAACCCACGAGAAGCCATTAAGGTCTGATAACAGAATGCAGTTTCTGATCTCAGTGGCGATTACTGCCATATAATTGAATTGAATATCTTTATTGTCATTGCACAACGTGCACGCGATAAAACAATAAGATAAAAATAGAAAAACTCTTTAGCAGCTGCGATATTGCACTTCAGTATATTTAGGGTTGCCAACCGTCCCTTGAAATAAGGGACGATCCCTTATCAGTTCAATGAGGCTTATTGAACAGATAAGGGATCGTCCCTTATTTCAAGGGACGGTTGGCAACCCTAAGTATATTGCACATTTGCTAAATTGCAGTGGCCCTAGATACAAATAGTACAGTTAAAAATGTACTCGTTTGCCTGAGGCTGCAGTGTAAACTATATGGTACACTACCATAGTTAAGTCATAGACGTCATATAGACAAAGATAAATTTGTATAAAGTAAAACAGTAATAGTGAGATAAAGTTGGTAATACAGCTGAACCTAGATGATCTGTACTTTAATTACTAGAATCACCATGCCCCAACAATAAGCAGTTTTCAGAAAGACGCTATTGTATTTTATTCTAAAATTAGGACTTTAAAGTAACTTAAATTACCACACCTTTGTACACACATACACAATATTATTATTATTGCAATGATTAATATACCCTCATCGACACTTTCACATCACATCATACACTCACACACATCCACTTCCACAGCAGGACTACACTCAGTGCAAGGTTGTGACTATTGTGCATCAAGAATTTGTACAGGTGCACACCCACACATGCATAAACTCACACACATGCGCACTCACACGTGCACACAGTCACGCTCGTTTCCCATGATGCTCTCTGCTCTTCTCAGCAGACGGTGCTGGGGGAAGTGCTGTTCCACTGCTGCACACACTCGTCGCATTGGTGACCATCTCGGGTGCTGGGACAGGAAGGAGCTGCGTCTGTTTCCTGTCCTGAAGACTGCACTTCCTCTGTTTGTTCAGACTGGATTCCCGGGTCTGCCAGATGGGTCAACAGCCTCTCCAACCACACACAGCCGAAAAAGTATGTTACAGCCCACCTCTCAGTAAGGTTTGCAAGGCAGGTGATTAAGAGGCAGGTAGCGGAGAGGCTGTGACTGAGAGGCCAGGCCGTAAGACAGATGACAGCAAGAGGGGTGGGTATGAGACACAATTAGAGGGGAGGAGCTTGGAGTTAGACACCAGAAAGGGGGCGGGGTTGTGAAACAGGCGAGTGCTGTGGCAGAAAAAGGGAGGGGCTATGGGTTCTTGCTGGCCGTGGGTGGGTGGGAGCTGCCAGGCAGTGTGAGGTCATGGCTTGGGATTGGACCAGGGTAGTTAAGTGAGGACAGTGAGGACTGTGTTTTGGTGTGTGTGTCTGCCTGTGTGTGTTTGTGTGTGTGTGTGCATTTGGACCAGGACAGCAAAATGAGAACGGTGTGTCTGTAGCAGCGGTAGCAGGAATAAAAGCATCTTTGTTACTGGAGCAGCCTGTGGCAGTGTGAGAAGTTGCTGGGGATGGTGGACACGCAGATACCCTCCTCCTCCTCCTCCCCTCATTCATGCTGTTTAAAAGAGTTCAGTGCGCTTTGTTCAAACAACTACCAGCTAATACATAGTTCTTCATGGCAGGTGCTGATCTTTCAGCTACAGGCCACCCGTCTCTGTTTTCTGGGTGATAAATAGGTTTGTTAAGGTCTAACCACCCTGGGGCTCATTCAATAGGCAGGATGTTCTGTCTCTTGATCACTGAACACTCTATACAGTGTTTTGCAGCACACCTCAGTAAATGTGTACTGGGAGCAGTAACTTTGTGGTTGGGACAGCGTATTTCGACAAATTAAATGCTGTAATAGGCCACAGTATAAAGGGCCTTGTTGGTCTCGCCGGCTCAGTCGCCACACCTGCAGCGCTCTGCAACCGTGACGTTTCGGCGCTCATAAAGACGCTCCCGTTTCTGCTCCTCGGGTGAGTTCCTCCTCAGGTTCTGCAGAGCTCACCTGAGCTCACTCCTTCATTCATTAACAGGCCCGTTTCCGGCAACCTTCAAGAGTCCTTCACAGACTCCCAGTGCTTCACAGCCCGCACACCCTATAGCCGTTACTCATATTGCGGTCCTCAAGGGCCGAGAACTGCTGGTTTTCCACCCTCCCTTTACCTGGGAGTCAGGTGTTAAGACAGTCTAGCCAATCACCAGCATTAATTGTTCAGTTAATCAGCTGGGAGAAAAGAAAACCAGGGCCGGATTTGGATTTCAGGGCCAGATTTGAGTATCCATGCCCAAAACAGTGTTCTCTAGTCACTAGGTCACAAGTGTGACTTCAGCCATGTAAAGTAAATTATTGCCTGTGTAAGCCCAGTGCGTGTGCGTATTGTGACATGGGGTGGTTCATCCGGGTTAGGTTAGAGCAGGGGTCTCCAATCAATGACTTAAATTAAGCACTTACAGTTGAAGTCGAAAGTTTACATACACCTTAGCCAAATCCATTTAAACTCAGTTTTTCACAATTCCTGACATTTAATCCTAGTAAACATTCCCTGTCTTTGGTCAGTTAGGATCACAACTTTAAGAATGTGAAATGTCAGAATAATAGTAGAAAGAATGATTTATTTCAGCTTTTAATTCTTTCATCACATTCCCAGTGGGTCAGAAGTTTACACACACTCTGTTAGTATTTGGTAGCATTGTATTTAAATGATTTAACTTGGGTCAAATGTTTCGGGTAGCCTTTCACAAGCTTCTCAAAATAAGTTGCTGGAATTTTGGCCCATTCCTCCTGATAGAACTGGTGTAACTGAGTCAGGTTTGTAGGCCTCCTTGCTCACACACGCTTTTTCAGTTCTGCCCACAAATTTTCGATTGGATTGAGGTCAGGACTTTGTGATGGCCACTCCAATACCTTGACTTTGTTGTCCTTAAGCCATTTTGCCACAACTTTGGAAGTATGCTTTGGGTCATTGTCCATTTGGAAGAGCCATTTGCGACCAAGCTTTAACTTCCTGGCTGATGTCTTGAGATGTTGCTTCAATATATCCACATAATTTTCCTTCCTCATGATGCCATCTATTTTATGAAGTGCACCAGTCCCTCCTGCAGCAAAGCACCCCCACAACATGATGCTGCCACCCCCGTGCTTCACGGTTGGGATGGTGTTCTTCGGCTTGCAAGCCTCACCCTTTTTCCTCCAAACATTACGATGGTCATTATGGCCAAATAGTTCAAATTTTGTTTCATCAGACCAGAGGACATTTCTCCAAAAAGTAAGATCTTTGTCCCCATGTGCAGTTGCAAACTGTAGTCTGGCTTTTTTATGGCAGAGTAGTGGCTTCTTCCTTGCTGAGCAGCCTTTCAGGTTATGTCGATATAGGACTCGTTTTACTGTGGATATACTTTTGTACCTGTTCCCTCCAGCATCTTCACAAGGTCCTTTGCTGTTGTTCTGGGATTGATTTGCACTTTTCCCACCGAAGCACGTTCATCTCTAGGATACAGAACGCGTCTCCTTCCTGAGCGATATGACGGCTGCGGGGTCCCACAGTGTTTATACTTGCGTACTATTGTTTGTACAGATGAACGTGGTACCTTCAGGCATTTGGAAATTGCTCCCAAGGATGAACCAGACTTGTGGAGGTCCACAATTTTCTTTCTGAGGTCTTGGCTGATTTCTTTTGCATTTCCCATGATGTCAAGCAAAGAGGCACTGAGTTTGAAGGTAGGCCTTAAAATACATCCACAGGTACACCTCCAATTGACTCAAATAATGTCAATTGGCCTATCAGAAGTTTCTAAAGCCATGACATAATTTTCTGGAATTTTCCAAGCTGTTTATAGGCACTGTCAACTTAGTGTATGTAAACTTCTGACCGACTGGAAAAATTACTTGTGTCATGCACAAAGTAGATGTCCTAACTGACTTGCCAACACTATAGTTTGTTAACATGAAATATGTGGAGTGGTTAAAAGTGTGTTTTAATGACTTCAACCTAAGTGCATGTAAACTTCAACTGTAACTACAAAAAAAACACCCTCACTGTTACCTAATGATTTATTAATTACTAACCAGAACGTAGCTAGGTAAGTTATGAACAAACAAAGTGCTAAGATAACTCTATTGCACTCTAGCATGTCTGTAAACCGCTTGCTATAGTGAAGCCGATCTGGCTGTTACGCACAGCTATAACTACCTATGTTTCGATCGGAAATGCTGAATGAGGGCTTATCTGAAAGGTAACAGTCTTGGCTATTGGCTCGAACAATTGACAGACAGGTTTAAACTCCAAAGGGAGCAACCTAGATCCCCACTTCCTGGGGCCTACTGTGCTTTCTAGGCCTACTGTGCTATCAGTCAAAAGAATACACCCAATTGATGACGGTTTTGCATAAAACTCTACAATCAAGTCGAAAAACGATTTGTCTAAAATGTACAACCCCTGGCAAAAATTATGGAATCACCACACTTAAGAGGATGTTCACCCAGCTTTTTTACTTCATAGCAAATAAACAAATCAGATATGACACAAAACTATTTTTGTTTAATAGTTTTTTTTTTTCCATAATTCCATTCAAAAAGTGAAACTTTCATAGATTATAGATTCATTACACACAAAGTGAAATATTTCTAGCCTTTATTTGTTTCATTTTTCATAATTTTGGCTTACAGCTCCAGAAAACCCCCAAAACAGTATTTCAAGAAATTAGAATAGTGTGTCGAAAATCAGCATTTACTTCAGTTATTTCAGAGAATTAATGTTTTAGACTGAGTGTCACACTCTGTACGTGGTGGTTTTTGAAGCACTGACTCCAGCCTCAGTCCACTCCCTCTGCATCTCCGCCAAATTTTGGAATTGTCTTTGCTTGACAATCCGCTGAAGCCTACGATCATCTCTTTTGCTTGTGCACCTTCTCCTGCCACATTTTTCCCTTCCACTAAACTTTCTATTGATATGCTTGGACACTGCACTCTGTGAACAGCCAGCCTCCTTAGCGATGACCTTTTGTGGCTTACCCATCTTCTGGAGGGTGTCAATGATGGTCTTCTGGCCAATTGTCAAGTCTGCAGTCTTCCCCATACTGAACCAAACTGAGATACCTGTCCAATTTAACGACACACCTGTAGAAAAACTTTGTAGGTGTTTTGAGTAAATTAGATGATTAGAGTGTAACACTCAGTCTAAAACATTAATTATCTGAAATAACTGAAGTAAATGCTGATTTTCGACACACTATTCTAATTCCTACACATTCCCTAAACACCATTATCTACACCCTACATCAGGGGTAGGCAACCCTGGTCCTGGAGTGGCGGTGACGTTTCTGGTTTTTGTTCCATCTGAGCTTGATTGCAAGAGTTTGATGTACAATTAAATGTCTGAGCCTGAATATTCTGAATGGTGCCTCCAGCACGTAGTTACCTGCAGTCATTAAACCTGATTCATTAAAATTAATTCAGTTATGTACTTCTAGGTTTGGATGGAGCAAAAACCAGGACCGTCTCCTGCACTCCAGGACCAGGGTTGCCTAAACCATTCCATAAACACTACTCTCCATGCTTTACAACATTTTCTAATCCCTAGATCTCAAACCCCAACACTTCCCCGTTTAATCACTTAGCCTGGTCCCAATCATTGGCCCACACACCCCAACACTGCACCCTACACCAGGGGTGCACAAATGTTTTCAGCGATGACCCAAGGATATCAATCCATACTTTTTGTGACCCAATCTAATCTCATTTTCATTAATTAGCAATTCTTTGTTACACTGCTGACAATAGACACGTTTTTAATACCTAAAAGCTAAATGATGGGACAAAGTTGCGGAAATTAGCAGGCAATTAACATAAAAAGCAGAAATTAACAGAATTTTATGCCCTATTCGCACTGGACTGGTATTACATGGGGACCTCAAGTGATATAGAAATTACCTTTATTGCCCGGATGTAGCCTATTAGCCACTTATCCATAGGAAACTTAAAACAAATTAGCTAAAGCCATTAAATATCTTATGTTGTAATAAACAAGTAACTAGCTATAGCTAGCTTGTGAGAAGGAGCATCAAGGGCAACTGTTACCAGAATTTTGGCGAATCAGCGCTATCTCGTGGAGTGCAGTAAGTAGTAATGACGTGCCAAGGTCAATATTAAATAAAATAGGCATTTACGTGATCATATGAAACAGTCAAATAGAACATATCATTTACTGTTTACAAGTGGTTTTATTTTTTGCCCAGATGCAAAGCAGCAGCCCTAAAACACAGATTAGCTTGCAGGTGCAACTGCTTTATTTCTTTGGAATAGAGCTAGTTTATTTAGTGTGAGCTACGATAGGCAATATTGTTAGTTGTAACTTGGCCACATTTTGATATCAAGACTTTTAAAGGCAGGCCTAGTTTTTGCAAGTTGGAATTAAGGACTTATAGACAGCGCTATGTAGGTTATGCGTGAGTAACTTGGCTTTTTTGATGTCGTAGACGTTTTTGATCTGATATCACTTATTTTTTTATAGCTAACTAATGATGAATAATGCATGAAGATAAACACAGAGAGAGACATGCATTCCACATAAATGTATGCAGACATTCGCGTAACCATAACGCCCTCTATTGACAAGAATGAGAACAGTTATCCTATTACAGACAGCACACAATTACATTAAAAGATTTTGTAGATGAGCAGTATTTAATGTGTAATGAAATACAATCAACAGCACCACCTGAGCTATGGATCATGAAGAAGCATGTAAATTAATGAACCAAGTCTATATGGAGACATGCATGCACAATGGGCTAGACGCAAACACATTCTAGCTGAAAGACATACAGCCTAAATAGCTAGTACAGCCTAAATAGTTTGCATCAGTAAAATATGGAAATACAGTTTTAAAACAGGGCTATTAGTATTCTATGAAATACATTTAACGTTAGGCTATTCAACACTGGATTGCCAGATGCGTAACTCCAACCTTCCATGTGTGGGCTACGAGCTAGCGAGCCAGCTAGTGAGTTCATAAGCACAGCAGTTTTTTTTTCCGGTAGTGTAGAACGTTACCTGCGGGAAATGTTTTGTTACCGGACAGCTAGGTTTAGTTTAGTTTTCTGTAGTGCAATGAATGTAGGCTATAATGCATGTTGATTCGCTTCGTAGTAGCCTAGCTTGTATCTGCTTCCTGACGAGAAGCAGACTGACGTTTCTCTGGCAACAGTAACGTTGGCTAACAAGCTTAATTGGACAACGCATATTTCCCAGGAATCTTAGCCAGAAAGAAAACAATAGATACTACTAAGAAAGTACATACCAGAGATATTCTTCTACCTATTATTATTATTAGAATTAAAAGTGTTTGCAGTAAGCTACATTATCAGCAGAGTAGCGTAAACTAGAGCCACATTCGGAAGCTATTGTTTTTTTTTAATTGTTTTTTTTTAAAGTGACTAACCATGAATCAGATATGTTTGGGGAATTGGCGGTTTATAAATCCGATCTCTTAAAGGCTTGCTGCTTAAAGGAGGCTATCATCAATTCTTAATGTAGGCTATTATCATAAATTCTTAATTTTCCTAGTCGTTAATTTTATGGTGACATTGTGTTATGTGTGAAAAGAATAAAGTGAACAGAGCTGAAGTGAAGAAATTAATGAATAAAGAAATGTTGGCCGAGGCAAGGGTACGTTGAGGTTCGGTTTCCACAGTCAGTGAGTCATGACCGCAAGAGCAGAGCGTAATACCCTCCCCAAACCAGACAAGAGCGAGCGTTCGGTTTGGGGAGGGTGTGATATAGTACAAGTGAAATACAAGTGAAACATTGAACAGTTAATATTGGAAACCTCTTTTGCCTTTGCAATAAAAATATGTTAATGTGTTAATGTGAAAATAATAACAGTCTAAGAAATGAAAAGTACTTAACAGTTGCACATTGTTTTTGTGGAAAATAAGTATGTGCCCTGCTGGGCTCAAACCCACAATCCACTGTGTAAGAGACTGCAGTTCTACCCACTAGGCCACAGTAGCTTCATGGAAAGCATGAAACCATTAGCTACATTAACATTAAAAAACATTAGTATGAAGCGTTTTTATTGGACTATAAGCTTGATGAGCTGGTATACGGACCATACCCTCAAATAATAATTCTCCCCATTGGATAACATCGCGATGGAGGCAGGCAGTTTGGCAGGAAAAATGGGAAGAAGAAGAAGGAGAAAAACGGCAAAATAACCCAAGTTTGGGGCTTTATTGTGTGGATGTGTGAAAGTTGTATCTGAATAATTTGTGGTTACATGAGGTCAGAACATACAGAAGTTAATGTTTTTAAGGGCTGAGAGTCTATGGTCATTGTGGTTACTTCTGTAGGAAACCCTGAAAAGTGCCAAACTCTCGGTGCTGTATAGGTATGGGGCATGCCCCACCAAGCCGTAACTTGGCGGATGGCAGATTCTTGGAAAAAAATAATTAAATGTATATAATACATTAATACTGTATATAAATATATTTAAATGAAACTGTACTCTGTAGTAGTAGTAGTAGTAGTAGTTGTGACTCTATAGACAATTTGTTGAGATCAACATACAGTGTTTTGCACTTCAATTACTATATAAAAACACCAAAATGTGTTGTGCAATAAATATAGGCTTTTGCACTCTACGTCTATCCGCTGCGTTGATTTATTAGTTGCCATCCCCCCATGTATCCGCTGCGTTGCACAGGGTTGTAATAAGCATTCTTAGTTAGGTGTGGTTGAAAAACCACACGTTATCGCTCAGACTGATCGTTATTATTCTTCCGCCGATTTTTCAAAACCTATCTCCTCCTACACCGTTTACACCATCGACACCATTCATACCTCATTTTATACCTTTATACCCCCTCCAGGTTTCTATTACTTTTTACCTTTATACCATACACGTTTTGAGATATTTGACATTTTATCGGCAAAAAATGAATGGGGGTCAATGGGCACGTGCAGTAGGCTAGCTCACGGTGAGAATGCTCAGTGTGAGCACTGAGCTGATTTTTTTATCACTTAACGTTTTGTCAAAAACCTTGGGAAAATGCCAACGAGAAATTCCATAGCTAACGACGTAGCCTACTTCCGTATGCAACTGAAATGATCATACTCACTTTAGCTTTCAAAACTAATAATCGCCATTGGACTACAACAAATGCTGCATTAAGCGCAATGCGCTCTTTCGCCACGAACACGCAGACTATTAGCCCTATCTACGGTGCTAGCCTAGTCGTCAATGTCCCAATTATAGTAGCCTATTCATATTTCTCTGAAATTGTAAACAACTTTAAACCCTCAAAATTCCAATGTAGGATTGCTGCAGAGTCGCCGCTTGTGCACACATCAACCTCTCAAGTTGCACTGCACGATAAAATAGCCCAAACGCGTTTACAACCATCTTGCCAGTCACACAATAACATGCATAAAATGTACCGTTTCTACACACCACAAAAACGTTTGTCGCGATATAGGCTAGCCTATAGGCTATTATTAAAAAGTTGAAACTGTTACAAATAAACATTCGGCGCATTTTCCTTTGCGTAGGCTACGCCCAATGTAGCCTATAGCTACTTTCGGTATAACTTAACATTTTTTTCTACAAATCTCTGATAAACAGATTAAGGAACCAAATATCCTACCTCGTAACGATTCTACAACTGGTTTCTGTTGAATGGTGAAGAGATTCTTATTCCATTTTGCCACTGCCCAGCAACGTTGATGTTTCCACAGCGCTATAATAGCCTACGTTGCTGTTATGTAAAAACACACGTAACATTACTTTTTAAGGTAGGCTATATAAATACATTGGGCTACGTATTTTATCCGAATTATGCACATACCTGTTCCGTTGTATTATGAATGTACTGTATGTGATCATTCTGACATCGTAGCTATCATGTTGCTGTGGGTCAGAAATAGTCAAGTGAGTAGGCCTACCTGTCAGACTGCCACAGTTCTGTGCGGTAGGCTATCTGCAGATCCATAGACTAGAAAAATAATGAGAAGCACTGAAATAGCTTGTGTAAGGAACAGCGCCTACAGTGACTGAATGGGAAAATTACAGGGTCGGGTTCTTTTATTCACTGATTTTTATTTTTTTAAATTATATATATACTTTTTCAGTTTATGATTGAGGCGAGGCCCCTTTCAGTTGAGAGGCACGTTTCAGGTGAAACGAATGAAACATAGCAAATGCCGCCTATGCTTCCCGTCTCTGATCCAAATCCAAATGCTGTCACGTAACGTTATGTTGTCTACGTTACAAAATAGGCTACAATTGAATTGTTAACAAAACATATTTTTAGCGCTGTTTAAATTTTTGCCTATGTTTTAGCTAAATGCTCATCTAGCCTACTAATCACTCCATTGAACATTATTCAACAAATTCTGATTTATGTCTTAATAATGTTAGCACAGACAACTTCCTAACAAAACATGACAAAAGCATAAGCCAGTTAGGCTTCTGTGGTTAAGCTACCAGGAAAAACAAACCTTTCACTCTGCATGAAAATGCCAAGGTGACAGGTGCCAGTAGACTACGTTAGCAAAATGCAATCGACTATGATAGACAGCAAATAAACTATCCGCTACACATGATTGGGTTATAATCTCAAGTTTATGCGAGTCAACAACATTAAACTAAGTTACTATTAGCCAAACGATAGCCTATGTTTAATTATTGCTTTAGATAGCTGCATGCTAGGTAGGCTGAATAGAACGCTGAATTCAGCACAGGATATGTGGTTTGGACTTCACAAAATGGTGAGATCTGTAATCAGAATCAGAGTTCGTTTAATAAAGTGGAGAAATCAGTAGATGAGCATTTGGTTAAAACCTAGGGGAAAATTGTATGAACCCATATTTTTCTACAAACACAACTACGACTGTGTCCGAATAGTCCGAATATGCCAGTTGAGTATACTTTTTTTTTTTGAAAAGCTGTTAAATTAGGCTAGCCTTACCTGCGCGGCCAAATTGAGTGTTCTGAATATCCCCAGATGATATAGCCAAAGAGTGTAAAGGCAACTGATATAGCCTAGGCTACTTATGTCCAGGTTTATATGGAGGATATTTTGCATACTACATGTCACTGCAGTATAGACTACAGTAAGCAGTATGGTAGTACACAGGACGCAGTAAATTGGGCATTCACAATGCCTTCCTCTTCAACACTGTTATGACCCAACAATACTATCCCAGATGATTTGACATTACCTTTTTGTGCTTTTATCACAATACATTACTTCTTTGTATCACTTCCAGGTTCTTTAGACTACTTACCACAGGCTACATCACCATATTTTAACACTTTCACCTTCACTAGATCCCTTTATACCGCATTCACAGTTCATACCATTTCCACCTTTTATTTTCCACCTCACACTATACCATATTAACATCTTTCTATGCCATTTCCAGCCATTGATATTTATGAAGCAACCACACCTACAATTTCTTTAGGAATTGTTAATCTAGTTTATGTTACACTTGTAACCTTTGTCGGGGGCTTTTGGAAATATTTTACAAAAGCCCCCGACAAAGGTTACACTTGTAACCTTTGTCGGGGGCTTTTGTAAAATATTTCCAAAACTCCATCTTTCACTGTTGAAATTAGAACTATTGGCAGAAGCAAGACATTCTAGGCTGAGCGGTACTTGAGCGAACTGGAGCTTGTGGAGTGGTAACGTTCTAATAGTGCTCATCACTCTAATTAAATGTCCGTTTCCCCTCCTCGCTTGCTCCCACTCACATACTATGCCACACACACCTTTGAGAATCAGATGCACTCCATCGCCCCGGTATGCAGGCCAACCTGCATGCTCCAGAACAATATCCGCCGTGCCTTGTCACATGTTCCTCACTGGCTGCATACAGGCGTCCGGGCTGAGCTAGGCCTGCCTAGTCTTGCTTCTATATATTTGTACAAATGCAGAATAACATAAATGAATACTAAAACTTTGTTCAAATAGGCCTAATCACATTGGAATGTTGCTGTCGCCTACACGATTCCACGACCCATTAGATATCTCCCGCGACCCAGGTTTGGGCCGGGACCCACAGTTTGTGCACCGCTGCCCTACACCATACACTACTGCCAAGAAAATGCATTCACAAAGTCAAAAGCACAAGCTTCAAATTTAATAGACACATTATATTCACCAAAAGTTATAAAAAGGAGAAATGCAAAAAAATATTTACAGCGATTTACAGTTTCTTTCTTTTTTTTTTTTACAGTAATCATCAGACACAGCAGTCCAGCTCAGCGATGAGAGGGAATTCTCAGGATATGACCCGTATCTGGAGCTTCAGCAGAGGTCCCCGTAAGCCTGCAGCATGTGCACGTGTGTGTGTGTGCGCGTGCCTTTCAGTGTGTATACGGAAGTGTCCCTGCAGTGTGGATTGAACAGGCTGAACACATCAGGACCACAAACGGTTTGGACCAGAACTGGACCGGGCTGGACTAGTATGGGTGCTGTTTGCAGAGGGGCATGGGCACAGTGGGCAGGACCTGGTTCTGAAAGACGAAGGTTTGGACCCGGTGAAAGACCCAGAGGAAGATGAGGAGCACGCTGACGTACTGAATCCAGGCGAACTTCACCATCTCCCAGAACCCGGGTTGGTAGGTGAGCACCAAGTCAAGGGTAAAAGAAACCCAACATCAAGGACAGAGATACAGGAGATAAGAAGAAAAGACAACCATACCTCAATTTAATCGATTCAGTACATGCACATACATAGCTACACAGACACAAGCACACACATGCGTATACACACACACACACACACACACACACACACACACACACGCTTATGCACATTGAAGGGTTAACATGTTTTTATCCATATTATTTTGCTTATTTATTATTATTCTTATTACAAGTTATATAAAAGTAGCATATGTATTCTGCCCTTTTCAACTTTGCCTGTTATTTTCCATTCGATAAGGGCTGGCTGGGCAATCGTGTGAGCTAAGCATCTATATATCACAGACCGGGGCCTATCCTCGACTCCTTCAGGCCTTGAGAGAAAAAGGTGTGCAGCTGAAACCTTTCTACCTAATGAGCTGGTTGACCTTAACCCTGTCATGCATGGAGTCCACTACAGTGGACAGGCTTTTCAAAGTCTATTTTAACATAGTCAAAAACATTTGTGATCTCCAAAAAATATCAGAGCAGATTCCTTGCACCTTTGCCTAAATTTTGATATGCTCCACCTTGTTACATTTTATTGGCTTTTCTAGTTTGGATACAGTGAAGGTCAAAATGGCAGGTGGAGGTGGAAACATACAAACTCCCTCTGGTGTAGCTGTGAAAACCTTCTATTCCTAGAGAACAGAGCATGTTAAAAATATATATTCTTATTAGGGAAGAATGCAGCTGCTAGGGTTCTTACTAGAACCAAGAAATGGGAGCACATCAGCCCGGTGCTCAAAACTCTTCATTGGCTGCCTGTCAAATTCAGAATTGACTACAAGATTTTACTTCTAGCGTTTAAAGCTTTAAATGGCTTGGCCCCTGAATATCTGAGTGACTTACTCATTCCTTACTGTCCTCCTAGATTACTTCGCTCTCAAAATGCTGGCTATTTGAAAATTCCTATTATATCTAAAATTACAATGGGTGGCAGAGCCTTCTCTTACAGAGCCCCTTTTTTATGGAATAATCTTCCCATGTATGTACGGGCTGCAGACACACTTTCTGTCTTTAAGTGTAGGCTAAAAACGTACCTCTTTAGTCAATCCTATAGTTAAGGATGTCGGGGGGGGGCTAACCCTCTCTTTTCCTCTCTCACCCTGAGCTGCAGATTACTCCGGCCCGTCCCCCTCTCACCCTGAGTTTGCAGACTGCTCCAGTTATGCCCCTCACCCTGAGTTTGCAGACTGCTTCGGACCCGTCCCTCCTTTGGTTTATCCTCCCGACTTCACGCAACCGGAGTCCCAGATGCATCATCCCGCCCCCTTTGAACTGATGATTGAACTGATTATTGAATTGACTATAACCATTCAGTCCACCTTTAGTCTAAACCGGGCCGGCCAGCGAAGGATGGGCACCCCCTCTCTAGCCAGGTTCCTTCCGAGATTTCTTCCCACTGGGGAGTTTTTTCTCGCCACTGCTCAGTGTTTTTTCTCCCCTACCGGGGAGTTTTTTTACCTCATTTTGCTGGTTGGGGGCTAAGGCCTGTTTTTTTTGCTCAATTTTCCTTCTGTTTCCCTGTGCAGCGTCTTTGTGACAGTTCTCTGTAAAAAGCGCTATACAAATAAAATTGAATTGAATTGAATTGAATTGAATTGAATTGAATTGAAGATGCAAGGAGCAGAATTAGTTATATTTGTGACAAGAAATTACCGTAGTTCTTATATTGTATACAAAAAACCTTCTGTCCACTGAAGTGGACATCATGCATTAAGAGTTGTAATCTGCATGTGTGGTCTATATTTTCAATGGGCCATTTGGGGCACATTTCTGATGTGAAAAAAATATTGCTCTGTTTTGTAATAATTCATGCATGAAAGGGTTAATGCTGGCACAAACTTTTATAAGGGTCTTTCTGCAGAAATAAAGACCCTTATAATTGGATCTAGTCTAAGTGTTTTCCTGACTGGATTACCTCTTTATTATAAGAAAAGGGTGGATTTTTCCTTCTCAACCCAACAACATGCACACAAGCATGCAAGCATGCACACACGCACACAAGAACAGGAGCACACACACACACACACACACACACACACACACACACACACACACACACACACACACACACACACACACACACGTACACATGCACATGCACGCACACACATACACACACACCATTTTGCTTTCATTTAGCAGCTAAATTTACATTTCAGTTAATACGCAACTGGCTCCTCTCTGCTAAGGAGAACACGAGCAGCCCAATATAGTGACCCCCAGCCCTGGAGGATATAGTGACCCCAGCCCTGGAGGATATAGTGACCCCAGCCCTGGAGGAAAGGAAAGACATGTAAAACCCCTATAAGGGATACAAAATAAGACACTAATGTCTCCCCAATAGTGCTCTTTATTCTTTCACACAGGAGTGAGAGACCAGGAGACCCTGTCCTCTCTCCAAAGTGTGTGTGTGTGTGTGTGTGTGTGTGTGTGTGTGTGTGTGTGTGTGTGTGTGTGTGTGTGTGTGTGTGTGTGTGTGTGTGTGTGTGTGTGTGTGTGTGTGTGTGTGTGTGTGTGTGTGTGTGTGTGTGTGTGTGTGTGTGTGTGTGTGTGTGTGTGTGTGTTCTCTCAGAGTTCCATCAGCTGTGTGGCTGACAGCTGCAATGGTCTGTTACCAGGGCTATGTTTATGCATGCTGTGAGTCCCCACAACACCACACAAACCATATGTGTACAACACAATTCTAAGTAGTTTACACTTCACAGTTTTAAGATGTACATGTCTGGATTGCAATACAAGTATGAATTTCATTTTATGTTAAATCAAACATTTTGACTGCCAATAGTACAGGTGTGAAAATAATTCTATACTTATTCGACTGCAGCTTGGTTAATGGCCATTATATTTGTAACTGAGAAATTACTAGCTTTATTTATTTTGTAACAATCTGTATTCGATGGAGATGTTATAAAGTTGACAGGCACAATAAGGTCTAATATCAGGCCTAATGTACTGAAGGACTTGAAACACACAGGCGTCCATGTATGTACGTACACATATGCTCACACACGCGTACACTCTCATACTCACACAGACACACATACAGCTGTAAAGGATATCTGATGACCTCCACAGGGTAGCGGATGACAGCGTTGATCTGGAACGGGGCACCTGCAGCTCGACCCACAGTCCACACTGGGCCCGGAGTGGTCAGAACCGTAGTGACTGAGAGAAACAGAGAGGTTAGGATAATGACCCAACACACGTCCCACACACTCCCATCCACAACCATAAATGTTAACAATACATAACATAACAATACAGAACAACAAGAACAAGTAATTCAGCCCACCTAAACCTGCCATTTACCTAAAAACTAAAGAGCACCCACCACTGTGTCAAGCCTGGAATTGAATTGAATGCCCCAAGGGTATCTTCCTCTACCACATGACCTAGCGAGCTGTTCCACCCTCTAGCTTGGAGGTCCAGTGGGAGATTTTCGTTGTTACGACAACAATGAGGGGATGAGGGGATGACTTCTACGATTTCATCCAGCTTTGTTGTGTAATGACCTTTGCTGAAAGATGCCATTTAGTGTTCATAACTGGATGACTTTAAGGGCTTTACGGCCTCATTTCCTCTTTGGTTTTGCAGCTGGTATTCGCCCTTGCATGACATGACCACAAAACCTCTCAGAAGGAGTGCAGCAAATACATGGCCAACCCTTCTGTGTGAAATTCCTGTTCTACAGGCGGAACTTTTTAAACATAACAGCACATTCTGCCTATTCACTCAGGTGCATCCCAACTGGGAATAGGGCTGTATACAGCAAGAGACAGAGCTGCACAGTAGGAACCAGTATAAAGTGGAATTTTGTAGTCTACACATATTACAGACACTGGTCTCTAGTTTTAATGGGACTTCAGTCTCCTTTAGAGAAAACGGCAAAGAGAACCATTTCAACCATTTAAGTTCAGTTTTGAGGAGGTTAAAGATGCTGTGTGTAGCCTTTTTGTTTTAACACAATATCATAAAATTCTGTTTGATTACACAGTGTAATGGCGATGGAAGAATGAAAAAATCACTGGTCAAATCCATTCACTTTGAGCCTATGCTATTCTCTGTAGTGTCGTATTCTCTGACACTGCAGCGGTTCTTGGAGTCTTGGAGAAGTTTTTCCTCTTTTATTATTGGCTGTGGTTCCTTGGCTGTGTAGACTCACAACATCAGTTTTCATAGCTCGCTTTTCTTTTGTTCCTGCTGCGCTGAAACTGGAATATTCTGGCAAGGTCTGACTTATTGTTCTCTCTCTCTTTTCTGGTAATTTCAATTACAGTCTGGTTTACCGTAATTTTTTTTTTTTTTTTGGAAAATTATTAGTGAGCCTATGTTCATTAATTAATGTATGACTCCAATTCATTATTCTAATTGATGGTTTTTCCTTTAATAAAATGTATTTATCTTAAAGACCTGATTTAGTCTTTGCTTTGACTTGTTGGTTGATTCCACCAGGCTACTGTGGAATAATTCTATGTTACGTGTGTAACATTAGTAATAACACATTACTAATACGGCAAGTTAATTGATGATTGTCATGTTCATAATAAATATTATATTTATTATAAAGTTAAATCCATGAAATGTAATTAAATGGAGGTTAAGTGAGTTTTACCATGCAATACCGCTTGTGTTTAGTATTCACTTAGTAGTGCAGGACATTTTAAACAAGGGCATCGAGTGTTGGAACTGCTGGATTCAGAAAATGAACACATTTTTATTTAAAGGAGCTATATGTAACATTGACACCGAGCATTTAAAATGAGTACTGCAATCCAAATTCACAATATTGGAGAGAGTTGTCTCCGCCCGTCCCCTCCTCCCCAGACTCTAAGCTCACGCGGGTTGCCAGGTTGAGGAGTCGAGACACTGAACGAACACGAGAGCAAGACGAGGCGAGTGCAACATTATATTTTGAGACGAGCTTATTCTATTTTGACAATGACAAGCGACGACGAGTCCTACACTGTAAGTTGATCAGCTAATGTATACGTTTGCAATTTGTTTATTATTTGCAAATTATAAACCAGCTCATGTGGATTTTTTATAACTCTGTCAATGTTAGCTAGATGCATGGCTGGCTATGTTTACGGTCACACAGATATAAGCTAACGTTAGTGGTATGTTTAGCGAGTAACTATATACATATATATTTAAATCTTTAGCTAGCTAGCTAAATGGAAACAATTTTGAACTTAGCTTAGGCATTCGTAAATCGGCTGTCGGAGTGCCGGAGTACATCTGGTTGTTCGTAATGGGCAGTCGACTCGGAGTCAACTCGGAGAATAGTGAATCACACGGGCCAAAACAAATACAGATGTTCCGACCCGGAATGGAAATTTCAAATTAGAACATACTGGCTGTAGCATTGTTGTCGGAGAAGCCAGTATTTCGACTTAGCATGTTTCCTTAATCTCTGATGACATATCATGGTCATTTTATGATTTAGTACTTTAAATTTGTTACATATAGCTCCTTTAATCCTCACCTCCTCAACAATATATACACAGTTGGCGTACTTCGGGAGAAGACAAACGTTCACAACAAGGTCTGTGGATGTTTGTGAGTAAATGTGTCATTATATTTGTAAATTAGACCTTGTTGTTTATTTTTTCAAATGTAAATCTTGGACTTTGGACCCTTTGAAATCCGTTATATCGGGGTGATGTCAAGGTGAGTTGCAGTGGATATCTACAAAACTAGCGAGTTTTGAAATTACCTGGATGGATAGATAGCACTCCGGGTATGTTGAAACATATCAAAAGTAAATTTTTGGTTTAACTTCCCCTTGAAAAGACTGTCCTTGCTGGCATGGTTCTCTTTGAAATGTCATGCCATAGGATAATCCAAGTTCTGCATTCTAATAGCATGCTTGTTTTCTGCTACCCTATCTTTCAGACACCTCACGTGCATCCAATGTCAAAATTACATGGGCATGAATGGCGATACACCACATGCATTGTGTTGCAATTGATAAAAATATCTGCTCTTACGTACCTCTCTTGTCTTAAGGTCAATAAATAATTTATTTTTTATGACGTTTCGACAGTGATTACATGATGTCCGCATACATTTGTAAGTGCCTATTGGTCTCTTAAGCCAATCGCTCCCTTTTCTAGCTGGAAGGAAGCTATGCACCAACCTGTCTCTGACAGTTGGAGTCCGTCTCTAAGAGAAGATGGGGGGATATGAAAATATAGTCCCTGCGCTCAGCAGAATTAGTCCTACTCTGGGCACTGGAAATTTTAATCTTACTATAGGATTGATCAAGGAAACATTTTTTCATACATTTAAACTGTTTGTCAAACTCAACATTCTGGTCACAAATCCTTCTTAGCCGTTGCTTAATAACAATGGGCCTCATTCACCAATCACTCTACGAACAAATTTGTTCTTAAGACTTTCTTTAAAACATTTTTACAAACATTTTGGGATTAACTGATGTTTGTGTTCTGAGTTTATGTTCAACCCAAGAAAAAATCCCGACTAAGAAAACTTTGGTGTATGTCAGAATGTTCATAAAAACGTTTTAAAGAAAGTTAAGAACAAATTTAAGAACACATTTGTTCGTAGAATGGTTGGTGAATGAGGCCCAATGTCTTTCTTTTCCAGGGTAGGCTGTACAAGCAATGTAAGTGGACAAGCACGGGAGCCAGTTTCAGCCCCAGAGCATGCTTGTTTATTCCTGGGCCTTTGGGAGTCTGAATATGTTTTCAACTCTAAAAATAACAGGTTTCAGGATAACATTATTTTATACTATAGATTTATTGACGACGGATGAATTGCGTGCATTTCATGACTATTTAAACGGTATCGACAGAAACATAAAACTTTCAATTGAATATTCTAATGAGAAAGTTAACATTCTTAGACTTGACTATTTTCAATAGGGATGATGATAACTTTCACACCACTTTATTTAGAAAACCCACTGACCGCAACTCACTTATACTATGCCTCTTTTCACCCTCACCACTTAAAGAATAATATACTTTAAGGTCAGATCCAAGTACTATGAAGGATTTCTGGCCTGTTGAGTTTGAGTGGTGTATCACCTTACATGCCCATGTAATTCTTTTTAAATTGGACGCACCAAGAGGCAAAGATAGGGTTGCAGGACACAAGCATGCCATTAGAGCGCAGAACTTGGATTATCCTATGGCACGGCATTTCAAAGAGAATCATTCCAGCAATGACGGTCTTTGGACAGTCTTTTGCTCAAGGTGGAGGGTATAGAAGCTATTGAACTGTCGAGTAGAGGTGGTGACCGTCTTGGGAAACTCTTGCAAAAAGAACCTATTGCATTTCTAAGTTTCATGCATTGGTATATCAGGGATTGAATGAAGAAATTGGTTTCAAACCGTTTGATGATTTTCCTGTTGTATTGTGATTGTGTGTAGAGTTTGCCTTACTGTTGACACATTTTTATGTGATGTGTAGGCTATACTGTATATACGATCGCAGGAATGTACTCAGTTCACCACGCCCTGATGAAGACCCTATGTGGGTCATTTTTTAATCATTTTTCTTTCCGAGATGCACGTACTATGTTAAAGGACTTTACCCATTCTCCTGCTCTGTACTAGTATGCCTGAAGCTAGCTGTGTTTAGCTCTTTTTCCTTATTGAACAGTTTTTTTCCCCCTGCAAGAGCACCTTGCATTACTTGGAGTCTGATATTTTTGAGCAATTGGTTTTTCACCTCAATTCTACAAGGGCATCTCCACCAGTTTGATTCCCACAATCCAACTGTTAATAGACTTGTAGTCAATTAGAGATCTCCATGCCTGAATCTGAGAGCACCTCACCCATATCTGAGAATACCATGCAGTGTCAACTGGGATAATTTGCAGTATTTCTACTTGGGAACATTTCTGCCAGAACTCCCCCCAAAGCCCTCACAGCCTATAAAGTCTAATGACCTAAATTCCTTTTAAAAGATAGACAAACATTCCAACCCTCAGCTAGACACAGCCTGAAACCCAGTGAGTCACCATCTGACACGGATGTAACTACTCCATTCCATTGACGCAGAGCAGATATAGCTAGGAATTAACTTTGTTTATAACTAATATTACAGTTACATTCCCATACAGTCATGGTTCATTGGTTTGAAAGTTTTTTTTTTGTACAAACTGCTAACTTTAAGTTATGCTGAGGCAATTCATACAAAATATATTTCAATAGAAAATATATACTAATATACAGGAGCGATTAACTGAAACAGAGAGACTTAAAGGTAATGGGGAAGAGAGTTAATCTGAAACACTTGGTTTGAATGAAGTATAAATACAAAATACTGCTCTCATCGCTTGTTTTTCATTACTTATTACTGCTTCACTTCAGCACTTTCATAATTGCTCTCAATGTACTTTAGTGACATGAAGGCCTCTTTTGCTGTGGCAACAGAGCCATTTGAATTCCACTGAAATGACTTAACTGAACGGAGTTGTAGGAGGTTATATAAGCCCTCTCTCCTTGGTCCTATAGCTGTCTATGTGTGTGTGTGTGTGTGTGTGTGCATGTGTTTCTACCCATGCGTTGGGGGGGGGGGGGGGGGGGGGGGGTTCGGGCTGCTGCTTTCTGTGGAGGTGGAGTCAGAGGCAAAATTCAATTCAAAATATATAGGGAACTCCTCAGATTACACATTTCCAAGTTTGGGTTCTAGAACATTCAGATCTGCCCCATTCTCTCAGTTGAGCTCTAACAACCAATACATTCTGATTATCTTTTCCACTTCTTTTGTACGTATTGGCTGAGGCAGAGAAGTTATTGATGCATCTGAAGAAAAAGGGAAAATAAAACAGCAGTCACACACAACACCGACTGGTACATTACAGCCCAGTGTGTGCGTCTTAATCACCATCTTCCCATTGCTCTTTATATCTCAGGCTCCATTTCACTACACGTACAGACTCGCTCCTCTCCGAGCTACACACACTCTCTAGCCTCTGTAGTGGTTCGGTCTTTCGGCAGGCAGCAAGCTCCGTGCAGGGCTGCTTCTCTCCCCAGGGTACAATCTCTCCCCTGACAGGCTCATAACTCTCACCTGAGGTGAGAAACGTGACTCTGTGCTGACCTCTCAGAGGAGGCGTCTGCCTGTGCCGGTGGACATGATCTGTCCCCTGCGCCCGTGGACACGCTCTGGCCCCCGAGCCTGTCGTTCATCACGGTTTCTCTCCTGCTGTTTTAAGCGGTTTCCCGTTAGCGCGCCGCAGTGTGTTGGGGGGGGCCCAGGAGCACGTTGGGCTTGTTTCTGTGAGGGCAGCTTCTGCTCCAGGTTTAATTTGGTTCCCCTCTAATTTTCCCATTTCATTCAAAAAGAGTTCTCTCTTGGCTCTGCTCCAGCTACAAGGGTTTGTGCTACACTGAAGTCATATTAGCCGTGACTTGGGTGTTAATCAGTGGTGTTTGCTGGCTTAATTCTGTCCTGCATGGATTATCTGGAAATAAATGGCATATATTAAACTATTTTAAATATAAGTATTGTTTATACAGAAATGTTTTGTAAACTAGAAGAGAGGACAGGCGTGCTCGACTCTGCCCTCTGCCAACCCTTAAAGTGATTGGATGGATCACTTTAAGGGTTGTCTCTCCTGACTCACTTTCCTACTGAACTCTATGGAAAAAATAAGTCAAGAGAAGAAACCTTTAAAGTGATCCATCTATATCTACTGCACATCTGGCAGCAAAGTGATGGTTTGAGGCTTGTTTGATACGTCAGACCCTTGATTTGACTTACAGCCATTTAGCCAACCATGTGTTCCATACTGTTCCAACGTAATTTACAGCTAAATCTAGTCCCACCCCCCAATTCCCATAGAGATCCATTCAAATGCAGAGAGGTTATAGTCTCGCTTATAAGAGTACCTGAAAATAATATATCAAGAGTCTTTTGATGGTGTTGGTAACAGACATCAGGAAGTCATGGCATGCAAAGGATATGTAAGCAAATATTAATATTGTAACCAAATATGATGACTCTATTTAAGTTTATGTTAACTTGTCCAATTAATTTCCCCCTAAAATAGAATATATGGAAAAGACCCTCAAATTTATGATGAAAGTCTGCACTTTAACCTCATAGTCATTAGTCACTGTTCCATTTCATATTCAATACGCTGGAATACAGAGCCAAAACAAAACAAAAAAATGTGTCAATGTCCAAATACTTTTGGACTGCACTGTGTGTATATATATATATATATATATATATATATACACTGCCTGGCCAAAAAAAAAGTCGCACACGCTAATATTTTGTTGGACCGCCATTATGGCGCGCATTCGTCGTGGCATTGTTTCGACAACCTTATGCAACGTCACAACATTTATTTCTGTCCAGAGTTGCATTCATTTTTGGCCGAGATCTTGTATTGACGACGGGAGAGTCGAACCACTCCGTAACGTCTTCTCCAGCACACCCCAAAGACTTTCAATGGGGTTAAGGTCAGACTCTGGTGGCCAATTCATGTGTGAAAATGATTCCTCATGCTCCCTGAACCGCTCTTTCACAATTTGAGCCTGATGAACCTTGGCATTGTCTTCCTGGAATATGCCCATTGATGGGATAACCTGGTCATTGAGTACATTCAGGTACTCAGCTGACTTAATTTTATTGCTGCATAACATTGCTGAGCCTAGACCTGACCAATTGAAGCAACCCCAGATCTTAACACTACCTCCAGAGGTTTGTACAGTGGGCACTATGCATGACGGGTACAACGGCGATGTTTTTTTTGGCCAGGCAGTGTATATATACAGTCAAGCCGGAAAGTCTCCCCCACCCCTTTCACCTTCTCCACGTTTTATTACGTTACAGACATATTCCAAAATTGATTAAATTAATTTTTTCCCTCAAAATTCTACACACAACACCCCATAATGACAATGTGAAAAAAGTTTTTTTGAGATTTTTGCAAATTTATTAAAAATAAAAAAATAAAATTTCTCATTTACATAAGTATTCATACCCTTTGCTTTAACCTATTTTTTAAAGTATCATATTTCATATTTGGTCGCATATCCTTTACATGCTGTTACTTCCTGAAGTCTGTGACCATCAACATAAAAAAACTGTCGATATCTTATTTTCAGGTACTGTTACAAGCGATACTATAACCTCTCTGCATTTGAATGGATCTCTATGGAAATTGGGGGGTGAGACTAGATTCAGCTGTAAATTACACTGGTACAGTATGGAACACATGGCTGGCTAAATGGCTGTAAGTTATCAAGGGTCTGAGCTATCAAACGAGCCCCAAACCATCACTCTGTTGCCAGATATGGAGTAGATGTGGATGGATCACTGCAAGGGTTATTTCTCCGGACTCATTTTCCTATAGAACTCTATGAGGAAAAAAGTCAGGAGAAACAACCCTTAAAGTGATCCATCCACATCTACTCCATATCTGGCAACAGAGTGATGGTTTGGGGCTCGTTTGATAGCTCAGACCCTTGATAACCTACAGCCATTTAGCCAGCCATGTGTTCCATACTGTACCAGTGTAATTTACAGCTGAATCTAGCCTCACCCCCCAATTTCCATAGAGATCCATTCAAATGCAGAGAGGTTATAGTATCGCTTGTAACAGTACCTGAAAATAAGATATCGACAGTTTTTTGATATTGATGGTCACAGACTTCAGGAAGTAACAGCATGTAAAGGATATGCGACCAAATATGAAATATGATACTTTAAAAATACGTTAAAGCAAAGGGTATGAATACTTATGTAAATGAGAAATTTTATTTTTTTATTTTTAATAAATTTGCAAAAATCTCAAAAAAACTTTTTTCACATTGTCATTATGGGGTGTTGTGTGTAGAATTTTGAGGGAAAAAATGAATTTAATCAATTTTGGAATATGTCTGTAACGTAAAAAAACGTGGAGAAGGTGAAAGGGGTGGGGAGACTTTCCGGCTTGACTGTATATAATGTCCATAATGTTCGGGACAAAGACATATTTTTCTTGATTTGGCTCTGTACTCTGTAACAATTTTATATTTGTAATGAAACTATTCACATGTGGTTAAAGTGCAGGTTCTCAGCTTTTTTATACATTTCGATTTCGCCCTGTAGAATTTACAGTACTTTTTATACATAGTTACAAATCAGTTACAGTTGCAAATGTGGAGCACAGAGCCAAATCAAGAAAAAATATGCCTTTGTGCCAAACATAATGGAGGGCACTCTATATTACGTGAGTGCAGACATTTTTTTATAGTTGCATGTTTTGGAAACTGCCATAAACTGTACTATAAACGTGCTATAAAAACGTAGATCAAGACGGTTAAAACCACCAAGAACAGTCAACGCCCCTCAAAAAAGCCATAAAAAAAGCAATCCCATTGTGCACTACTCTATAGTGCTTGTAAACGAAGACTTTAGCCTTTATAAATGTGAATTGCAAAAAAGTGAGCCATTTTGAAGTGGGAACCGAATGAGAGATATTCTAAATGTACCGTCCTCTGCGTTCTGAGTTCATGCGTTTCTCCAGTGGCCATTCTCTTTATGCAACTGCGTGGTCAATTCTGCGTGACTAAAGTAACCTGGGTGTTCGAAGCTAAAGCCAAAAGCAAAAACTAAAGACCCGAAGCCATATGCTGCTAGACACTTCAGTGCAATTAAACAAGATATCTGCTCGACATTTACAGGCAATGAAGCAATGAAACGTCAATGTTTCGTGGCTTTGTCGCTAATAAATATTACTAAAACTTATGCAAAGTAACTAATGTCATGTAATAACAAAACCGTCCCCAATACCACACCAATACCTGAAAAGTTGTATTGAAGATGGCTTTTAAAGGCACTAACAAAAAGAAATCTGATGGTGTGATGGTTTTAGCATTTAAACTGCGCAGATGGAGTTTTATTGGTTGGATTGTTGGTCTCTTACGGTTTCTCTCCTGATAGGACCCCATGATGTTGACCAGGTCGTAGGAGCTGGCAAAGGGGCTGTTCCCATCGATGACTGACACCTAGAAGGAGGAGTATCAGGGTCATTGACTAACAGAGAGGGCACATGCTGGAGACATACACTATAACACACACTCAAACAAATGCATGCATTTAGGCGCGCACACACAGCCTTCCAAAACACTCAGAAAGAAACCCATCCAGTGTAGCGCGAATGAGTTGCGTAGAATGTGTGTGCATGTACCTGTGTGCGCCTGTGTAAGCGTGTAGGTGTGGTTTTGTGCGCCCCGTGGTGTCTGGTGCTCACATTGTAGGTAGTATCCACACCGCGGTGGGCGAGCGGGGCTCTCTGCTGCAGGCGCAGGTCTCCGTTTATGTAGAGCTGAGAGCCGGGAACAGAGGAGGACTGCTGCACATACAGCAGGGTCTGCATCAGCACTGTGGACATCCTCTACAGAGAGAGAGAGGGAGAGAGGGACAGAGAGAGAGAGGGGAAAGAGGGGGCATTGGGGAGAGGGAGGGGTAAGGGAAGGGGAGAGAGGGAATAAGGAAGGGAGAGGAGGAGATGGGAAAAGAGGGAGGAATAGCGGGATAGGGGGGGAAAGTGATTTTTTCAAAACGGTTTTTATTTGTAAAACATGCACTCTGTGTTCTTATTGCTTGTAATAACACTGGACTTGTGCAATAGTGCAAGAAACATTTCTTGTGTTTAATGATATAAGGTTAAGAACTGGAAAATGTATTTCTGTTTGCATGCATGCGTGCGTGTCTATAATGTGTGCATATTCTCTATGGAGCATGTTTACTTTACAATCTGCGTGTAGTATGCAACGTGTAGTTTGCGTGCAGTATTGTACAGTGTGTATGTACCGTGAACAGTCCGCAGATAATGTATATGTCTAATATATGTGTAGAGTGTGTAATCTGTATATAAGGTATGAATGTGTGTAAGCCTGTAAGATATAAGTGGGCAGCGCAGGGCTGTCGTCAGGTAGGTGGGGGGGTGGGGGGGGGGGGGGGGGGGGGGGGGGGCATTGTCCCAGGCCCTGGAGGAAGGGGGGGCCAATGTGAGCAAGTGGTAAATATTACTGTCAATTCACCCAGCAGCCCTGGATCAGTGGGTATATAATATTCATGAATGTGTATAAAGAGTGTGTACAGCGTGCAATCGGTATAAGGTATGAATGCGCTTAATGTATCTTTAGAGTTCGAGGGGGAGGTACGTACGAATAATTGGTAGGAAAACGTGAGTAACAGCTGCACGCTATAAACTTGCTCCTCTGGTTTGAGTGGAAGCTCCAGACGAAGTTTCAGAAGGTCGAACTTCCCATCCAAATTCCGGTCCTCCTCGCGCACCTGCAGCAAGGGCACCGATACCACATCAGCGCATGCACAAAGCTTGAAAATTTGGGACCAGCGAAGCATTACCGAAAACTCACCGATACGAATGGAATTCGCAAGTTACTGCCCTGCAAAGTGTTGAAGTTTGGGAAAGTGCTCCAAGCCACATAGTCCCCACTGGTGCTAGTCGCAGCGATAAGCAGAATCTGGTACTGGAACCGGACAGTCGGCTGCTCCTCGTACGTACTCCGCTTCAGCCAGAAACCTGCGAGCACATCACTGTGAAACAGCCTGCTGGATATAATTTCTTCACAATAGGGATTATTACGACGTGTTATGCTTGCTGTGCTCTGAAGTTTGTGAATAATAAATGCGAATCTGTATCAAAACGTGTTGTCATAAACGCAACAAACACAGCCGTCTCTACTCAAATGTGATTGTCTCTCACGCCCTATTCTTGCACACGTACGTTTTAGTCATACATCAGGGCAACTGTGGTTCATCTTTAAAAACCGTTATAGTGATGAAAATTTCAATGGTCCTTAAGTTTCCACAACAGACAACATGACTCGCCTGTGGAGTTAGTTGGCTAGCAAACGTTAGCTCAGTTCGTTAAGATAACTTGTTACTATCATTTTCTTCCGTTTTGCCGGTGCATTATGGTAACCTGCTACCGTTACCTTGGCTCCTGTATGCTACGAGCAAAGGCGGAATGTAGGTGAGACACAGTACAATGAAGACGAACAGCGTAGCTTTCGTGCAAATGCTGGTTTTATATCTGAGCAGCGCAGGGTGAGCATAAACTTCATAAACAGCCATGAGAAATACGACAAAAAACAGCGGAACTGTATCCTTTGTTATATTTTAACGTCTTGGGCTGGGTGCGGTAACAAGAAAGTTAATCCTCTGTAGAAAATCCCAATCACCGCGCGCAACACTGCGAGGTCGCGGTATTTTCAGTTACTTCCTGCTATCTGGCGTCCCTAGGTTTCCATAGAGCCGCCATAGTAACCATTGCTGAACGGTAACTGGTCAGTTTTCGGAGAATTATTTTATGGAAAATCAACGCCATTACCGCATATTACTGCCACCTACTGTACCGGAGGTTCTTTGGTAATAATGAAAAATACGACTGGCCTGGGGCCTCATGTATAAACGATGCATTCGTACAAAAAAGATGCGTATGCCACTTTCCCTGTGCAGATTTGGGATTTATAAAAACAAACTGATGTGAAAACACGCGGACATTTAGGCAGAGTAGGGGTGCGTCCCAATAGTCGAAAAATGCATGCTCCTTTCCTCCTCTCCTCCCGGAAACCGTTGTGTCCTTATCTAATGTTGCTGATTACACACTAAGACATATTAATGGGTACATATTAATTAATGTCTTGACACAAACCGCATTGTCAGGTACATTGTATACTGTACATGCAACTATTTGTACTTGAAAAGTTCAGGCAGTTTTGTATACTTCCGGGTAGGAGATGAATGGAGGAAAGGAGGTGAGGAGTGAAGAATATTGGGACGCACCCTATGACTCATGCGTACACACATTTTTGAGACTGTGGGAATTGGCACTCTGATGGCGGAGAAGCTGGCATACATATCTTTTTTGTACATATGCACCGTTTATACACAAGGCCCCAGTCCTTATTTTTCTACGGTCTATGCCTGGGCCTGGACCATTTCCAGCTCAGACTGCATCTGAGATACAAGACTAAACTTTAAAATTCCCTGCATGGTATCTGCGCCAAACTCGGCCTAGAAACATTTGTAAAACACTTTTTTCTTGGAAAATCCAATGCGAGTAAAGGGAACAGAGATCACAACAGACATCACACAAACCCCACCATGTATTTGCTAATCAGTCATTCACACACTTCTGACTATATAGCTACAGTATGTGCCACGTTTTTATTTTGTTCCTGTGTGAGTTTTTCAACTGTTCACTAATTTCTTTGTACCTGCATAACTGTCTCCACATTGATAATTCTCTAATGACTCATGACTGAGTCACATATCTTCTGACATTGTCATACTGTCATGCTGTATCTTTCAGAACACTTTGGGGTCATCTAAACAATGAACTTCAGGAAGACAGGATTTTAAAAACAAAGTCAATGTAGACTGTGGCATATAATCTTATTGGTGCCAGACTGAAATTAAGCAGCTCTATTTACATGGGATTATTTGATTCCAGTATAGCAACAGTAAGTGGATAGCTCACAGTCTGCCTTAACCATATCTATTTAACCATGAGGGTACCTGATAGCTAGATGCCATATGAACAAGGATCCCACGCCTGCAGATATAAAGACAGAACCCTGCATTGCTAAAGACACAATATGTAGGCTATCATTACGCTGGACTGACCTCCGTTAGTTACCAAGGTGATTACAAATGGCTCGTGAAGCACACAGAATTAAAAATACATTTTTGTTTTCCATGCCATAGTTTGTGCGTGTATGTGTGTTTTGTTTTTGTTTTTTTACTCTTCAATTATGCTGGGAAAATATATTTTGAGAGATCAAAGTATTGGCTATTAAAACCTGTAAAGGGGCCATCTCCCAGTGATCAACTTTTTTCTTAAATAGTAATTTTTTGCTATTCCTAACATTCATACAGGACTCCCATTACAAAAGCCTAGTAGGAAATAAAGCAGATTTATCAGCTAGAAAAAAAACTGTATTATTACATTTTACATTACATTTTTGTCATTTGGCAGATGCTCTTATCCAGAGCGACGTACATTAGTGCATTTTCAAACTAGGAACAAGTGCGTTAAAACAACCCTAAAAGGTAAATACGATTTCAAACACCAGGCGTAGTCAGTATGATTTATTTATTTTTTTTGGGGGGGGAACCACACGATATCGATCATTGGCGTGTACAACAGTAAGCCAATAAGTAACCTTAAGTATTAAACTAGCAGCTTGAACCACTTAAACAAGGATTCAGAAAAACACAATCAAAGGAGGTCACAAGGAGGTAGGGAGGGGTGGAGAGAGGTGCAGCTTGAAGAGGTGAGTCTTCAATCTGCGCTTGAAGGTGGTCAGACTTTCTGTTGTTCTGACCTCCACGGGGAGCTCATTGCACCACTGTGGGGCCAGGACAGACAGACGTCGAGACCGGGTGCTAGTATGAAGTGGGGGGGGGGGGGGGGGGGGGGGGGGGTACCAGTCGTCCTGAGGAGGCGGAACGCAGGGATCTGGTAGGTGTGTAGGGTCTGATGAGCTTTTGGAGATATGGAGGGGCTGATCCTCGGACTGCCTGGAAGGCGAGCACCAATGTTTTGAATTTGATGCGAGCCATCACAGGTAGCCAGTGGAGGTCAATGAGCAGGGGGGTGACATGGGAGTGTCGGGGGAGATTGAAGACCAGGCGCGCTGCTGCGTTCTGGATAAGCTGAAGGGGTCTAATGACCGATGCTGGCAGGCCAGCCAGGAGAGAGTTGTAGTAGTCCAGCGGGACAGCACCATCGCTTGGACCAGGAGCTGGGTTGAGTGGGTGGTGAGGAAGGGATGGATTCTCCTGATGTTGTACAGGAAGAACCTGCACGCCCGGGTTACCACTGCGATGTTCTCGGAGAGGGACAGCCTGTTGTCCATCACCACTCCGAGGTTCCTGGCACAGGGCCTTGGGGTCAGTGGAGTGTCCCCTAGGGAAATGGAGAGATTGAGAGGGGGAGAGGTTAGAGCAGGGTTGTAGATGAGCTCAGTCTTGCCTGGATTGAGCTTCAGATGGTGGTTGTCCATCCAGCTCTGGATGTCTCTCAGGCAAGCGGAGATGCGGGCTGACACCTGAGTGTCAGAGGGTGAGAAGGAGAGAAAGAGTTGAGTATCGTCAGCATAGCAGTGATAAGAAAGACCATGAGCAGTGATAACAGGGCCAAGGGATTGGGTGTAGGTGGAGAAAAGGAGGGGACCGAGGACTGAGCCCTGGGGGACTCCTGTGGTAAGGGGACGGGGTGCCGATACTTTACCAGCCCAGGCAACCTGGGAGGAGTGCTCCGAGAGGTAGGACTCAATCCAGGCCAGGGCCGAGCCGCCGATCCCCGCTGCAGACAGGGACGACAGGAGGATGGAGTGATCTACGGTGTAGAAGGCGGCAGAGAGGTCTAGGAGTATTAGCACAGAGGAGAGGGAGGCTGCCCGAGCTGCGTGAAGCATCTCGCTGACGGAGAGGAGTGCGGTCTCCGTTGAGTGGCCAGGTCTGAAGCCGGACTGGTGGGGGTCTAGTAGGTTGATTTGAATACATTTTTTGAATTGTTTGACATTGTGAATTCTTGTCAACGAGGGATTCCTGGCCCTCAGCAGGTATAGAAGTAAAACAATTTTAAATACATTATATTTATTTCATGCATAAAACACTTAAATTTACATTTTCACCAGAATATTTCATTTGTTGTTTTAAGTAATAATTGTAAGATGTTTTGGATGGATGTGATTTGTCCCAATTCTCAGGAATGGGTATCTGATGCATCTGAGGTATCAAACGAGCCTCAAATATAGTCGATATGGATGGATCATTTTAAAGGTTTCTTCTCCTGACTTATTTTTCCATAGATTTCAAATCGGGAAAAGAGTCAGGAGTAACAACCTTTAAAGTGATCTGTCCACATCGACTGCATATCTGGTAGCATAGTGATGGTTTGAGGCTCGTTTGGTACCTCAGAGCCTTGATGACTACAGCCATTTAGCCAACCATGTGTTCCATACTATTCCCGTGTAATTTACATCTTATTCTATTCCCACCCCCCAATTCCCATAGAGATTCATTCAAATGCAGAGGTTATAGTATCATTGTAAGAGTACCTGACAATAAGATATCAAGAGTCTTTTGATGTTGTTGGGTCACTGATCAGCTACAGTGCGAGCTTATCTACAGTTTAGCTTATACAACAAATTACAACCGGGGGAAGCCATCTATGTTTGCAAACAGGCACATTCAAGCTGGGGGTGGGGGGCACATACTTGCAGACATGTAAACATGTGAACAACTCCAGTCAAGGATTGTACTACTATTCAGAATATACCGTTCGTTAAGATGAAACATATAAGGCGATATACAATTTGATATTATTTGACATTAAATTTAAATGAATGAAAACACAGTCTAAGTATGTCAAAAGAAAGAACGAGACCGTTCGCCTTTGCTTTCTTATTCATATCGGTCTCCCCCATCTGTGGTAAAAATGGTATGATCGAGGAGTGACATCATCGCTTGGGTTGGTCTCGGACGTCTGAAGCTTGTTTTGCTACATTGTTGTCGTTTTAGTTAACAGTTTTTATTTTTATACAACATAACAACAGTAATACAGTCTGTCATTTTTCATTTCAAAATCCAACAGTGTCTAATCTGCAAAAATGAAATGGATGTTTAAAGAAGATCATTCCCTGGGTAAGGGATTTTCATTATTATTATTGGTGTTTGGGAAATCGATAGCTACTGTACTGCGAAAACTACGCTTTTATTTTCGGACGGTTATGCACTGTTTTTATGCATGTTGCTGTTTGGCGATTTCAAGGCCTCGCTACGAGGGTGACCTGCGCAGATCTGCTATTACTGCACTGAATAGCGTTTGAAAATACGAATGATCAACTCAAGTGTTTCTACAGTTATATTAACTAGGGTAAAAATAAGCTGCGAGGTGTCAAATGTGATATGTGCCAGTGTAATTGTGTTTGTTAAACGAAAGGTATCCTTGGATCTCTTTGTCACGCAGTTGCTAGCTGCTAACTGGGTTGAAAGGTCCACACTGACGTCGGTTGTTTGGGAATCAGACTGACTTTACAAAATGACAGCTGTAGTTCTCCAGTCAACACCCTTGTGGACCATGGATAATACGTGACAAGTAGGCCTACATACATGTACATTTTTACGTCAATCACATATCCGGGGAACTAAGCCCAAAATAAACTTAAATGGTCACCATCTCTTTAGTTAGGACGAAGCTCAGTTGGGCTAGGTAATATTTTAAAGATACACTTCAGAAAAGCATTGAGTGATTATTGCTACTCTTGCGTAAGGGCATAGACTACATCAGGGTTTTAGTGCGCCTTAATTTGAATACCCAAATATATGGCACAGCTGAAGCAAGGATATGTGCTTCTTAACACAGATAGAGTGTTATTGATTTTTGAATTGTAGCTGCCTGACCTTAGACCCTTCAGTGAAGACCGGATCTGTTTAGGAGGACGTTTGGGCCATGATTATGTTTGTGTCAGTGGTGCTACCAAACTTATCTGACTCTGCAGGTGGGAAAGCTTCGACATCATCTCTCATCATAAAAGTAGCCTACACACTATCACTACACACCTCACCACTGTTAAGCACACAACTGCATACATAATCTCTGTTACACATCATCTCTGTTACACATGACCGCTACATACATCACCACTGCTACACACAACTGCACACATCATCTCTGCTACACACCACCGCTACACACGTCACCACTGTTCCACACATCTGTTACACACCACTGCTACACACATCACCACTGTTAAGCACACAACTGCATACATAATCTCTGTTACACATGACCGCTACATACATCACCACTGCTACTCACACAAATGCACACATCATCTCTGCTACACACCACCGCTACACACGTCACCACTGTTACACATCTGCTACACACGTCACCACTGTTCCACACACAACTGCACACATCTCTGTTACGCATCACTGCTACACACATCACCACTGTTCCACACACAACTGCACGCATCATCTGTTACACACCACTGCTACACACATCACAACTGTTTCACACACAACTCCACACGATATGTCACACAGTATTCTTAATGACCCTTAACCCCACTAGTTTAGGCTAGTGAAAATGCACGCATTGGTATATGGCGTTTCTTGTGGTGATTCATGGCCGTCAGTTATGCCACAGCTCGGTTCCTGAATCCTGTGGAGCTTGACAAAATAGCAAAGCTGCCAGACATTCTTTAGATAAATTCATAAAAAGGGTTTTGTCAAAACAGTGGTCAGCTATTGAGTGATTCGTGGAGGAATGTTGCCACTCCTGCCTCTACTAAACCACAACAAATTGTATCAGCAACAAATTATCTGCCATTGCATGGGTTTGGAGTTCCTCGGAGGTCAGTCACAAAGCTGGCACTTTCCTCACACCATTATTTCTGATCGCATGTCATTTCGCCATGAGCATTTCATCGGGCTAATATTAATTTGGATGGGCGTCTCGGTGGTGTAACCTGTAAGAGCACCGTCCACATGCTCATTTAAGTTATGTCTTTCCCTCTCTCTCGCTCCCATTCTTCCTGTCTCTATTGCTGTCCAATAAAACTGAAAATCCCCCCAAGAAATAACTAATATTAGTTATATTAATAACGAAATATTAATTTGGATGGCAAATTTACCACCTGCCAAGCTATGGGCTGGCGGGGCTTATCTCTTGTATCACTTTAAAGCAGAACCCAAAATTATACTTGAAACACCCCCCCCCTTATGTTGACCCAGCATTGCTCTAACGTTCCCCTAATGTTAAAGTAATACCAAACCGTAACATTCCCCCAACAGCACCTGCAGATCATCCCTCTCTTATACTGATGTTTTTGTCAAATTGTGCAATGTGGCTATCCTGTTATTACCTTGCCCGCGCTGTTCAGAAAACCTCAAGTGGGGATGCGACCATTTACACAGTGAAACGGACTAAACAGTTTTCGGCTCTTTTTACAAATATCTAAACCAGATAGCAATAACTTCACAGTATGTAACCTTGGATTTGTTTCATTTAAATGATTCCATTTGATGTTGTAATCAGCGCAAGTTTTTTGTGGCCAGTCTGCACTCCTTATGTGCTTTTTCAGTTTTTTGTAGGTGCGGGGGAAAGCAGAGAAGGACACAGTTAGAGATACAGTAATTACAGTTACAATGCGCCCTGCAATATGACAATACCTTAAGTTGTATTTCCAACACTATGTTTACGATTAGGATAAGAGCTCAGAAATAGCCTTGGCTGCCCTTTTCCAAGTGGCACGATTTAGAAATATTTGTTTCACTCTCGAGTTAGGTGACAAATATCAGCAGCAAACATTATCTCACGTTAAAAACAAAAGAGCAAGAGGGCGAATGCTGCCTGATGATATTTAAGCGCTGAAACACTGATGTCAGATGAATGGATCCCTGGATCATTCGATCCACTGACTCGCTGTGTCACAAGTGACATTCTTCGCATTGTTACCATTACCCTGGAAACAGGCGCACCTGTCCCAAAATATGTCCCTGGAAAATACTAATAGTATTATGTAAATTTGGCAAAAGGTACAGATGGTAGTCGAAGAAACAGTTGAGTCCAGGGAGGTGCTGGGGTTCTGAGGGGTGGGAGGGGCTTGGATTGTTGGCAGGTCTACGGGCGTGGGCAGGCAAGAAGTGAGCATAGCGGCCCGTGGAGGATGCGGGGGCGACCGGCCTGGAAAATATGCCCGGGCTGCCGCAGGAGACGGCCGTGCGCAGGTGTGGAGCACACGTGCAGTATCGGGCCTGCAGTCGGTCCTTTAACTGCTGATCCAATCACGAGTGAGAGTGAGGGTCGGGGACCGTTTGAGAATCCGCATTAAGTGAACGTGCAGACGGCGCTTTTTACTGTTCTCTTTAAAGGAAGTGGTTATAAAAATCGATATGCAGACGGGAGCTTGTGCAGGGTCCTACGACTCACATTTCAGCGCACACACACACACACACACACACACACACACACACACACACACATACACATACACACCTTGCAGAAAACACTTGGCAACTGCATCTGCTGCCGAAAATGGATTTTTACCCAAAGGTACCTTGGATGTGTACCTATGATTATGAAGACAAGAGCAATATTCAGAAACATAACACACCGTTGTGAAAACATAAAAATCGAGCTCAAAAGGTGACTAATGATAAAAAAAAGACAAGGGAGCAACCTCAGAACTGCAACATGCAAATGTTTATTGATTTTTCGGAGGAGCCAAAGCTGGGGGGGTATTTCATAAAGCAGGATTACCGAGTTAGCTGGATAACTGCACCGAGTAAAACTTGGAACAGCTCTTTTTACTTCCGTCCATGTTCCAGGGTTCCGGGTGTTATACAGTGCAGTTACCAGCTAACTCAGTAATCCTGCTTTTGAAATACCCCCCTGATGAATGCTTGTAAAGCTCTCAATTAATAAAAACAAACACTGAAGAGAATTAATTAATGCAGTTTATTTGTATTGTGCAATGTATTATTTCAACCAGTGGTGGTATCCTCCCCCATATGTGTCCCATTGGTTCCCTGTGTGTACCTCACAGCTCTGATTGGCTCTGTAATACCCAACGAGTCTTCATTGGTGGGGGATGAGGTGAATTTACCCTCCTTGCCAGGTTTGTGATTATGAGATGGAAAGAACTATCAGTGCATTTCATTATTCATTAACTTCCACCAGTGTCCAAAGATCAGAGCAAATAAATCTTTTTATTTTATTTATTTATTTATTTTTTAAAACTTCCTCTTTGTCTGCTGTAGTGTTCTTGTTTTTGTGTAGATGGATCCAGGAGAGCCACAGTGGTCTTTTCTGTCCTCGTGTGTCGCGCACCATGGTGGTGATACTTCTGAGGAATGACTGGTGTTGGTGCTCTGGGCACTGTTGGGTTACAGCAGCTTAAGAGCGCTTAAGGGCTCCAGTACATCAAGCCTAACTCACTGATCATTCAGAAATCACATAACCCACCCACCCACACTGATTATCCAAGACTAACATAACATAGCGCATCTACCTGTACTGATCACTCAGGACTGACGTAACACACCACTCTGCGCAGTCTTATCGAGTCCTCCCGTTGAGTGAACTAACATTCACCAATAGGATTGCTTTTTTAATGTTAGTCGGGTTATCTTTTCATTTTTGAAAAGAAAGATGTCATAACCTCTTGTAATGTGTTGGACTCTTCCGTTCTGTTGGAAGTGTATATTTTGCGTTATATTGGTCCCAGCGCAGTGGCACCGCCACCCCTCTGCAAATACGCACGCCATTGGTTACCCACGTGTACTTCATCTCTGACTGGCTCAAGGATGATCAATGAGTCTTTAGGGTTCTACACTGATATCCATCTGCCCTGTTACACTCACTCGTCAGATCCCAATCACACCAGGTTTTGAGGCTTGATGTAAATGCAGGCTTCCATTTTCCACCTCATCCCTCTCTCCCTCTTTCCACAGAACACAGGTGTGTGGAGTCGGCCAAAATCCGCAACAAATATCCTGACAGGGTCCCGGTAAGCATGCGCGAGAGTGAGCGTGTGTGTGTGCCAAACTTTTGTAATCCTGAGTGGTGCATCTGACCGGGCGCCTAATCCAAATGGAATCCCGTGGCAGTACTTAATGTGGACTACCGGTATTCCCTGGGGGTTTGATGCATAGCTGCTCATAACGTCGCCCAGGGAGGGAGGGATTTGTCAGGGCAACCCCCGCCTTGTCACACAAAAGCAAGTTTTGGAGCACTGCCCTCCCAAAGCTAATGAGCACATTTCCATATGGACGGTAGTACAGATAGAGAGGTTTCACAAAACCAAAAATGGGCGGAGCTATGATAGGATATCAGCACTGTGATGTTGTGTTTTGCTGTGGGGCGCAAAACCTTTTAATTGGTTAAAATAGATCAGTGATTGACAGTTCACTGTAGCTCCACCAAATATGGAATTGATTAAACCTAGAAGACAAGCCGGAAGCTGTGGGTCGGTATTACAGTTTGGGATGAAAATTGAAAAATGTTCCTTCATTTCCGCTGCTGTATCTGGTGGTTTGAACCAGTTCTAAAAGCAGGACGCATTCTGTTTTGCAAAGTGATGTCACCACACTATGAAATTTGCATTCTCAAGACGGGCTTGATGTAGGAATGGGTGGGAAATGGATCTGGGCCCCGGTGCATAGAGTGGCTCAGAGTAGGATTGCTGATCTAGGATCAGGTATCCTCTACCCATATCCTAACCTTATCCATTGTGAGCTAAAAGGCAAAACTGATCTTAGATCAACACTCCTATACTGAGATACTTAGCATGTGGGCTAAGATCTTCCTCTCTGTCCCTTTGTGTGTGTATATGTATGCGTGTGTGTGTGTGTGTGTGTGTGTGTGTGTGTGTGCATCTCAGGTGATCGTGGAGAAGGTGTCGGGCTCACAGATTGTGGACATCGACAAGCGGAAGTACCTGGTTCCCTCTGACATCACGGTGGCCCAGTTCATGTGGATCATCAGGAAGCGGATCCAGCTGCCATCTGAAAAGGCCATCTTCCTGTTCGTCGACAAGACCGTCCCCCAGTCCAGGTCAGAGGTCGGGGTGTGTGGGGTCAGAGTCCCAGGGCTGTGTTTGCTTCATGGATTCATTGGCCCGGATGGATAAGATTTCATTTTCACTTCCTTTCAGGAAAACACTCTGCAACTGTAACATCACACCTGGGAGATCAGGGCACTCCCCTACCATTCTGGTCACTTACTGATAGTGTGTGTGTGTGTGTGTGTGTGTGTGTGTGTGTGTGTGTGTGTGTGTGTGTGTGTGTGTGTGTGTGTGTGTGTGTGTGTGTGTGTGTGTGTGTGTGTGTGTGTGTGTGTGTGTGTGTGTGTGTGTGTGTGTGTGTGTTAAACAGGCTTCTGTGTCAGTGGGTCTGATATTCACCTGTGGTGTGTGTGTGTGTGTGTGTTAAACAGGCTTCTGTGTCAGTGGGTCTGGTATTCACCTGTGGTGTGTGTGTGTGTGGGGGGGCTTAGCGTGCGTAACCTGAGCCTACACTCTATTGTTTAACGTAGCATGAACATAGGTCTCTCTCTCCAGGAGTGTGTGAGAAACTGATCTCCCTGTGAAAGCAGACGTGGCAGCAGCAGCAGCAGCAGGGGGTCACAAAAGGGACCAGGGGCCCCGGGGCCAATGGCGCGCTGCCCGCCTTCACCACCCTTTAACCCTCAACGGGCCGCTCGCCATCAAAACCAGACCCGTGCCAGTCAAAACCGCCCTGTAACTCGGGCCTCTAACCCCCCTCCGCAGCGCTGGTGCTAGAGGGAAACTGCGTCCTTCAGTCAACAGGGCCATTAGTCCAGGCCTCATTTGAGTCTGTCCAAACTCTGGGGGTTCATTTCTGTCTGTACCTTATCTGTGCATCACATGTTCAGAGTTTCAGGAGTCCGTCGCGGCCGTGGAAATGATTCAGAGCGCCACTGTTCTCCAAGTGACCCCTGGGTATCGTCACCACTCAACCAAAACCACTCCTCGCACTCAGTTCTCAGTTTGCCTTACACACCAGAGGTTTTCTAACTTTCAACCAATCACAGAGTCTTACGCAACACTAGTCGGTAGCTTTGTCCAATCATAACCAGCACCACCCACCCACTGTCCGATCCAATCGCTGTCCCTGTAATACAAAAGCCAAATATATTTTCTGACAGTAGGAGAGGTTGTGAAAAAATAGTTACTGAATACAAAGAACAGGCTGAAAAGCCCTTCCACAGACAGGAAATGTGTCATGACGGAAGGACTGTGTGTGTGTGTGTGTGGTGTGCTTGCATGAGCCCCGTCTCACTTGTTGCACTCTGTCGCCCCCTGCAGCCTCACGATGGGACAGCTGTACGAGAAAGAGAGGGACGAGGATGGATTTTTGTATGTGGCGTACAGTGGAGAGAACACGTTCGGCTTTTAGACCTTCGACCTGCGTGGCTCCCCCCTGCTGACCCTCTGCCTGACTACCATCCCTCCTACCTGCCCGCCCCTTCCCCCTCACTCCCTTCTGAGTGTGACTGTACCACAGACCATGAGAATGTGGGCATTTGTAAGAATGATCACTATATTAATCATATAATCGATGCATCCATGTCTTCGGACCTCTGTCCTGTACCCATGCTGTATACATTAGACCGCTAAAAATATGTGAAATACGGAGCGACTCCCATTTTGTTTTTCTTTCATCTGTGAATGGGTTTGCTGTATTTTTGAAAGTGCTTGATATTTTGTATTAGATTTCATTAATATTGTATTTTTTTTTGTTTGTTTTACTGTTGTTTGGAGTTTTCTTCATTTTTCTTTCTTTTTTCTTTTTTTTTTTTAGATTATATTCAAAGATTTTAAGTTAAAATATTTGAAAGGTGAGGTAGCTGGATGACCTAACCAATAAAAATACATTTAAAATTGTTTCTCTTAAGCATCTTTATTTAAAATTCGTAGGAACACACCGCTGGCAGGTGAACATGGTGTTTCGCTAGAAGTTACACACACACACCCAGACTTAGACTCTCACACACACTCACACTGTGTCCGTGGAGACAGCGTCTCAGTGGAACAGCAGCAGGTTTCGGGGGCTGCGCAGCCACAGTGGGAAAGCCTGCATGCGCAGCTGCAGCCAGGCCTGCTGGTACGTCTGCGCAGCCTGCTTGTAGTCCCAGTATGTCTTCAGCTCCCTCCCCCTATGGACGACAGCACCTGAGTCAGCCCTGCCCTGCTGTCTGGCCCCGCCCCCTCAGCCCCGCCCTCTCAGCCCACCCCTCGGCCCCGCCCTCAGGAAAGCGGATGGCCACTGAGGAGACATTTATGGAAATGTGCCGCCAGCCCAAACCTGCAACCCATTAGCGGGGCTCAGTCCCCCCTCTGGCCAAACTGCCATTTCCTGTGTGTGATCTCAGCAGCACGCTTAGACGCCCACAGTGTGTGCAAACGGTTCGAGAGCTTCTGAGAAGCTGTGTACATGTCTTTGTTTGAGAGCGAGTGTGCGTGTCTGTCGGCGTGTCTGAGAAAGGCTGCGTTTGAGAGAAAGAGAAAGTGCGTGTGTGCTTAGCGTGAGGAAAAGCGTCTCTCAGTGTCAGGCTTTTAAACAGAGTCATGGTATCAGTGCACCTGCACACCTGTATTAGTGAGAGTGGCATGCATCACTGCCCATTGTTCTCATTGTGTCTGCACTGTCATCACCCCTGGGGGGAGGGGCAGAGGCGGGGAGGGGAGGAATCTGGTTACAGGGACAGAAGATCTCTGTCCAGGTGCAAGGTCACCGCACACTCTCTCACACACACACACACACACACACACACACACACACACACACACACACACAGACAGACACAGACAGACACAAACACACGCACAAGACACACACTCCTCTTACCTTAAGGACTGTGGGAGTTGGGAGTCCGCAGTGACTGCCAGCAGATTCTGAAAGCAGCGGAAGAGTTCAGTCTTACAGATCGAAGACCTGCAGACAGATAGACGGCTGTCAATCAGAAAAAGACAGCCAGACAGCTGTCAATCAGGAAGAGACAGCCAGACAGCTGTCAATCAGGAAGAGATAGCCAGACAGCTGTTATTCTGATGAACAATGAGTAATGAGTAAACTAGAGAAATTTTGTCCTTGAGCCTTTTTAATCTCTGCAGTATTTTGTGTTAATGCATTATTCTCACATATCTTTGTAAAAGCTCATTTATTTAATCATTATATTTATTTCAGAAATTAATTAAATAATAAAAGTGCAATACTCTTTGAACAAAACTAGTTAACATGTATAAAGCACAACTGAACTTCGGTAGAACTTTGGGTTGTGTGCTAGGTGTCATTTTGAGACCGTTTTTATATTTCTCAAACTCAAAGCTTCACTTTACGACAAATGAACCGGTTTAATCCAAAAAAAACATTAGACTAAAAAAAGCGTTATGACAGAATACATGCTACAAGGAGGAGAAAAGCAATAAAACAACTAATAAAAGCTATAAAATGTGTAGTAAAAGCTTTAAAACTGGCAAGTGGGACTGTTTCTTGAATATCTCCTAGGACTATTAGTAACTTGGGTGATTGTACACAGAAATGTAACTGGTGCTAATGGTGAATTTTTATTTCAAAGTAATCAAACTGAACCGAAGCAGAGGTACAGGTACCTGGATTTTTCTGTACCAAGAGCCTTTCTTGTCACGCCCTGTTTGTAACCGTTTGCAGTGACATCTAGTGGCTGATCAGTGACAGCGCACCAGCTGATGGCTGCAATAGAAACATAACATGACCAATCAATTAGAAACAAATCACCAACATGAGCCCATCATTAAATCCATTAAATCTATTCCTGTATTCAGAAAATTGTTATAAAAAGTGAAAATCAATAAACGTGTTAGAAATGTGAAACTGGTTTATCAGTCTGTGAAACGTATTGTTATCCTCTCAGGAGAACTCATTGTGGTACCATAGCAGTATATCCAACACAAGTTGTTTTTTGTGGGTTTGTTGAAAAATTACACTGATTTATTCCAACAATTACAATTATTTATTATTACAACAATTATTTATTCCTCAATTACAATTGAGTTACTGCCATTCTGGAGTGTGTGCATGGCCCAGTAAAGTGGAAAACCAAACTGGTAGCTGCTTTTGAAAAATGCTTTCAGTTGGTTACCCCCTTAACTAGCGCTGGTCGGAAGTGGTTTAGTTTATTTGCATCCATAGTTTTTTTTACGGTGAAAATAATCAGGTCACACAAGATACTGTTGAAGTGTTAAAATTCAAAATTCTATCTCTATAAACTATTTTACAATCTCATTGATAGCGACAACGGTTCTTTATTTTGCAACATGACACTCAATCAGGCTCAATCAAAACGACAACTCTGTAGTCTGTACGTTCTGTGTTCCACGGAAATCCACAGACGATACTAATGACGGTAAAGTCGATATCCTTATCCCGGCAAAATAAAAAATAAAAACATACACTTTCATACTTCTGTCACTTTGTTTCAGTAATACTTAAAACAAATTCCCAAGGGTTACCTTACAGAAGAGACCAAGCTTATGCCTGCAGTCAAAGGGGCTTACGAACAGTAACAATTTTATTATCTGTGTTGTGTTCAAAAAAAGGTGGTGGTGGTGGAGAAAGGGTTAATATGGATTGGTGACTTAAAAAACAGTATACATTATACAGTATATAGCCTTTCTAAAACACAATGACAGTCAATTTAAAGTCAGCATCGTGACCACTTGGCTAACATTAGGCTACATCGGCAACAGGTCTGACTCACAGTAGCCAAGCCACCTAATAGTTTATCAATGGTTACCCTGGGTAACTAGCAAAGTATATAAGGTAGTTCATTTTTAAATCTTGCAAACCAAGAGTTTTGCAAAGAGTCGTCAGTTGCAGCTCATCACATCACAAATGTTTGGTCTGAACTGGCCTTTACACACACTACGCTTGCTAATATAGCTAACTGTGGAAGCAAAATGGCAATGGGAAAAAATTAAAGGTGCTATAGGTATGGGGGTATTATTGTCTCAAATATAATTACGTAGTAATAGGATGAACCTTCCACAAATAAAATTAGATTCGCTACAGATGTTCACAGAACCCTGGCCTGAAACCTGCTGTGATTCTTCAGAGCAATGTCGGCGTTAGCGAAAGGATGTCTTAAAATATGATTGGCTGGAGTAGTAAAAAAAAAAAAACCTATTTGCGGATTCCTTCGCACATCTTGCTGTGAGGATTTTCTCAAAATTCCACTAATAAATTCAAGCGAATCCACATGCGCCAAACGTTGCGGAAGTGCACAGTAATTCGTTCGGGAGACATTTGTTTGTGAGTGCAAAAACATATTTATGAATTAGTTGCATTTATTTGTGAACCAGTTACATTTATTTGTGAATCAGTTGCATTTATTTGGATCTCATTTTATTTGTGGAAGGTTCATCCTATTTATTTGTTTATTTTTGAGATAATTATACCCTCATAGTTTTTTCCATGTAGACAAATAATAATAAAAAATAAAAAAACATCTACAGAGCTTGCAGAAAGATAACTTTTACCGTGCATCGCTTTTCCTCAAGAAATTTATATTGACTATGAATTTATAATTTTGAATATATTTTATGGTTCGTAAATTGTGTTTTGCTTATGTCTGCCTATGACGTCAGATACTGGGGTTACAACGCTCCTGTAGCACGCCCATCCTTTGCTCACAAATAAAATGTGCAGCCGGTTGCCAGATAAGAGTTACAGTGAAGAAATGGCTGACTTCGCTGGAAAAGGATTCTCCAAGCTGCATAAACAATGAAGAATGCTAATGTTAGCTGTCTAGCTATCATTCTATCATAGTCAACATTAGTCTACATGCATATAGAACAACAGTGCACACAGCTAGCCCACATAGGACAAATCACGTCACCCAATGAGCAAAAGCCGGAATCTAGATGTCTCGAGGAGTGGAAATCTAGGTTGAGAGACGTTTTCATATAAACGGACTAGGTTAACCCCCAATATAGCTCAGGACAGTTTTTCCAGATATAGTCTAGCTACGTCCAAGTTGGCGAGAAAACCTGGCTACATCTGGTTGAAAAGTGAATTTTCACCTGAACGCCTAGACGCCGTTTTGCCGACTTTTCAACACAAAAAATATTCACTGGGCACTAGCAATTTGTGGAGATAATGCATTGCTATCATATATTTCAAAGTTGCTGTACGAATATATTATTCACTACGTTCAACAATGTACCACCACCGCGCACAAAAACGCAGGCTGTGACAGAATCTTGCAACTACGCGGGTTCAAATGATATATTGCACCTTTTAGATAGACTCTTCAATAATGTGCTGTGTAGATAACTGGGGAACAGGGGAGCTTTCTGGCACAGTCATGACTTAATTCTGCAGCATAGGAGCAAATGCCTCAGCCAGACACAAGCAGTGCTTGGGAGGCCTGCTCCTCCTGCTCTAAACACTGTCGCTCTTAAAAGCTGCAGTTGTCATTTTTTCATCATATGTTGAATGTTCCCAGTGTGGGAAATGGGAGAGAGAAAAGAAGGAGAAAAAGATGGACAGACCGAGACGGAGAGAGGTATCCCACCTGCCCCGCAGGGCGAGACTCTGCCCTGGCCCTGTTGGTGGCTGCGCTCTGTCTGCGCATGGCTGTGAGCGAACTCCAGGCCGGACTGCAGCAGCTGCGGAGGCGGCAGCTCGTACCCGGCGGGCAGCCCCGTTACCTGCGCACACCTGCGCGGACAGGAGACGCACCGGATCAGGCTAATTTCCTCATCAACGCACACCGGGCTATCCGCCAAAGAGCGTCCGTCGCTGTACCGACAGAGCTCAAAACATCTGCCTGTCTCTACTGCAAACACAACACACAAATATACACAACCTCAACTAACATCACAGAGAGGAGGAGGAGGAGGAGGAGAGAGAAAAATAGAGAGCAGAGTAGAGAAGAGTAGAAAGTAGAGTAAATAGTAGAGGACATTAGAGCAGAGATAGAGTAGGTTCAGAAGAGGCCGAGAGGGTAAAGGACAGTAGAGAGTAGAGTATGGCAAATTTGAGGGTGGGGGGAGATTAAGGTAGACAAGGGGCGTACCTGGCCCTCCTGCCAATGGCTCCTGTGCTCACCTGCTGGTCAGTGCCCTCTGCATGGCCGGCAGGCTGTAGGGACACTTCCCCGTGACCACGGCGCTGAAGCAGATCGCCCCCTGCAGGTAGTGCGAGAGCAGCGCGCCCTGGCAGCCCAGCACGGCCCAGCGCGCCATCTTGTCGCTGCAGGAGAGGGAGCGGGTGGGCTCCCCCCGACCCGGCTTCACCCTCAGCACCCCCACGCTGTGGTAATCCCGCCCCGCCAGCCGGGGGTCCCCGGGAGCCCCGGGGACACACTTGGCCCCCGTCCTGCGAATGTCCCGAGCCTGTTCCTCCAGACCTCCCGCGCTTGGGACATCAGGGTCCGCAGTGCTGCATTTGGCAGGAGAGCAGCGGCCCTCGGCAGAGGCCTCGGACGCACTGCGTGCTTCCTCTTCCTTCCGCTCCCCCTCTTCCTCTGTATCCGGCCGGGGGCGTTTGCAGGCCCCGCCCTCCTCCCCCTCAACCCGCCGTTTCAGGGTCCCGTCCCCGTCTGTAACTCCAGGCACCTCATTGGGCCTATCAGTTCCTTCCTCCATCCCGATTGGTGGACAGGGCTGTGACTGGCTGTCAATCATGGGGATGATAGAGGCATCTCCACCTGTAAAGGCATTTGCACACAGGCAGGTGAGGTTCTCTAGGAGCTCATGGTTGATCCTTATCAGACCAGCTGTGAGTGATCACCCGTCTTACTGCAGGTTTACGCGCTGCATGTTTATGCGCTTGATGTACCATGCCCGGGCCACATCCCATTATGTGACTCAAGTGTTGCCAGATGCCTGAATTAATTTCCCACCCAAAAAATTCAGAAAATCCCCCATCTTCAATTGAGTCCCATATGATTTTCTCACAATTTCCCCCATACCTCATTTTAAAATCCCCCATCTATCATTGACTCCCCTACATTTCTTCTTTAAAAATTCCCCCATGAATTTTTTAAATCCCCTACATTTAGGGTAAAATCCCCCAGTCTGGCAACCCTGCTCAGCAAAACTAGTGAGCGTGAAACGTGCCACTCAAACTGACGAATAATCTAAACCCCCAAAGGAACATAACAAGTAGCAAAAGATGTCAAGCAAACAAGTATTTTAAACATGTTAACTAGTTTTGTTCAAACAGCACAGAGTATTGCACTCGTATTATTTAATACATTTCTGAAATAAATGTTTAAATTTTCAAACTATTTCTCATTCGGAACACATAGCGTGCGTGTTATTCTGAGAATAAATAAACCTGCTTATATTTCTATACTTCCAGCATATGAACAGAAACCAGTCCCATCACTGCACGTGCTCATTTTGCACCATATTCACTATCTGCTCAGAGCGGGGCATCCGGTTTGCCCCTGCGAGGGCAGCCTGTTTTCACATCCAGCGCAATCACTGCACCGGCGGGACAAACCAGGGCATGAATGAAACGCACCCGCTCTTGACCGGCTCATCCCCCTTACAGCCAATCCCCACGCGGTACAGATCGACGCAGGACTCACAGGGGGTGTGGCTGGTGAAGAAGAGGAACGAAATGCCGTCCAGCAGCCTCCATTTCCCCCTTTCGTCTCCGGGGCAAAACACCCTGCTGCCCTCCCCAACCACCGCCGCCCGCAGCTCCTCCATCAGGTATCTACAGGGGATGTGCGCACACGCAAACGCACACGCACAGCACAATGATCAAATACGAATACACTCATATGAGAGATACACACTGTATATGAGCACAAACACACATACACACAGTTGGCATTTTCTCACATGCGCACATACACTGTTGAAATAAGGACGCACCCACAACCGTAGAAGGTAACATTCTCTCACATATATACACACGCACGTAAGCTGTGAGGCCACTACCTTACCTGACGAAGCCCCTCCTGGCGATGACCTCAGCATGGCTGTCATTCAGCACATCACCTGGAGGGTGGTAAAGTCAGAGGTGACAAGTACACTTCCCAAAGAATGGGACAGTAAATTTGGGTGAAATTCAGGGGGGTCTTACCCCGGGGGCTCATGGCTGATCGTCCGATGCACTTGGTACCTGTCCCCAAGGACACCACCTCCTTTTCAGCTGTGAAGCAGGAGCAGTGACACACTTACAGTTTGACCTAGTCTGTCTTTTGAGATTCGTCAGCCTAATCATGCTTCAACACCACAAATGGTGGTATGAGTGAGGAAAACTAAAGGTACCAGAAACATATGGCACGCATAATTAATTTGCGAGAAATTTTTCAAATTCTCATGCGATTATTGAAATATTGCTGTACCGTTTTGGTCATACTACCGGACCAATGAAAATTCGTTCGCTCGCCCCGTTTACTCAAATGTTTCTGCTGGGTGCGTTAAGTTGTAAATGTTACCCTGGCACACTGTGCACACCACGGCGTCAGACTGTATGCGGGTTTTCCAGGCGTAAAAACTAACAGCTTTGCTTATAGTAGCCTAAACTCTGCGCACATTCTGCAACCCCATTGGCAGCGAAGGGATGTCTTGAGAATTTTTACTTGAAGCAGGTTCGAGTCTGAGCAGAAACCGCCTGTTGGTGGCGCACTAAACTGCGTGTGGTAACAACTGGAATGTTATGGCTCACTGCTCTTCAAAAATAAAACTTGAGTTTTTACACGGTCTATGCTCTCATATCGACTACGGTTTGTGCCCACGTGCTCAGTTCAAAACAGCGCTGCGTGTTGTAATATCCACCGGAATAGCTAGTCTGTTTAATCACTAGAATGAAAGCCGATTTCACGAATATTTTCTATGCGGTCCTGTTTGTAACCGTTACCTGAAGAAGTTATAGATGCTCTGTAGTAAGGAGCTGGTAAGGAGACGTTGCAGACCTAACTTACTCACATTTTTTTTGCTCCGGCAGATCGAGAGACTGCGTTTCGGACACTTTCACAACCGCGGCCAGAAGCGTCCACTCACGTCCCAGCTCTGGCTTGCCTCTTTTTGGTAGTTCACTGAAACGATCGTAGCATAGACGGGCAATCTCATCCGCGGACCACATACTGTCTCACGTTAAGGTTTTCACATAGACGCTAACGTTAAAATATTGTTTTTATGGATAGGCATCTTATTTTTCAATAAAGCTAACAAGCTATTTTCCCAGTAACATTGCTTGTTTCTTTGCTCATGGCGTGACAACGAGTTCTCATTCATTTCAAACATTTAAGCATATTCGTCTAACACACAAGAACTCTGACCACGCAATGTACTTCCCTGACGTTTCAAGTTTTATTTTCAAAATAAAAGAAAAATGCAACATCAAAACACGCTCAGCATGAACGACGTGTTATATTATAGTAATGTATTATTGTGCTTACTAATAAATTACAATAAACGTCACATAATCTCACTTGCATTAAGACGAGTGCATTTTGATTTATTAGAAACCATGAAACACTAATAAAAAACTGCGCCTCTGTATTTTTCCGGTTCATCCATGAAGTTCCGGTTGATAGCAAAGTTCGTGAAGAAATAGACAGTTCCGGTTGCCAACCATTCAGTACACTAGTGTGGCCAATGTAGGATGCATTAGGTACATTGTCATTCAAAACTTTTATTTTACTATAACCTTTATTTCATTATCCCATTTGCTGCTTTACAAATACCCATTGCAAAAATATAACTATACTGAGCTTGTTATTAGAGTAAAATGACAGGTATTCTATTAAGCGTTTTGGACAGAGCCTACATTAGACTTCACTACCCAAGTGTGGAAAAAAAAGAGTAGCTCCATTTTGGTTTGAACTTCCTGACATTGGACCTTTGGTCAATTTTCATAATAAAAGCCTCCAATCAATCTTCAAATTCGACACCCCGCCTGGCCAGATCTCTCCCTTCTGCAAATTTGGGGTGACTGATTATCCCCTCCCTGCATGGTAGCTTCTCCCAGTAATGATGCCTGTCTGTACTGGCCCCACAGTGGTGGGACAAATTTCCCACAGTGGTCAGGACAGCAGAATTGTTGGCCATCTTCCAACAGACTGAAGACCCTCATCTTTAGACTGAACCTCCCATCTCCTCCACATCGCACTCCAGTGCCATAATTCAGGTTAAGGCATTTATTTTGGCTTGTTATGGATGTACAACCCCTGGCAAAAATTATGGAATCACCACACTTAAGAGGATGTTCACCCAGCTTTTTTACTTCGTAGCAAATAAATAAATCAGATATGACACAAAATAATTTTTGTTTAATAGCTGAACATTCTGGCTTTGTGAAACATACGTCAAACAAATTAAATTAAATAATTTTAATTAATGGCATATTTTTTTCCAGATCAAATAGAGGAAACAATTATGGAATCACTCAATGTTGAGGAAATAATTATGAAATCATCAACAAAAAAAATCACAATTAGTACTTTGTTGCTCCTCCTCAGGCTTTTATGATGGCCTGAATTATTTGAGGCATGGACTTGAAAAACAATATTCTCCATCGAGCTGGTTCCAACTTTCTCAAATAGTGATTGACAGCTTTGCAGGATGGAGCCTTGTCATGGATCAATTTTTTAAATTTCCACCATAAATTTTCAATCGGATTGAGATCTGGACTGTTTTCTGGCCATGTCATTGAGTTGATGTGCCTTTCCTGAAAAAAAAAAAGCTTTAACACTCTTTGTTCTGTGGCAAGATGCATTATCATCAACAAACCTATTTTCTATCGATGGAATGAGAAAGGTTTCCAAAATTTCAATGGACACCTGTGTATTGACTGTTGAGGTAATGATCTCCCCTGGTCCTTTACCTGACATGCAATCTCATATCATAAATCACTGGGGAAATTTGATTGTTTTCTTCAGGCAGTCATCTTTATATGTTTCATTAGAACGGCAACAGACAAAAGTTCCAGCATCATCTCCTTGGCCAATGCAGATTCGTGATTCATCACTGAATATCACTTTCATCCAATCATCCACACTCCATGATTGCTTCTCTTTAGCCCACTGTAACCTTGTTTTGTTCTGTTTCGGTGTTAGTGTTGGTTTTCATTTGGCTTTTCTATATGTAAATCCCATTTCATTCAGCCGATTTCTTACAGTTCTGTCACAAACATTGACTCCTGTTTCCCGCCCGTTTGTTTTTCCATTTGTTTTTTTTTGTGCATTTTCTATTTTCAAGGCATATTGCTTTGAGTTTTCTATCCTGACGCTTTGACGTCTTCCTTGGTCTACCCGTATGTTTTCCTTTTATAACCTTCATATTTAGTTTATACTTACACCAAATTGACTGGAAACAACCAACATCTTTTGCCACACTCCGTGTTGGATTTCCTTCTTGAAGGAGTTTTATAATCCTTTCCATTGTTTCAATTGACAACTCTCTTGTTGGGGCCATGTTTCCTTTCAATTAGCCAAGTCCAACAGCTCGTTAAGGTCTGTAAGCACTCTCTGCAGACTAATTAGCATTTTTAGACTTGTGCCGGTATTTGTTTTAGAAATGCAAATTACAAGGTGATTCCATAATTTTTTCCTCAACATTGAGTGATTCCATAATTTTTTCCTCTACTTGATATGGAAAAGAATATGCCATTAATTAAAATAATTTTATTTAATTTGTTTGAGGTATGTTTCACAAAGCCAGAATGTTCAGCTATTAAACAAAAATTGTTTTGTGCCATATCTGTGATTTGTTTATTTGCTACGAAGTAAAAAAGCTGGGTGAACATCCTCTAAGTGTGGTGATTCCATAATTTTTGCCAGGGGTTGTAATCCATATGTAGGTTCCGGACATGTATCTTGGCTCTTGGTTAGCAAATATGATTTTCCCACATAGGTATTGAACCGAACCAAACTGTACCATTCTCAAAAGATAATGGAAAAACACAGTATGGGAATGGGTTTGTACATCGCTGTAATTTGTATTAGTGTTTTAGTGATGTAGCTGACTCCTGATCTGGGAATGTTGTTAGCCAGGTCTGACATTATTGCTTATATAAATTATAAATCAGGTGAAATCACTTACGTTCTCCTGCATTGTTAATTGTTCTGGGTACGAGCATCTGTTAAATGGATGTAATTAATGTAATGTACACTTCCTTCAGAATAACATATCACTTACAGTAACTGATATTTAACTGTAAGCACATGCGTTGTGGTTCACTACCAGAGCCCGCTCTCTCTCTCACACACACACACACACACACACACACACACACACACACACACACACACACACACACACACACACACACCAAATAGCAGCCAATATGTGACATAATATGCTTACAGTTAACATAATTTGAGGATTCCACATCTCAATAATGTAGAATATGGAGATCATTCATTAATCCAGCTCAGACCATTATATATATAACTGTACTCCCTCATGGATCCTCATTATTCTTTATTCTCAGACTTCATATGAAACGCCTGGGGGATGTTGGCGGTGGGGGTTGACAGTGGAGAGACACAGAGCTGATCTGAGGTCAGCGGGGTGAATTCACACAACTGGCCTTTGCACACCGGGCAAGTACTTCTGTTCTTGCACACTGGCACCTCCCTCAAATACTCTTAATTCATCACACACACTGCTCTCTACCTTCAGATTTTAATTTCATTTATTTGTTGCATTACAATATAACACTGCTTTTCACAATGAAAAAAATGGCCACATTTCTCTCACCCCTTTCATATGAACCTTCTCTTAAGGTTTGTCTCATTTTTATTTCTCTTACATAGATATATGATACATTAGCTGTTGCTGTGTTGTTGGTATTTGCAGTTGATATAATATAATCTTTATTTGAAGACATCCTGTATGATGCATTTGGTGTATTTAAGGTGAGGGGGGAGAGGGGAAATGTACAGACTGCAGGCAGCCACCAGGGGGAGACAAAGTCCACATGCCACTTCGTTGGAAGTCCGTCATTATGACCACACCCCCTCAGTCCTGCTGGGTATATGTGCTGGTGAGAGGCCACACCCCCTCCACAGAGAGCCATTACAATGAGTAGCAATGTGGGCAGGGCTTGAGAATGAGTGACTGGGATTTTGGGCCGGGCTCTCTGTTCCCCAGCTGCTCTCTCCCGCTCCACGTTCGCGGCTTCTCCTCCTCCTTGTTCTCCTCCCCTGTGCTCCTCCGTCTCATCGCTCATCCTCTCTCCTCTCCCTCACTCCTGCCCAAATCCCTCTGTCTCCTCGATGGCAAACAGCAGCTTCTCCCTCAGCTGCTCCAAACTCCGGTAAGGTGGCAGGTCCAGTCGATTAAAGCTGAGAGAGAGAGAGGAAGAGAGTGGAAGATGGAGGGTGGGTGTGAGAAAGAGAGAGAGAGAGAGAGAGAGGGAGTGTCCCAGGGGACAGCAGTAGAATGGCCAGTGAGAGGGGAGCGGCTCTTACCAGGTGTGACTCCTGGGCAACCAGGTCTCCTTCCCCACCTTGTCTATGCAGAACTTCTGAGGCCCGTTACTCCCTGAGGGACAGACACAGGACCCACACACACACGTAAAGAGTGTGTGACACACACACACACACAGGTAAAGATATGACAGTCAATAATTGACAGCTGAGGCGTACCTATGAGCTCAGCGAAGCCCCCGACGGGCAGGCGGCAGGTTCCTGTGACAAACTGCAGCAGCCGGATACGCTTCTCACTGTCCATCTCCTTCACCACCTGTAACACACAAGGAAAATACAGTAACACAGGTAATACACACACGCACGCACGCACGCACGCACACACACGCACACGCACACACGCACACGCGCACACACACATGCATGCACGCTCGCACATACACACGCAGTTACAGGTAACTACCTGCCAGAACCAGTGGATCTGTTTGCTGTTCTTGGTGTAATGCCGGTAGATGGTGTTCTTCTGCCAGTCACTCAGATCAACCTCCTGCATCCCGCACAACATCAACTGAGAGAGAGAGAATAGAAGGGGAAGAAATGACATTATCCCATTTACTATAAAAAAATACTAACTCACATTATAGGCTCAATGTCATAAGAGTGACTATACATTTACAGCAAAACAGTTGCTCCAATGTACCAACTCAACAATCTTCCAAATATCTCTCCATACACCCCTACAACTGCCCTCACAACATACTCCTCCCAACACACACACACACAAACACACCTCCAGCTCTTTCTCATCAAAGTAACGCAGCCACTCCAGTGGCACGACCTCATTGAACCCGTCCAGGAAGGCCTTAGTCTGCTCCTCCACACCCCGTGTGAAGCGCCAATCTGTCAGCAGACTGAGAGAGAGACAGACAGAGAGAGGGATGTAGAGAGAGGGAGGGATGTGGAGAGAGGGAGGGAATGAGGAGAGGATAAGGTATAGAATTAGCATTTTTTTTGGCGCGTCAGTGAAACTTTTGAAATGTGAAACGTACTGAGAGAGGCTTTGTGAATGCAGCTGTCCTATCCTGTGTCTGTGTTTGAGTATCAAAGTGGCTCTCCACATCACCCTCCATTAGATCCCTCAGCCACCCCCCAAGCTTTACTCCAGTATGCAGTAATTATTTTAGCCCCAACAGAAGACATAAAATCCCATCTGACTTTGCAAAAGACCAGCAAAAATCAACCATGAATGAATGGATGGATGGATAAGAAAGATAGAAAGGTTACCCGATGTACTCCTCTTTGTTATCCTCGGTGACCAGTTCATTCTCACCGTCGTCCTTCAGCTGGTGAGTGGAGACTTTCCCCAAGATCTCCATGTCCTGAGCAAAGTACAGCTCTACCCCACACTCCTCCAGGCAGTTCTCCCTGTCGTACACACACAGTTACCGCATCATACATCATACATCATACACACACTTCATATGCACATCACACATACATCATACACACATCATACATATACATACATCAAACACATCACACACACACACACACACACATCATATGCACATCATACACACATCACACATATATATACGTCAAACACATCACATCAAATGCACACATGCCACACACCATACACACCATACACACACACCTCGTTACCGTATCACATCACGCACATATGATACACATCAAACACACAACATATACACATCATTCAAAAGTCAAACATACATCATACAATATACACACATCACACACGCATCAAACACACCCATCATATACACATCATACACCCACACACATCAAGCACACATCAAACACACACATACATCATAAATGCATCATATGCACACATCATACACACCAGCTGTACAGAGCACACGCAGTTAGACGCAGTTCGCGGCCGTGTACTTACTTGACCCACATGATGGAGTTGTAGAACTCGGGGTCGATGGACTCCAGGTCCTTCAGGGTGGGTTTCTTATTGAGCATGCGCTTATAGAAGGGCAGAGTAAAGCCTGTATCTATGAACTTGCCATGATACAGGGCCTACAGAGAGAGAGAGAGAGAGGGAGAGGTTACAGCAGGGATCTCAAACTCAGCCATGATACAGGGCCTACAGAGAGAGAGAGAGAGGGAGAGGTTACAGCAGGGATCTCAAACTCAGCCATGATACAGGGCCTACAGAGAGAGAGAGAGAGAGAGAGAGAGAGAGAGGGAGGGGTTACAGCAGGGATCTCAAACTCAGCCATGATACAGGGCCCACAGAGAGAGAGAGAGGGAGGGGTTACAGCAGGGATCTCAAACTCAGCCATGATACAGGGCCTACAGAGAGAGAGAGAGAGAGAGAGGGAGGGGTTACAGCAGGGATCTCAAACTCAGCCATGATACAGGGCCTACACAGAGAGAGAGAGAGAGAGAGAGAGAGAGAGAGAGAGAGAGGGAGGGGTTACAGCAGGGATCTCAAACTCAGCCATGATACAGGGCCTACAGAGAGAGAGAGAGAGAGAGAGAGAGAGAGAGAGAGAGGGAGGGAGGGGTTACAGCAGGGATCTCAAACTCAGCCATGATACAGGGCCTACAGAGAGAGAGAGAGGGGGAGGGGTTACAGCAGGGATCTCAAACTCACATCCTGGGGGCCCGCTGTGTCTGCTGCCTTTTCATGTGTTCTTGCACTTCTATGCTTAATTTAAGTCATTGATTGGCTAAATTGGCTAGACAAAGAGCAGACACACACACGCACACACGCGCACACACACACACACACACACACACACACACACACACACACACACACACACACACACACACACACACACACACACACACACACACACACACACACACACACACACACACACACACACACACACACACACAGGGAGTCACTCTACTGGTAGATAAAGAGCAGACTGTTTTAAATCGTAATACTACAGAACCCTCATTTGTCTCTGAATCCAAAAACAACACAGACACCCTCTGCAAAGTGAGTCACGGTCTGACACAAGAACCAGGAGGGAGAGAGAGGGGGAAAGAAAGATGGAGAGAAGGGGGGAGGGAGGGAGGGAAACAGAAAGCAGGGGAGAAACAGAGGAAGAACAGAAAAGAGAAGTTTCTTTATAAGGGGAGTCTACAGTGTATTTGCAGACTAAATATAGGCTTGCTCTTGGTGGGTGTGTGCAGGGTGGGGTGGTTAGGTCATGCTCTGTCTGGTTGGGGAGGGGGGGGGCTGTTGGTTTTGGAAAATGTTGCTTCTGGACAGTGTCCCAGAGAGAATTGGGGGTGGGGGGGGGGGGGGGGGGGGGGTAGAGTAGTTTTCCATTGGGAGCACACACACACACACACACACACGCACACGCACACGCACACGCACACGCACACGCACAGTTTGTGTGAGAGTAAAGATCTACAGTAGTGTTAGTGTGAGAATAGAGATCTAAAGTAGTGTTAGTCTGAGAGTAGAGACATCTACTGTATTGTGTGTGTTAAATTCACAACTGTACTAGTGTTAAATATGTACAGTAGTATTTGTTAGTGTTAAATCTACAATGCGTGTTTGTGTGTGCAGTATGTGTGTCTCAGCGTGTGCATTTGTCAGTGCATGTGAGTGTCTAGGTTCAGGTGTGACTCACCATGGCAATGAAACGTCCAATGAAGCGGAAGTATGTTAGGTGGTCAGGGTTGATGGAGGAGGCAGGGTTTATCTGCAGGCAGTAGTTGTTTTTGCCGGCATATTCAAAGAGGCAGTACATGGGGTTCAGCACCTCATGTGACAACAGAAAGAACCATTCTCTGTGGGGCAAGACAAGGACAATTACCACTCTCTGTAAGGGGGCATAGGGCTGTACCACTATCTGTGAGGAGTGGGGGGGGGGGGGGGTGGGCTAGGGCTGAGGGGGAGATAGGGCTGTACCACTCTCTGTGAGGAGTGGGGGGGGTAGGGCTGTAACACTCACTGTGAAGGAGATATAGAGCTGTACCACTCTCTGTGAGGAGTGTGGGGGGGGGGGGGGGGGGGTTAGGGCTGTACCACTCTCTGTGAGGGGGTAGGCTGTACCACTCTCTGTGAAAGGGGGATAGGGCTTTACCACTCTCATTGAGGGGAGATGGGGCTGTACCACTCATTGAGGGGAGATATATATGGCTGTACCACTCTCTTTGCAAGGGGGAGGCAGGGGAAGTTATCATTTTCTGTTGGGGGGGGGGCAAGGCTTGTTGGCAAGGCAGTACCACTGTCTGTGAAGGGGTGACGCATGAGACTTTAGTACAATCTATGAGGGGGGTAGATAGTGTTGTATCAATCTGTGAGGGGAAAAGAAGGGCTGTACCACTTTCTGTGAGGGTGAGACAGGGATGTACCACTCACTGTGACGTGGAGGGGGGACAGGCCATAACTACCCCTTTATTCTTTCTTAAGCATCATGCTCCATATTTAAAACATTACACAGCAAAATAAAGTCATAGTCATAACAATCCAAGCAGCATGAACATGGAAGAACAATAGCCATACAACACAAAAACACATAGGATGAATGAGGTGAGAACAAGACTTTTAGAATGACATCTACCAGAACACACGACAAAACACAACAGCTATACACATGAACACGCGATGGTGCAGACAAAGGGTATCACACCTTACCAATGTCAGCACAGAAGTAACCATGGTAACATTTACAACAAGACTAAAGGTAGTTACACAGCAGATGAAACATGACACAGCAACAATTTTGATGATCGCACATGACGGGACAACAGGCATGTTTCCACGGCTACTGCAGGGCTGACGTGTCGTTTAGTCGTTGGGCCTTTCGTTCTTTCTTTCACACGGTCCGCAGCTGCCCAATTTGTACTCAAAAACTGAGCACACACACACCAGTGTGTTAATAAAAAAATAATAATAAAAAAAGTTTTTGTTGTCCCCACACACCTGGAGACGGGTGTACGAAACTCAAATCATAAAAAATTTAAAAGCTGCAGCTGAGGAAACCAGGCACCTGATTAAGGGTGGCTTTTATGGGGACTTTTGGCCCGAAAACGAGCAGGGAAACACGACAGGCCGGCGTCTGCAGCAGCTAAATTTCTCCTGTGGAAACTTGCATGTTGATGACAGGAAGGACAGCGTCGCTGACCGTTAACCCCGCTCCCAAGACACACCGAGCACAGAGACACACCGACATGGAGCACGTGACACAGTGAAGCCCCGCCCACCAGCGGCCCGCAGCCCGGCACAGTCCCAGGTTTGCGCAGACACCTCCTAACATCCCGTCCGTGGTTCTACCCTGTGGTAGAACAGCATGGTAACCTACCATAGGGTAAAACCACTGGCGAGACGCGGGACACAGATCCCAACGCTGACACCACCAGTGCTGAACACACACGGAACACTGTGACCCTGCTTGCGCGCACGCGCACACACACACACACGCGCACACACACACACACACACACACACACACATTCCTCACACAAATGCTCACACACACCCACACACGCATTCTCACACATACATGCACAAACACACATATGCGCACGCGCCCACATGCTCACACACATACACGCTCACACACACGCTCACTAACACACACTCTCACACACTCCTTGCACACATGCTCACACCCATGCACACACTCTCACACATACATGCACACTCACACACATGCGCGCACACAAACGCACACACTCACACTCACACACACACACACACACACACACACACACACACACGCGCTCACAGGGCACAGTGAGAGACAAACAGGTGAGATGAGAAACAGGTGAGAGTGAGACACTGGTGAGAAACACAGAGGCGAGACATGCAGGTAGACTCACCTGGCGATGCCTCCGTAGTCCAACCCCTCCTCCCCCCTCATGATGATGTAGAGTCTCCGGCGCAGGTCATACGGCTTCATGTTCATGATCTGAGAGAGAGAGAGAGAGAGACAGACACTGTCATCATATGCACTTTCACAGACTACTGCAATACTCGGTTGGGGGTCAATTCTATTTCAATTTAGTTAATTCAGGGCACAAACACATCAGTCTGTTTTGCTTGTCCCTCTGTCCACCTCACCTGTTGAAATGAGTCTTCAAACAACGTCTGTCGCGATACGCTGATCTTCACATGGCTTGGCAAGGCATTGGACTGCAGAGAGAAGAGCACATCCACACACACAGTTGACATTTTTTCTCACAAAGGCACAGATCACCTTTAAACACACAGGAAATAATTGTGTGGCACAGGAAGTACTCACATGACAAAGGAAGCGGAACTGGTGATATTTCCACCTGAAGCTGCGATCGTAGGCTCCCGGGGAGCCGCCCTGCCTCGAGCTGCAGAGAGACAGAGAGAGGTAGGCGGAGTCAGAGAGGGAGGCGGGCTAAGAGAGGGTGGGTCAGAGAAGTGCCATCTACAAAAAACAAGAGGGACAGACAGCTCTGCATGGATCATTTTAATGTGGAAGGCCGCCATGCCCATCTTGAGATGCCACACCTGTCTGGAGAGGAGAAACACAAGCAACTATGTCCTCCGTCATTTCCCCTGGAGACGGGCGTGGTGGTGTTCTTCACAGCTCACTCCACACCCAATCAACAACACCCTCGAATTCAATTCCCATTAAATTGTTATTATTAATAATGATTTCTCTGCACCCCTTTCAGAAAAATAATCTCATTTTTAGATTCTGCATGGGAAAATGTGGGAATGCAATAGAAATGTCAATGAGCCGAGTCCCTGCATGCAGGTGCACAGTGAGGACCTGAAAAGGGCCCAGTCATGGAGCTGAGGCCCCTGCATGCAGCTACACAGTGAGTAACTGGGATGGGCCCAATATTGGAGCTGAGGCCTTGCACGCAGCTGCACAGTGAGGAGTTGAAATGAACCCAGTCATGGAGCTGAGGCCCCTGCATGCAGTTGCACAGTGAGGACCTGAAATGGGCCCAGTATTAGAGCTGAGGCCTTGCACGCAGCTGCACAGCGAGGAGTTGAAATGAGCCCAGTCATGGAGCTGAGGCCCCTGCATGCAGTTGCACAGTGAGGACCTGAAATGGGCCCAGTATTAGAGCTGAGGCCTTGCACGCAGCTGCACAGCGAGGAGTTGAAATGAGCCCAGTCATGGAGCTGAGGCCCCTGCATGCAGTTGCACAGTGAGGACCTGAAATGGGCCCAGTATTAGAGCTGAGTCCTTGCACGCAGCTGCACAGTGAGGAGTTGAAATGGGCCCAGTCATGGAGCTGAGGTCCCTACTTGCAGCTGCACAGTGAGTCACTGGGATTGGCCCTGTAATGGAGCAGAGGCCTGGTATGCAGCTGCGATGGGCACTGTGGTGGAGGTGAGCAATTACGGTGGAGTTACACAGCGAGTCAGTTGGCAGCCGTCACGCTGCATTTGCGTCTTTTCAGCGGGGGGAGGAACGGAGGGAGGGGGGAGAGGAACGGAGGGAGAGGGGGAGGGAGAGAAGTACAGAGGAAATGAGGGTGGAGAGCTAGAGCCCGCTAATAGTTTGGCAGTGGTTCCAGCTGGAAGGTGCCAGGCCAGACTTGGTCTTGGTCAGGATGTTGGGGAGCGCTGAAACAGCGCTCTGATTAAACAAACAGACTCTTTCACAGAGCTTATTCTACCCCCACAAGCCCACAATATCAAACCTAAAACGTTGAAGGAACTTTGAAAACCTATCAGATCACTAAAGCAACAGTATAAAAATATGAATTTAGGAGATTCATGTGCGCACAGAGACAAGCATATTGATTTTGCGGTCATTGTTAAGGACATAGCTAAACAATGTGCACCCCCTCATCCCTAGCCTGCTCCTGATTAAACGGATTAAGACAGAAAGCATATGTGCGCTTATGTGTTTTGGATGTCTGCGGGTATGTGTGTGCTTGTGTGTGTGCACGAGAACGTATGTGTGAATGTGTGTGTTAGGGAATCGACACAGGCCAGCTCTCTGCACTGGGAGGTAGTGGCAGGCATTAACCCTACAGCAGATATTTACCCAGACTGGAACCCGGGCCGCGGGTCCTTGAAGGTGGTGGTGCGGGAGTTATGGTCCACAAAGTAGCGCACTCCCTCAGCGGTGTACTTCATCTCCCAGCCAGGGGGCAGCGGAGCCTCCTGGATCATCCTACGACGAGAGCGCGCAGTCAGGCCCCGAAGCACAGCTACACCCTCCCCTCCCAAACAACACCTGCACCGACACCCTCCCCAAACCACACCTGCACCGACACCCCCTCCCCAAACCACACCGACACCCTCCCCAAACCACACCTGCACCGACACCCTCCCCAAACCACACCTGCACCGACACCCTCCCCAAACCACACCGACACCCTCCCCAAACCACACCTGCACCGACACCCTCCCCAAACCATACCTACACTGGACACCCTCCCCAAACCACACCTACACTGACACCCTCCCCAAACCATACCTACACCGACACCCTCCCCAAACCACACCTGCACCGACACCCCCTCCCCCAAACCACACCTACAGCGACTCTCTCCCCACAAACCAAACCATACCCGACACCGACACCCTCCCCAAACCACACCTACACCGACACCCTCCCCAAACCACACCTACAGCGACTCTCTCCCCAAACCCAAACCATACCGACACCGACACCCTCCCCCAAACCATACCGACACCGACACCCTCCCCAAACCACAGCGACACCCTCCTCCAAAATCACAGCTACACCGTCCCAAAACCACACATGCACTGACACCCTCCCCAAAACCACACCTACATCCTCCCCAACGACACCTACACTGACATCCTCCGCAAACCACACCTACACCCTCCCAAAACCACAGCTACAACCCTCCCAAAACAACACCTACACCGACACCCTCCCCCAAACCACACCTACACCCTCCCCAAACCAGACCTACATCCTCCCCAAACCAGACCTACATCCTCCCCAAACCACACCTACACTGACACCCTCCCAAAATCACAGCTACACCGTCCCAAAATCACAGCTACACCCTCCCAAAACCACACCTACATCCTCCCCCAAACCACAACTACACTGACACCCTCCCCAAACCACAGCTACACCCTCCCAAAATCACAGCTACACCCTCCAAAACCACACATGCACTGACACCCTCCCCAAACCACACCTACACTGACACCCTCCCCAAACCACAGCTACACCCTCCACAAAATCACAGCTACACCCTCCCCAAAACCACACATGCACTGACACACCCTCCCCAAACCACACCTACACTGACACCCTCCCCAAACCACACCGACACCCTCCCAAAAATCACAGCTACACCCTCCCCAAAACCACACATGCACCGACACCTAGGGCTGGGCGATATATCGCAACGATAATTATCGATTGCAATAACGGCCGTTGCCAGCATGTGGGGTATTGCCTTTCTTTTCGTCTTTTTTCTTTAATTATAGCTGATGCGGTAGTAATCTAAACTTCAAAACCCGTGTGAAATTCTTCTGGGAAAAAAAAACCTCATCACTGTCTACTACGTGTTGATAAGACGAGATAATCACAGAAAGGCGTTGCACCTTCCATGCGATTGACAAAAACACATCACATGATCACGTGAAAGCTGTACCGACCTTGCTGCTGGTTGGCTGTCAACACTCAATAGATATCAGCGGTGATGTTTTTTTTCCAGAAGCATTTCACGCAGCCTCTGAAGTTTGGATGTTTACTGCCGTATATTGGTATACTTAAAGAAAAAAAGATGAAAAGAAAGGCGCCCCACACGGTGGCAACGGGCCATTATTGCATTCGATAATTATCGATGTTGTATATCTCCCAGCCCTACCGACACCCTCCCCAAACCACACCTACACTGACACCCTCCCCAAAATCACAGGTGCATCCTCCCCAAACCACACCGACACCCTCCTCAAACCACACCTGCACCTCCGCCTGCCCCAAAACTACAAGCTACACCCTCCCCAAAGTACACCAGCACCTACACCCCTCCCGAAAACCACAACTGCACCTACGCCCCACCTGAAACCACAGCTACACCCCTCCCCAAACAACACCTGCACCGACACTCTGCCCAAACCACAGCTACATCCTCCCCCAAACCATACCAATACCGACACCCTCCAAAAACTACACCTGCATCGACAGCCTCCCCCAAAAACACACCAGTACCTACACCTCTCCCCAAACTACACCCCTACCTACACCCTAAACACCATACCTGAATAAAGGTGTATAAAGAGTAGCTGACACAGCAGACTCTTCCCCGAATTACTCTGAGTTACAGCAGCAGCCCCCACAGTGAAACCAGGGCAGACCGCAGAGTGCAGGATTTACAGCCTCTGCCCAACCTCTGACCCTGGCCCCTGACCTCTGCCCTCCTCTCTCATACCGCAGCTCACCTGACCCCACAAGTCCACCGTCAGCATTTCAGCTGAGAGCAGCGGCACTTAAAGGCCCGCAGTGGGCTCTGCTCCCAACAGGCCCTCAAAAAGAAACCACGTTTTATTACACCCCGCCATTTTAAAAGCTCTCGGACTACTCAGAAATCTACATATTCTGAGGGAAAATAGTATATAGCAAATGCTGTTTTTTTCTTGAAGATATCTCAATGATGCCAAACTTAAAGGGGAACTAAAAACACACTGTGTCTTAATAGGATATTTTGTGGGGATTTTTGTGGGTGGTGATTTTCTATTTTTTTTTTGGGGGGGGGGGGGGGGGAGTCTTGAAATAAGTTTTAGACAGACGAATGATGAGAACGTTCCCACTGGCAAAATGGCTGTGTGTACGCAAATGAGGAAAGAGAGGATGACCAAAATGGAAGCCAGATCTCATCCATTGGCACTTGGCTCCCATTCCAGGCAGGATAGGAGACATGAGAAACACATTCCCTACACCCGGCAATGAAATTCAAAAAAATTATTTCAAATATTTTTTTTACGTATTCTGTATGTTGAAAGTGCCCCTTTCACAACTAAATGTACCCGTGAAACGTATTTTCACATGTCTGTTTGTAAATGTTCCTAATCGCCGTGGTGCAAAAGCAGAAAGCCTAGCGTGGAAACAGCGAAACTGGCCTCTGGTTCGGCAGAGTTTGTCACAATGAAACCGCGGCACTGCACTGCTTCACACACAAAGCCAACATCTCCATATGAATGACCGTTTCCTATTTTTAGCTGTTTTTTAAGCAGAGCCCCTCTCTTAGTAAAGATGGAGTATTTCTGTATGTGAATATTTGACTTTATTAGTCAGTCTGTGCAAGCGCAGTGTGATAATGTGTTTGCTGCCTCTTTTTGAGCTCAACAGGCTCATGCTGTCTGGATCGTGACTGCTCTTGCACATTACACAATGTCCATTGGGAAAAGTCCATGGTGACATTTTCTTATGAAGAAATACACATTTTTTTGTTTCTGAAACAAAATTATTGATAAGAAGGGAACCCAAGGAGCTAAGGCCTAAAAATTTACACCAAATTACTACCATAATCACACGAATATTCCACAAATACTACCATAATCACACGAATATCCACAAATACTACCATAATCACACTAATATCCCACAAATACTACCATAATCACACTAATATCCACAAGTACTACCATAGATCACAGTAATATCCACAAATACTACCATAATCACACTAATATCCACAAATACTACCATAATCACACTAATATCCAGAAATACTACCATAATCACACTAATATCCACAAGTACTACCATAATCACGGTAATATCCACAAATACTAACCATAATCATCGTAATATGCACAATACACCCATAGTCATGTTTCTATCCACAAATGCACCCCATAATCATGATACTATCCAACGACTGCTACCATAGACATATTAATATCCAAATACTACCATCAGCATACACTAATATCCAGAAATAATCTCAATCACATCCAAAATGCTACCAAAATCACGCTAATGTCAACACAAATACTCCCATAATCATACTAATATCCAAATACTTACCATAATCACACTAATATCCACAAATACTACCATAATCATGCCAATATCCACAAATACTCACGCTAATGTCCACAAATACTACCATAAATCACACGAATATCCAAATACTACCATATTCACCACGAATATCCAAAAAAACTCCCATAATCACGCTAATATCCAAATACTACCATAATCACACTAATATTCCAAAAATACTCCCATAATCATCCTAATATCCAAATACTACAATAATCACGCTAATATCCACAAATGCTCCCATAATCATGCTAAGATCCAAACACTACCATAATCACACGCTAAGAATCCAAATACTCCCATAATCACGCTAATATTCACAGATGATACTACCATAATTATAAGCAGTGTGGCTGAGTGTGCTGCCCAGGGGAAGGAGACCTCAGCTCCCCTTACTGGGGTCAAACACATGTAGCAGATGCAGACGCAGACGTTCTTGGTGTGTTCCAGTCCAGGCTTGACACTGTGCTGAAGACTCCAGAGCAGGAGTGTCAAAATCTTATCCAAAAAAAGGCCAGTGTGGGTGCATGTTTTTGTTTATAGACCAGCACTACGTCCATTAACTAATTAACTAAATCATGGTCTTCAATCAAGATCTTGATAAGTAGAATCAGGTGTTTTAGTGCTGGGCTAAAACAAAAAACTGCACCCACCATCGGCCCCTTTTCAGATAAGATTGGACACTGCAAGGCAAAATTATGAGCCTAGATGGGCTGAACAGCCTATTCCTATCAAATATTCTTATGTTCTTGTAAAAGCACAGAAACACCATAAAAGCCCAACAGGAACACAAGAGCTGAACATAATACACGCAGACACACACACACACACACACACACACACACACACAACCAGACCTGTCTCTCCACCCTTGGGTTCGAGGGTCCTCCCACTGTGTGGGTCCGGGTGTTGTGGTTGACGAAGTATACCCCTCCCATTGTCTTGCCTTTTCTCTGCACGGAGAGAACAGAACATTCTGCATGAGTAACGCCTTCATCATAAAAATCACCCTTACAAGCATCACAAACATCACCTCACAAACATCATCACCATAATACATTACAATCATACTCCTTTTACAGAGGTTATATTTCCATGTCTAAGCTAGAGGTGGGACCATTTACTCAAGCAAAACGATTAGCCTACTTGCCAACAGATTTCTTAGGGCCCTGATTTACTATGACTTTTCAAATTTTTCAAATCAAATTTTTATTTATAGAGCACATTTCAGGCAGAAAGCAACTCAATGTGCTTTACACACAAGCAAATTACACAGAAACCCATACGACAAAGAAAATAAAAGTAACATAAGTACATTAATATCAAAGTAAAACAATTAAAAAATGTTCTTAATCAAAGCTGCACTGAAGAGATATGTTTTCAGTTTTTTTCTTAAAACTGTGTACTGATTCCGTATTTCTAAGGTCGACTGGCAGATTATTCCAAAGAAAGGGTGCGTAAAAAACTAAAAGCTGCTTGCCCTACAGTTTTGGTTCTGAACTTTTGGAATAATTAAAAGACCTGTGCCAGATGATCTAAGGGATCTAATAGGCTCATAATCTAAGAGCATATCACGTAAATACTGAGGTTGCTAGGCCATTAAGAGATTTGTAAACCCAATAAAAATTATTTTAAAATCAATTCTGGACCTAACAGGTAGCCAGTGTAATGACTTTAAGACAGGTTTAATATGTTCATTCTTTTTTTGTCTTTGTTAAAAACTCCGTGCTGCTGCATTTTGAATTAGCTGCAGACGACCAATCATTTTCTTTGAAGACCTGAGAAAAGGGCATTACAATAATCTAGTCTGCTTGAAATAAAAGCATGCACAGAGCACTGCATCGGCCTGTGAAACAAAGCTCCGCACTTTAGCAATGTTTTTTTAAATGATAGAAGTCTACCTTCGTCACATTTCTTATATGAGCCTCAAAGTTAAGGTCAGAGTCTAGGATTACTCCTAAGTTTCTTACTTGCGCCTTGCTATTAAGGGAAAAAGAGTCTAGATAGCTGCAGAGTTTTACTCTCTGAGCCTTTGCACCAAGGACTAAAATATCAGTTTTATCACCATTTAGTTTTAAAAAGGCTGTGGGACATCCATAGAACTTACATCTTCCAGACAATGGATCAAAGAACTAAGAGGACCGAAGTCATCGAGTGATAAAGAAATATACAGTTGAGTATCATCAGCGTACTTGTGAAAATTTATGTTATGCTTCCTAATAACATCCCCTAGAGGAAGCATATACAAATGAAACAATAAAGGCCCAAGAATGGACCCCTGGGGGACCCCACATGATAACTCAAATTGGTTTGACATATGATTTCCCAGGGCAACATAAAAACTTCTCCCAGTCAGATATGACCTAAACCAGTTTAGAACCGGGCCTGAGAGGCCAACCCATTTCTCAAGTCTGTCAAGAAGAATGTGGTGTGGTCAACCGTATCAAATCCAACAGCACCAAGATAGAAAGCTATGTATATTCTTAAGTCATTGACCACCCAAACCAATGCAGTTTCTGTGCTATGGTGAGCACAAAATCCAGATTGGAATTTGTCATGAATACAGTGCGTGTTCAAAAAGTCATTTAATTGCTGGAACACCTACTTTTTCAAGTATTTTTCCAAGAAAAGGGAGATTGGAAATGGGTCTATAATTACCAATTACTGAAGAATCAAGATTACTTTTCTTTAATAATGGCCTAACAATGGCGTTTTGAGTGAGCTAGGAAAAGTACCCAGTTTGTAAAGAGCAATTTACTATAGTGAGCACATCCTCAGAGAGACAGTTAAAAACAGTTTTAAAAAAGGTTGTGGGGAATAGGATCAAGGGGAGAGGTTGAAGACCTCAAAAGGGATAAAACGTTGCTAATCATTTTTTGAGTCAACCATGGCAAAATGTGTCATATGGCTATCAGAAGTACCCCCGCACATAATGATGATAAGAACTCAACATTTGTTTGTGTTGTTTTTAGAGATGTTTACTCTAATGTCTGCAATCTTGTCATTAAAGCATGCCGCAAAATTCATTACACTTGGCAGTAGAAAGAAGTTCACAAGATGTTATGGACGGGGGATTTATCAGACTATCAATGGTAGAAAAAAGCGTTTTTGAATTATTTTTGTGGTTATTAATAATGTTAGAAATAAATGTTTGTCTGGCATACTTCAATTTCCTATTATACCTATTAAGGGCCCTCTCTATAGATATCAAAATGCACTTGGAGGTTTGTTTTTCTCCATTTTCTCTCTGCTTTACGGCAGTCCCTTTTTTGCTGTCTTATTTCATTTCCATTTCTCCATGGAGCTTTTTGTTTACCAGAAGAAATCTTGGTTTTCATCAGAGCAACACTGTCAATACTTTTTAAACCTTAGAGTTAAAACAATCTACTAAAACATCACAGGAGAAGGAATAAGTGGGTGGGCCAAATTGGTGACCTAGACAAAAGATTCATGAACACTTTAGCTGAACTGGCATTTAGATTGGCGTTTTTTTATTTAAGCCCATATCAAAAAGAACACAATAGTGATCAGAGATAGCTACATCAAGAACAGAGCTGACATTGATATCAAGACCATAAGTGATAACCAAATCTAATTGTATGGCCATGTTTTGGTGCGTGGGCCCAGAGACATGTTGGGTAAAATCAAAAGAGCTTAAGAGACTTAAAAACTCACTGGCTTTAAACATCAGTGGGATTATCAATGTGTATGTTAAAAGTCCCCAGATATAATCACACTATCAAAGTCAGTGGACACTTTAGACAGCAGTGCAGCAAACTCATCTATAAACCCTGAGTTACATCTTGGTGAGTGATTGATAGGACGGTGATGAGCAGAACAGATATGTTGCATTTAAAATCACAGCAAGGTGTTCAAAAGGTTGAGAATTCACCAATATTAATTTGTTTACAGGAACCAGAGTATAAGGTTGCAATACCAACCACCCTTTTTGCCTACCCTATTGGAAAAAATAAAAGTTTATACCCTGGGGGGCAGGCTTCAATTAAGGTTGCTGATTTACTAAGACCTTTAGCATGTGCAAAACCTTTTAGCACACGCAAAACAAATAACATGACCAAGGATTGGTCAAGGTATTTGTTTTGCAACCCAATCACTGGTTGTGTTATTAGTTTTGCATGTACTAAAAGGTCTTGCACATGCTAAAAGGTCTTAGTAAATCAGGTCCTTAATCATTTAGAAAAAAAAAGTGAAAAATATTTCTGGACCTGAATCCTGACTGTACGCAGGGAGGCGCATGATTAAATTCGCCCAGGGAGGGAGGGAGGTATACTGGGTATATACAGTGTATATACAGTTGGGGACGGGAAAGTATTCGGGGCAGTGACACAAATTTTGTTGTCTTGGCTCTGTACTCCAGAACATTGGATTTGAAATGCAACAGTGACTATGAGGTTAAAATGCAGACTTTCAGCTTTGAGGGTTTTTGCATCCATATTAGGTGAACCGTGTAGCAATTGTAGCCCTTTTTTTAGCGGACAAAAAGTAATTGGACAAATTAACATAAACTTAAATAAAGTCATCATATTTTATATTTGGTTGCATATCCCTTGCATGCCATGACCTTCCTAATGTCTGTGACCCATCAACATCAAAAAGACTCTTGATATCTTATTTTCTAATATTTTTACAACGCGATACTATAACCTTTCTGCAGTTTGAATGGATCTCTATGGGGAATTGGGGGGGGAGACTAGATTAAGCTGTAAATTACGCTGGAACAGTATGGATCACATGGTTGGCTAAATGGCTGTAAGTCATCAAGGATCTGAGGTATCAAACGAGCCTCTAACCATCACACTTTTGGTGGGCATAATGCTTTTTTGGCATGTATTTTGGTGCTTCACCATGTGTATTGGTGTGCTGGTGTGTGTCTTGGTGTTTATGGTATGTGTACTGGTGTTTTTGTGTGTGTACAGGTGTTTTGGCATGTATATTGACGTTTTTCGCATGGGTATTGATGTATTGGCGTGTGTACTGGCGTTTTGGTGGGAGCATTGGTGTTTTGGCATGTGTATTCATATATTAGCATGTTTACTGGACTGGTATTTTGGCCTGTGTACTGGCTTTTTGGCGTGTGTATTGGTATTTTAGAACCTTTCTTAAAATATGTAATTAAAGGTTCAAATTTGTAATCCTGTTGCCAAGAGCGAAATATGGAGCCCAGTTTCACTCTGTGCTTCATTCCGTGTTGTGCTCATGGTAACTCTCAATATCAAAGAGATTGGTAAACAACAAGACCACGTTATTGTTTTGTCTGGAGGGTAGACCCATTAGGTAGCCTAAATAAAGTTTTGTGTGTGTGGTCACACTATCCACATAGCCTGTAGGCTATACATTCGAAATGGAGGAGCCAAGAAAAATTGTAACTCCACCGCACCTCAGGAGTGCAATTTGTAAATATTATGGTACTATAATAACCAAGGAGAAAGTCGCCTGCAAGGTATGCAAGTGGAAACTGCGCTACTAACCCTCCAAAGGCTGATGTTTTTTTCCCCCTCCCAGCTCCAAATGAGATTGGTCCTGTTAAGTTTAGTTTAAGTAAGCCATGCCATTGTGAATTACTGATGCACACTTTTGTTTGAGTGACAGTTATCCTGTCATTTTATTGCTGTGAACGGCATTATTGGCATTGTTTTGATCTTGCCTGATTTTATTTTGCTTAATACAACTTCAAGATACTGTTGTCATTATTTCTTAATTATAGCCTGGTTTGTTTAAGCTATTTAGCTACATGTTTAATGGGAAATTAAAACTGGGCCACAATAATTATACAATTTAGGCATTTTCAATTTTGACAAACAAATTAGAACAAATTAGTCTATTACGAGATATTAGTTCAAACTCAATTTTTGGAAAAAGTGACAGCCCTAATGTGTACTTGTGTTTTGGTGTGTGTATTGGCATTTTGGCGTGTGTACTGGTGTTTTTGGCATGTGTACTGATGTTTTGGCGTGCACATTGGTGTTTTGATGTGTGTACTGATGTTTTGGCATGTGTATTGGTGTTTTGGCATGTGCATTGGTGCTTTGATGTGTGTATTGGTGTTTTGGCATGTGCACTGGTGTTTTGGCATGTCCATTGGCGTTTTGATGTGTGTATTGGTGTTTTGGCATGTGTATTGGTGTTTTGGCATGTGCATTGGTGTTTTGATGTGTGTATTGGTGTTTTGGCACGTGTATTGGTGTTTTGGCATGTGTATTGGTGTTTTGGCATGTGTATTGGTGTTTTGGCATGTGCATTGGTGTTTTGATGTGTGTATTGGTGTTTTGGCATGTGTATGGTGTTTTGGCATGTCCATTGGTGTTTTGATGTGTGTATTGGTGTTTTTGGCATGTGTATTGGTGTTTTGGCATGTCCATTGGTGTTTTGATGTGTGTATTGGTGTTTTGGCATGGTGCATTGGTGTTTGGATGTGTGTATTGGTGTTTTTGGCATGTGTATTGGTGTTTTGGCATGTCCATTGGTGTTTTTGATGTGTGTATTGGTGTTTTGGCATGTGTATTGGTGTTTTGGCATGTGCACTGGTGTTTTGGCATGTCCATTGGTGTTTTGATGTGTGTATTGGTGTTTTGGCATGTGCACTGGTGTTTTGGCATGTCCATTGGTGTTTTGATGTGTGCATTGGTGTTTTGATGTGTGCATTGGTGTTTTGGCATGTGCATTGGTGTTTTGGCATGTGCATTGGTGTTTTTGGCATGTGCATTGGTGTTTTGGCATGTGTATTGGTATTTTGGCGTGTGCATTGGTGTTTTGGCATGTGTATTGGTGTTTTGGCATGAGTATTGGTATTTTGGCGTGTGTATTGGTGTTTTGATGTGTGTATTGGTGTTTTGGCATGTCCATCGGTGTTTTGGCGTGTATATTGGCGTCTCTGAGACAAGGAGAAGATAAGTTGGGACACAGCGAAGTTGGGAGCTAAATTCTGAATTTAGCTATTTAGCTACATGTTTAATGGGAAATTAAAAACTGGGCCACAATAATTATACATTTAGGCATTTTCAATTTTGACAAACAAATTAGAACAAATTTCTCTATTACGAGATATTCGTTCAAACTCAATTTTTGAAAAAGTGACAGCCCTAATGTGTACTTGTGTTTTGGTGTGTGTATTGGCGTTTTTGGCGTGTGTACTAGTGTTTTGGTGTGTGTACTGATGTTTTGGCGTGCACATTGGTGTTTTTGGCATGTGTACTGATGTTTTGAGCGTGCGCATTGGTGTTTTTCGCATGTGTATTGGTGTTTTGGCATGTGTATTGGTGTTTTCGCATGTGTATTGGTGTTTTGCGCGTGTGCATTGGTGTTTTCGCATGTGTATTGGTGTTTTGGGCGTGTCCATTGGTGTTTTGGCATGTGTATTGGTGTTTTGGCGTGTGCATTGGTGTTTTTGATGTGTGTATTGGTGTTTTGATGTGTGTATTGGTGTTTTGGCGTGTGCATTGGTGTTTTTGATGTGTGTATTGGTGTTTTGGCGTGTGCATTGGTGTTTTGATGTGTGTATTGGTGTTTTGGCACGTCCATTGGTGTTGTTGGCATGTGCACTGGTGTTTTGGCACGTCCATTGGTGTTTTGGCGTGTGCATTGGTGTTTTGATGTGTGTATTGGTGTTTTGGCACATCCATTCGTGTTTTGGCGTGTATATTGGCGTCTCTGAGACAAGGAGAAGAGAAGTTGGAACACAGCGATCGGAGGGTGGGGGGGGGTGCTAAACTCTGAATTTAACAGAGCTGCTCAAAAACTGACGGGTCTCTTGAGGCATTTCACTCGCACCCCGCTCCCAAAATATCCACCAGCGTCAACCCATTTCCTGAGGGAGAGAGGGGGCTCAGAATGACAGAATTCTAAATAATAATAATAATAATTATTATTATTCTATTATTAGATTTCAGGAGGTATATGTGTACCTGTCCTATTGTATGCATGTTTATGTGAAACAGGCTGAGTGTTTGCATGCTTCTGTGTTTAATGCGTATGCATGCATGCGTGTGCGTGTGTCTGTGTGTGTGTGTGTGTGTGTGTGTGCTGTTTGGGGGATGGAATGGGATGTGGATGTGTGTGTGTGTGTGCGTGCGTGTTTGGGGATGTGATGGAATGTGGATGTGTGTGCTTGTGTGTGTTTTGGGGATGGGATGTGAATGTGTGTGCGTGTGTTTGTTAGTGTAGTTTTGATGGTCTTTCTAGTGATCAGTGGTCACCTGCGCCCAACGTGTTCTACTGCCCCCCCCCCCCCCCCCCCCCCCCCTCAGAGATGTCTGACATCTTGGTTGTAATTAGCAGCCGTGTGTGGAGAGCGCAGGAACAGTAGCGCTCAGATTGCAGCTCAAACGGGACCCACTGCTGACAGAAGCTCATTTCTCTCTCTCTCAGTCTCTCTCTCTCTCTTCTTTTCTGTCCTCTCTCCTCCTCTCCCTCATCTCCCCCTCACTCTCTTTCCCTCCACAGAGAAAGTGACCACATCATGGATTCAGAAATACATGAAACGAGAAAACTGCTGAAAAAGGGGAACCATTATAGCTACCGCAACACAACCACGACCAGAAAAGCTGCAAGGCAGTGAGAGTGTGTGTGTGTGTGTGTGTGTGCAGTCTTAAAGAACACATTTCTGCAAAGTCCCCATTTCTCCAGTGACAAATCCTAACTGATCAATGTGGATGTGGATTCTGAACAGTGAAATAATTGCAGCCAACAGTAAACGTCAGACGACGAGGGAAAAACAGGGATTAAATCATCTTCTTTTTAAAAGAACGTGGCCGTGGCTGAGGGATCTAATGGAGGGTGATGTGTGATCCAGTGCTTCTCCCAGGAGAGCCACTTTGTGATACTCAAACAACAGACAGTTCCTGGCACAGGATAGGGCAGCT
>CM056388.1:22168861-22176183 GCA_029718625.1 Synaphobranchus kaupii | reverse complement strand
ATCCGTCATCTTATCTAGTGTGTCTTTTAATACCTACTTAATGCACACATGCAATTACCTTTCCCAAAATTTCTTTCAGGCTTAGTAAATCACTTTACAGGTGCTAAAGTAATCTATTTGCATGACCTGCTCCCACTATTTCGTATAGTAGTACGAAATAGTGTCGGGATGCCCAATTTTGCATATTGATTCAGGCTAACCCACAAAAATGAAAAATCCATATATCTTTCCATTCTAACACACGTAATCCTGTTTGCACCACGTTAGTTGATCACCTCTGATGATATTTTTGCAGGTGGTAATAGTTTTACGTGTGATTTTGTACACAGGTTGTACAAACCTTTAGTAAATCAACCCTTTATTTGTTATGATATCTGATATTCCACATGTTTCTTGCCATGCTTTGGTAACACAAATGCAAATTTTGTCAGGCCAATAAAGCACTTTGAATTTGAGTGACAGAGAGGCCTGCATCCACTCCAGTGCACCACTTTTTCCACTCCAGTGTTGGGATGCCAGGGTGCCCCACATACCCGGCACACACTCGCATCCCTGAGTGAGAACACCTCACACTTTTCACCTGAGACAGAACACCTCACACTCTTCACCTGAGACAGAACACCTCACACTCTTCACCTGAGACAGAACACCTCACACTCTTCATCTGAGACAGAACACCTCACACTGACACAAGGTTTTTTCTGCTCTTGGTGAGTCCGGTGTGAGTTTCAGTTGCATCCCCCAGCCTGACTGTCCCCAGATCAGTGTGAGATGCAGTCAAGCCCCACTCACTAGGCTCTCTGTGCCCACGGACAGGAAAACAGGAAACCACTGGCATTTTGTGTAGGAAGGATATCAAGGGCACGCGCACCAAACTTAGCCTGCTGTTTCAGTAAGACTCCTCTGAGGCAGTAATAAAGCTGTGGTCAGGGTTAAAACTACGCTTTAGAAAGCTCAGAGAACAAGTACAGGTGTGTGGAAGATGAGGAGATGCCTCTCAGTCTCTCTCTCACTCTCGCTTCTTCCCCCTCTACATGAGTTGTAAATATTTCAGCAGTACATCCCTGGTTGTCGTGCCAATGAAGTGCCATCGACTCAAACTGAGTAGAGGAGAATGTGATCCAGCATGAGGGTCAATAAACAGTGTTACTCCCTCAGGTGTATGTGCACCTGGAAGAGGCAGTCTTGGCTGAGGCACAAATGAGAGGGTAGAGGGACTGCTGGCTGAAGTGCGTGTGTGTGTGTGTGTGTGTGTGTGTGTGTGTGTGTGTGTGTGTGTGTGTGTGTGTGCGTGTGCGTGTGCGTGTATGTGTGTGCGTGTATGTGTGTGCGTGTATGTGTGTGCGTGTATGTGTGTGCGTGTATGTGTACCTGATAGAGGAACCTCTGGCTGAAGTGCTGCATAGCTCCCTGTAGCTGGCTGCGCTGGCTCTGCCACTGCTCATAGTTACGCACAGACTCAGGTGTGGGCCGCTGCCAGGTGGTGGTGCGAGTGTTATGATCCACGTAGTAGAACCTGCCCCGTGGATCCACACGCTTTTCCCACCTGCACAGAGAAAGAGGGAATGAGGGAGGGACAATGGATAGAGAGAAAGGGAGAGGATGGAAAGAGAAGAGGGGGAGGATGGAGAGAGAGGGAGAAGGGGAGGATGGACGGAGAGAGGGGAAGAAGCGAAAGAAAGAAATTAACAGTTACAATGTGGAATATTCACGGCCAATACTCCACTTTGCTTGGTCTTAAATGCTCCTTAGGCAAAACATAATTTAGGCAAAACATCTTAAAAATGACTGTCTTACAATAGACCTAGTGTAGGAGGGATGTAGTTTCTCACTGTCCGTCAGGATTTTGAGATATCCTATCGCTAAAAAAAAACAAAATTAAATGTGGATTCTGGGGGAATTACATTTTGGTACAAATATGAATATAAACAAGAAATAACCGCCTTGCGGTTGTATGCCTCTGCCAACAAGTCAAGTCAAGTTGCAGTTTATATCCATGTCTGTCCAGACTCATAAAATATATGCCGTGAAGACTTTGAAGGAATTTAATGTAAAAGGTATGAAGTGTATTTATTGGCGAAATGGAAGTTATCACTATATTGACATGTATGATTCCAGTGAATAATTTCCAGTGAGAAACATGCTGTCTTCACTTAGAGACTATTTTTCCAGAAAAGTACAGAAGACTGATAGAGAAGCTAATTAGCCAGCCAATACAGTTTTGTAATTTTTTTTATTTGCAAATGAAATTCGGAAACTGTAGTCATGTACCTGAACATGTTAAAAGACATACATTTGGCCGCTGATCACTGAGACATAAGTTGAGATCAAGCAGCCGAGAACCATGCAAAAAATAACAAAAAACAGATGGAGGGTTGAACTGTAGAAAGACAGTTTGTGCTCAATAAATATGTGACAATTTTTTCAAACAATATGTTTTCTCAGCTATAATGGAAAGCAAAACATTACGATGTCACAGTGAAGTTGACCTTTGAACTTTGAATATAAAATGTCATCACTTCATCATTTTATCCTATTAGACATTTGTCATAAAATGAAATGTTGTCATAATCAGCTGGGACTAGATTTAGCTGTAAATTATGCTGGAACAGTATGGAATACATGGTTGGTAAAATGGCTGTAAGTCAACAAGGGTCTGAGGTATCAAACAAGCCTTAAACAATCACTCTGCTGCCAGATATGCAGTAGATATGGATGGATCACTTTAAGAGTTGTTTCTCTTGACAAATTTTCCTATTGAACTCTATGGAAAAATAAGTCAGGAGAAGAAACCCTTCAAGTTATTCATCCATATCTACTGCATATCTGGCAACAGAGTGATGGATTAAAGCTTGTTTGATACGTCAGACCCTTGATGACTTACAGCCATTTAGCCAACCATGTGTTCCATACTGTTCCAGTGTAATTTACAGCTAAATCTAGACCCACCCCCCAATTCCCATAGAGATCCATTCAAATGCAGAGATGTTATAGTATCGCTTGTAAGAGTACCAGAAAATAAGATATCAAGAGTCTTTTGATGTTGTTGGGTCACAGACATCAGGAAGTCATGGCATGCAAAGGATATGTGACCAAATATTAAAAATTATTACTTTATTCTTTATATAAATGCAGGGGTGCCAATAATTGTGGCCAACGTGGTTTTGTTAAAAATCATTATTTCTTGATGTGGGATTTTTTTTTTTCTCATAATAAATTAACGTCAATTAAAGGTTGGATTCTTCTTGTTTTTTCAGTGTGAGATTAAGCTAATTCACCAAACGGTGAATTTTTTATAACCCTTTTTGCTCATCTTTACAGGGGGTGCCAACACTTTCGTCCATGACTGTATATATATATATATATATACATACGACTTCCTGATGTCTGTGACCCAACAATATCAAAAGACTCTTGATATCGTATTTTCTGGTACTTTTACAAGCGATACTATAACTTCTCTGCATTTGAATGGATCTCAATGGGAATTGGGGGGTGGGACTAGATTTAGCTGTAAATTATGCTGGAACAGTATGGAATACATGTTGGCGAAATGGCTATAAGTCATCAAAGGTCTGAAGTATCAAACGAGCCTCAATCCATCACTCTGCTGCCAGATATGCAGTAGACATGGATGGATCACTTTAAGGGTTGATAAGTGCTAGAGTACAGAACCAAAATAACACAAAATGTGTCACTGTCCAATGAATTATGGTGCTCACTGTATATGTATATATATATTATATGTATATTTACACATATATAATTTGATGTGCCCCATTACATGAGATGTCCTGCCAAATAAAGAAACATTTAATTGACGGAGAGAGAGCAGGAGGGAGGGAAGGCGGGGCGACTCAAATTAAATTCAAAATTGCCTTATTATCGCAAGAAAAGGACTTCATTACCCCACCGATTACGTAGAAAAGTAATAACAAAATAGCGTTACTATATCGGCCGTATGACTCACAGACCACTCCCACCCAGCGGTGCTAATGACCCGGGGTGACGTCCACCCTCCGAGCCTGGCTCTGCACACGCACTGCTGGCGCGATACACATTCTGCTGGCCCCGTACACGCCCTGCCCTGAGACAGGAGCCACCTCCCTCCCTCCCTTACAGGGCCTCAGTGTCTCAGGAAATAACTGCCACCGGTTCTGCTTGTGTGTGACTGACAAGAAGCACACCTCCTGCCTCTGACACACACCGTACACACGGACCCTTTGGATTTCATGACACCTACACGTGTCTACCATTTGTCCATTTTGAGGTCTTTTGATGCCGGAAAAGTCTATTTAGAGTCTTCAAGGGCCAGGTAAAAAGCATAAAGTGTGGTTCCCTGCTTGGTATACAGTTTAGTTTTGTTTTGACTTTTCACCAAAAGCAATAAAAACATTTGTCAACAAAATGTCTGTATTTTGCCAAATCAAAATACATGTAAGTGTCCCTGTAGGCTCAGCGTATAAAGACGGTGTAAAAGCCTGGTTCTGTCTGGAAAGGCAGCGGTGCTCTGGGACAGGGCCCGTAAAGGCAGTGGTGATGACAGTGCGGGACTTGGGGGCGGGGCCTGGAAAGGCAGTGGTGATGACAGCGTGGCGCTCGGGGGCGGGGCCTGGGTCTGGAAAGGCAGCGGTAATGGCAGTGTGCCGCTTGGGGGCGGGGCCTGGGTCTGGAAAGGCAGCGGTAATGGCAGTGTGCCACTTGGGGGCGGGGCCTGGGTCTAGAAAGGCAGCAGTGACAACAGTGCGGCGCTTGGGGGCGGGGCCTGGGTCTAGAAAGGCAGTGGTAACGACAGCCGGCACTTGGGGGCGGGGTCTGGAAAGGAGGGTTTACTTCCCCAAATCGAAAATTGCCGATCTACATCTGTGTTGCTTCAAAAAAAAAAAGAAAAAAAAAAGTTTTTATTATTGTAAAAACAAGATGCCCGCTCGCGTTATGGTTTTACACTCATCGCAGTCCTCTTCTACCACATACCCCTGCTGTTCCCTCAGAAAAATTAAAATACAGTAAAATAAATATGATCTCCCCTTATGATCACTCTGCAGTCCCCCAGCTGAGCTGCACAGTTACGGCTTCAGAGGAAGCTGAAGCAGACAGACTGCGGGTGTGATCCGTACGCTCAGGCTGGTCTGTTTGTGGGCTGAAAAATCCAGCTCATTTACAGGCCTGTGACCCTGGACAGAATCTGGTGTTGAGCCAGCAGTTCCTTTCTGCGCTATACTTGTTCTCAGACTCCGTGACTCAACAGCCTTTCCTCTGTTTTAGAAGCAAATCAAGGGCTTTCTTAACTTCGGTGATACTTCATAAATCTCCTTTTTTGGATGCCGATGGTTTCGTGAGGCATTTTTTTCACTTTTCTGGTATTTTGTTCCCGGCGAGCTCATTTCCGTAATTGACATAAAACCACCGGTCTGTAATATGTTCTTTACTCACTTCTCACAAAAGTTGTGAAGTTTCCATTAATAGAACACTATGCAGCTATAAAAGTAATGGTGACACACAGACACACACAGTCACACGCGCTAGTACACGCACAGCCTTACTTATGCACACATGCACACAAACTTACAAATATGCGTACATACTCTTACAAACAAACAAACAACACACACACACACACACACACAGGGCCAGGGTGAGCACGGTATGTGGGCCTCAGGACGTATGAGTGGACGCAGACCTCAGTACAGACGTGCTTCCTGTCTGTGTTGTTTTTGGTCTTGGAGCGCAGCTCCTGCTGCTATTCCAGCACACTGGGCCCAATGCAGCAGGGTTACAGAGAGCAACCCCTGAACAGCACACTCCTATATACTCACACTCACACTCACACTCACACTCACACTCACACTCACACTCACACTCACACTCACACTCACACTCACACTCACACTCACACACACACACATATATATCCATACTCATACCCACACTCATATACAGATCCTTTCCAAAAAATTAGAATATCATGGAAAAGTTGTTTTTTTTCCATAATTCCATTCAAAAAGTGAAGCTTTCATAGATTATAGATTCATTACACACGAAGTGAAATATTTCTAGCCTTTATTTGTTTCATTTTTCATAATTTTGGCTTACAGCTCCAGAAAACCCCCAAAACAGTATTTCAAGAAATTAGAATAGTGTGTTGAAAATCAGCATTTACTTCAGTTATTTCAGAGAATGAATGTTTTAGACTGAGTGTCACACTATCATCTAATTTACTCAAAACACCTGCAAAGTTTATCTCAGTTTGGTTCAGTATGGGGAAGACTGCAGACTTGACAATTGGCCAGAAGACCATCATTGACACCCTCCAGAAGATGGGTAAACCACAAAAGGTCATCGCTAAGGAGGCTGGCTGTTCACAGAGTGCAGTGTCCAAGCATATGAATAGAAAGTTTAGTGGAAGGGAAAAATGTGGCAGGAGAAGGTGCACAAGCAAAAGAGATGACCGTAGGCTTCAGCGGATTGTCAAGCAAAGACGATTCCAAAATTTGGCGGAGATGCAGAGGGAGTGGACTAAGGCTGGAGTCAGTGCTTCAAAAACCACCACGTACAGACGTATCCGGGACATGGGCTACAAATGTCGGATTCCTCGAGTCAAGCCACTCCACTCATTCTCTGAAATAACTGAAGTAAATGCTGATTTTCGACACACTATTCTAATTTCTTGAAATACTGTTTTGGGGGTTTTCTGGAGCTGTAAGCCAAAATTATGAAAAATGAAACAAATAAAGGCTATTTCACTTTGTGTGTAATGAATCTATAATCTATGAAAGTTTCACTTTTTGAATGAAATTATGGAAGAAAAAAAAAAACTTTTCCATGATATTCTAATTTTTTGGAAAGGATCTGTATATCCATACTCATACCCACACTCATTATACCCATACTCATACCCACACTCATATATACCCATACTCATACCTCAATATACCCATACTCATACCCACACTCATATATACCCATACTCATACCCCAATATATCCATACTCATACCCACACTCATATATACCCATACTCATACCCCAATATACCCATACTCATACCCACACTCATATATATCCAGACTCATACACACACCTATATATATCCATACTCATACCCACACTCATATACAGTTGAAGTCAGAAGTTTTTACAGCTAAATCTAGTCCCACCCCCCAATTCCCATAGAGATCCATTCAAATGCAGAGACGTTATAGTATCACTTGTAAGAGTACCAGAAAATAAGGTATCAAGAGTCTTTTGATGTTGTTGGGTCACAGACATCAGGACGTCATGGCACACAAAGGATATGCGACCAAATATTAAAAATGTAAAGGC
>CM056388.1:22048861-22163861 GCA_029718625.1 Synaphobranchus kaupii | reverse complement strand
TTTTATTTCACTATATCACAATTCCAGTGGGTCAGAAGTTTACATACACTAAGTTGACTGTGCCTTTAAATTTTTAATATTTGGTTGCATATCCTTTGCATGCCATGACTTCTGTCTGTGACCCAACAACATCAAAAGACTCTTGAAATCTTATTTTCTGGTACTCTTACAAGCGATACTATAACATCTCTGCATTTGAATGGATCTCTATGGGAATTGGGGGGTGGGACTAGATTTAGCTGTAAATTATGCTGGAACAGTATGGAACACATGATTGGTAAAATGGCTGTAAGTCATCAAGGGTCTGAGGTATCAAACAAGCCTCAAACCATCACTCTGCTGCCAGATATGCAGTAGATATGGATGAATCACTTTAAGGGTTGTTTCTCCTGATAAATTTTCCTATTGAATTTATGGAAAAATAAGTCAGGAGAAACAACCCTTAACATGATCCATCCACATCTACTCCATATCTGGCAGCAGAGTGGTGGTCTGAGGCTTGTTTGATACCTCAGACCCTTGATGACTTATTGCCATTTTACCAATCATGTTTTCCATACTGTTCCAGCATAATTTATAGATAAATCTAGTCCCTCCCCCGAATTCCCATAAAGATCCATTCAAATGCAGAGACGTTATAGTATCGTTTGTAAGAGTACCAGAAAATAAGATATCAAGAGTCTTTTGATGTTGTTGGGTCACAGACATCAGGAAGTCATGGCATGCAAAGGATATGCGCCCAAATATTAAAAATTTAAAGGCACAGTCAACTTAGTGTATGTAAACTTCTGACCCACTGGAATTGTGATATAGTGAATTAAAAGTGAAATAATCTGTCTGTCAACAATTGTTGGAAAAATTACTTGTGTCATGCACAAAGTAGATGTCCTAACTGACTTGACAACACTATAGTTTGTTAACATGAAATCTGTGGAGTGGTTAAAAATGAGTTTTAATGACTTCAACCTAAGTATATGCAACTTGCATATATATACTGCATATATACTGCATATATACACACACATGTATATATATATATATATATATATATATATATATATATATATATATATATATATATATATATATATATATTTATTTATATATATATATATATATATATTTATTTATATATATATGAGAGAGAGAGAGGTGGGCATACAGAGAGATTGCTCTTACCCGGCAGGCAGTGACTCCTGTACTGGATCAGTGGTGAAATTGGGTTGGTCGGGGTTGGGAGGGGCCGCCCCCGTCTCGCTGAAGTCTGCAGGTGGGGGCGGAGCACCGGGGTCCGGCACAGGGGGTGTGGGGGTGGGGGTGGGGGTGGGCGTGCCTCTGGGGGAGGAGGGGGCTGGAGGGGGAGTCTGGCGGGCGGGGCTGTTGCGCCCGTTCTCCACCCCACTTGTGGACAAATCACCTTTGCCTATGCAAAATAACACCAATAGGTCACCTTTATCTGTACAAAGTACCAGCTACAGGTTCTTTACCTATTCAAAATAACAACACTAATCAAGCCCCATCTAAGGCTGTGTACACTGGATACAGTGAGAACTGGCAGAGGGCAAATCTCCAGGGAAACGCATTAGTATGATTTAAACTGGGGGGGCTGGTGGGCGTATCATTACCCCCTGCGGGATAGTTAAAATCCAATGGTGTTACATTCTATCATATTTCCGCAATAAATTATGACGTTAATGATGTTACTTCTCCTGGGGTTTTTACAGATATTCATTATATATTACATTTATTTCTGAACAAAACAGCCGGGGCTAACAGATATATTGTTGTAATCTAACATCTCTGAGAGAGAGAGAGTGTGTGTGTGTGTGCGTGCGTGTGTGTGTGTGCGTGTGTGAGTGAGTGTGTGAGTGTTTGAGTGTGTGTGTGTGTGCGTGTGTGTGTGCGTGTGTGTGTGTGTGTGTGTGTGTGTGTGTGTGTGTGTGTGTGTGCGCGAGTGTTTGAGTGTGTGTGTGTGAGTGTGGACTTGCCTGCGGGGCTGGTGTGGGGGTTCTTGGAGGATCGGTGGCGGCTCCGCCCCCCCGGGCTCTGCTCTCCGTTCAGCACTGGCTCCCCATTGGTCAAAGAGCCCCCTCGCGACCCCCCTGCAGAGTGCCTGTGATTCCTACAAAGAAACATCACACGTATGTAGCCTGTGTGTATGTGTGTGCGCGCAAGCGCATTATATTACACTTTCACAAGAGTACAAGCTTCAACTGCCAAACACACATAAACACACTGTATATACTGTACTGAGAGGAGAGTGTGTACTACTTTTCCATTGAGATGCCACAACTCATATTTTCCTACAGTTAAATATAGAAAAATTATTTCCTGGAAATGCTGAAATGTAATAATGCAAAAACATTTGTTTTACCCCCAGTCAGAGAGGTTTGCTTTCCGGGTGAAAACTTGGCAGGAAATCAGTGAAATGTTTTGAGGGACAGATTAATTGTTATTTAAAAGTGCCCCCCCTCCCCTCCAACTACAAACTGAATCAATCAAGCTCTGCTCCAGAGAAAACTCACTTCCCTCAAAACGCAACATCTTTCTAAAGCTGTACGAGTAATCGCTATTTCAGTCTAACACACCCCTGACAGCTCTCAGCACTGTACAGCCCTCAGAGCCTTCCGCTGCCCTGCAAGGTCCCCACAAAATAATGTGTGTGTGTGTGTGTGTGTGCATGCACAATCCCTCCTCCTACAGCCATGTGCTATTGGTCATGGGAAAGCTGAAACAGCAGAGATAAATAAACTGTCTCTTCACCTCTCCTTCTCTCTTCATCTCTACCTCTCCCCCTCTCTTTCTCTCTGCGTGTGCATATAGGTGTGTGTGTTTGTGAGTGTGGGCAGTGTGTATGTGTGTGCATGTGTATTGGGGGATGTGTGTGTAGTGTCTGTATAACATGACATAATGACGAGAACAGGCCATTCAAACTGAACTACAAGAGGTTCTTCAGGTTCTGTCAGTAGAACGAGGGGGCATAAATCTATGCCCCCTCGTTCTACTGACAGAACCTGAAGAACCTCTTGTAGTTCAGTTTGTTAATCCCTTTTATGAATTTAAAAGCCTCATTCACATCGCCCCCAAGTCTCATTATACTAAGCTTAACAAAGTTAATTATCTTACTTAATTCTGTCCTCATAACCCATCATCTTTCATACCAGGAACAAATGTACTTGCCCTTCTTTGAACCTTTTCCAGAGCCTTTATATCTTTCTTGTAGTATGGCGCCCAGAACTGCACATAATACTACAGGTGTGGTCTGACAAAAGTATTACATCCATAACTTCTTTGGATTTATACTCAATACTATTGGCTATATATCCCAGCATCCTGTCAGCCTTTTTTACTGCTACAGCACAATGCCCGAGAAGGCTTTGATCAACTACTACTCCTAAGTCTCTTTCAAATTGAGCACATTCCAATTTTGTTTCTCACATAAAGTAGTCCTGCCTCATGTTTTTATTTCCCACATGAAGAACTTTTAGCTTTATTAAATTTCACTTGCCAGGTTTCCGCCTACTTCTGAATTCCGTTTAAATCTTCTTGGATTACTTAAGTAGATGCCAAACTGTTAGCTAGTCCTCCCAGTTTTGTATCATCCGCAAATTTAACTAGTGTACTTTCAATGTCCCTGTCAAGGTAGTTCATGGAAATAAGGAAGAGCAGAGGTGCCAACACTGTCCCTTGTGGGACTCCCACTTCCCACAGTACCTTTCTCAGATAAGATTCCCTCCACACTACGACTTTGTGTTTTACCCTGTAGGCAGTTCCAAACCCACTCTGAAATACTTCCTCTAATTCCTACTGTCTTCATCTTGATAATTATTCTCTCATGAAGTACCTTATCAAATGCTTTTTGAAAGAAGTATACAATATCATAAGTCTTGTTACAATCAAAACACTTGGTTGCTTCCTCAAAAAATGCCAAAAGGCTTGTCAGGCGTGTCCATATGAATAAACCTCCAAATAAATCTTTGCTTCCCTCTGCTTTCATGTGATACCGGTAGAATTCCAGAGAAGAACACTGTTCTGCTCCTAATCTTATCTGCTAATTCCACAAATTTGTCCTGCAGAACCTCAAACCTACCCTTACCCATGTAATTTGCTCCAACCTGGACTATGACCACTGTATCCCTCGCTGCTCTGGCCAGACTATACTGTCTACACCTCTAAAATTGAGTTCCCCACTATCACTAACTCCCTTTTCCAGGAGGATGTGGCTATCTGGGTGCCCTGAGGCTCATCAGTCCTCCCACTCTCAGAGTCAAGGGCCAGGTACAATTCCTGCAAGGGCTGTAATGGGTTGGACAGCACAACCTCTGGAGATGCTGTCCCTGTGTAGTAGGCACGCCCGACTGTCACCCAACACTCTCTCCGTGCCGGCTCTGGAGTATCCCCCCTTCCCAGCTGTGGCGTGCACACCATCTCTCTAAAGGACGTGTTATTAGTTCCTGGATTTCTAGTAGTAAGGATCTTGCTCCCAATGTGCTCAAGGAGCTGGCAACAGTGGCAGATTAACTACTCCTAGAAATCACTTTCCAGAAGTGCAACTCTCACACAGCTTTGGCCACATTTTAACCCCCTAACTATCACTCTATCTCTCCCTAGATAGAAGTGTTAGATAGAGTACTTCCGAGACAGACACCAAGACCACAACTTAAAACACACAAAATGACTCCGAACAGCTAGCAGCAGAAACCAGAGAGGAAAAAGAAGGCCCTTTTAACGATCAAAACGCTTAATAACATGAAAAAGGAACGACCAGATGCTAATTTAATCCACTAGCGTTTACAGAATGGCAATAATCAAAAGAAAAAGAAACCCTTATACTAGGTAATATTTTATTTATTTCTCAGGACAAAATACAACCAAATTTAACCGGAAACAGATTATGATAAACTACAGTCAGCTCGTGAACACTCTGCTGCCAGATATGCAGTAGATATGGATGAATCACTTTAAGGGATGTTTCTCCTGACAAATTTTCCTATTGAACTCTATGGAAAAATAAGTCAGGAGAAGAAACCCTTCAAGTTATCCATCCATATCTACTGTATTTCTGGCAGCAGAGTGATGATTTGAGGCTTGTTTTATAGGTCAGACCCTTGATGACTTCAAGCCAACCATGTGTTTCCATACTGTTCCAGTGTAATTTACAGCTAAATCTAGTCCCACCCCCCAATTCCCATAGAGATCCATTCAAACGCAGAGACGTTATAGCATCGCTTGTAAGAGTACCAGAAAATAAGATATCAAGAGTCTTTTGATGTTGTTGGGTCACAGACATTAGGAAGTCATGGCATGCAAAGGATATGCGACCAACTATTAAAAATTTAAAGGCACAGTCAACTTAATGTATGTAAACTTCTGACCCACTGGAATTATGATATAGTGAATTAAAAGTGAAATAATCTGTCTGTAAACATTTGTAGGAAAAAGGTAGATGTCCTAACTGACTTGCCAACACTATAGTTTGCTAACATGAAATCTGTGGAGTGGTTAAAAATGAGTTTTAATGACTTCAACCTAAGTGTATGTAAACTTCCGACTTCAACTGTATGTATAGTGCAAGTGTCCACACAGGTGTGTGTGCAGTGTGTGTATAGTGCGAGTGTCCATACAGGCGTGTGTAGTGTATGTATAGTGTGAGTTTGCATAAAGGTGTGTGTGCAGTGTGTGTATAGTGTGAGTGTCCATACAGGTGTGTGTAGTATATGTATAGTGTGAGTTTGCATACAGGTGTGTGTGCAGTGTGTGTACCTGCCGCGAGGGCTGGCTGTGCCGGGTGTCTCTTCGCTCTGTGTCCTGCGCAGGTTGTTGTGTCTGTCAGTCCCGTCGGTCGGTCTGTCTGTCTGCAGCAGCTCTAAACACACAGCAGGAGTGAGGAGTGTTTATCACATCTTCACAGAGAGAGATCACCACCCAGCCTCCTCAGACACATCAACATGTTACACACCAGCCTACTGCTCACTAGAGGGGCACACCACCAACCAATCACTGGACAGACACACATCAGTCAACCAATCACTGCAGAGAGGCACTTGAGACTTGTTGGTGTGACAGGTTTTTATTATGCATGATTCACACAAGGTGATCCTCACCAACACTTCCCACTATAATGTGACTGTTCTACAATCATGAATATATTTATCCATGACAGGTGGCATGTTTGGCTAAAGCTGACTGTGTGTGTGTGTGTGTGTGTGTGTGTGTCTGTAGTGGGTGTTTGTACTGTGCGTCTGTGTAGCGAGTGTGTGTGTCTGTAGTGTGTGTTTTCAGTGTGTGTCTGTTTAGTGAGTGAGTGAGTGTGTGTATTTGTGTGTATGTTTGTGTCTGGAGTGTGTCTGTGTAGCGACTGTGTGTGCATTTGTGTCTGTAGTGTATGTTTGCAGTGTATGTGCGTGTGTGTGCAGTGTGTGCATGCAGTGTTTTTTGTGTAGAATGCGTGTGTTTGTGCGCAGTGTGTTTGCAGTGTGTGTGTTTGTGTGTGTTTGCAGTGTGTGTGCGTGTGTTTGTGTGTGTTTGCAGTGTGTGTGTGCGTGTGTGCAGGGTATGTTTGCAGTGTGTGTGCGTGTGTGTTTGTGTGCGTGCGTGTGCTCTCAGTCTGACTCCTGGCAGTAGCATAAAGGGTTGTTTATGAGGAGAAGCGTGTCAAGAGAAACCACGGGAAAGCAGGAGGGAAAAACAGGGTGCACCTAAGAAAGAGCGCATTCAGGGACTTTAATACACCTCTGTACCCCCCGCCCCCTCCCACAGCGCCACAGCGCCACACCTCACCCCCCTCACCCCCCACCCCCTCCCACAGCGCCACACCTCACCCCCTTACCCCTCTCACCCATTTGTGTGTGTGTGCCAGAGATCAGGGAAAGTCAAACACTTCTGAATAGAAACCGAGAATGTGAACAAGCCAATTCATTCCTCAAAGCACAATATTAACCTTTACACACGCACACATACACACAGACACACACACACACACACACTGAACAAGCCAATTCATTCCTCAAAGCACAATATTAACCTTCACACGCATTTGCGCACGCACACACACTGAACAAGTCAATTAATTCCTCAAAGCACAATATTAACCTTTACATATGCACATACATACATACATACATACATACATACATACATACATACATACATACACACACACACACACACACACACACTGAACAAGCCAATTCATTCCTCAAAGCAAAATATTAACCTTTACATGCTCTTGTGCGCACACACACGCGCGCGCGTGCACACACACACACACACACACACACACACACACACACACATGCTCAGACACACACAGACACGTTCTGTACATATTCACACAAAGACACACAGAGACAGTGCATGACTACGCTATTGAGGCCAAATGAAAAGGCTTGTATGCAATTAGATAAATAAATAAGTCTGGGATAAATGGTGCTGGAAGCTCCCGTTACTTCATAAATCAGTTAACCTCCAACCTCCCTCAGACCCACCCACTACGCCCACTATAGACTCAACACACACACGCACGCACACACAGTGTTCAGAAACATGGCTTCAGCACTAGGAAAATGTTCAGTTTGCAGTGTTGAGTGGTTGTATTATTGAATATCAGACCTGATATCCTTTGGCTTTTATACAGAAAGAAATGAAAGATGAAAGAAATGTGAAAGGCTCAAAAAATATTTCATTTCATGCCTCTTATAACCTGCGCTGGTGGGTAATCTGAGGGTAAAATGTGCTTGAGTACTGTACTGTGTGTGCGTCTGTAGTGCACTGTAATACATTCAATGTCTGCTTAGTGTGTGAATGTGTGTAACTGTGTGCCTGTGTGTGATGATAATCTGTGTGTGGCATGTGTGCCTGTATGAATGATTGTGCAGTGTGCATGTGTGTGTGTATGTGTGAGTGTGAGTATCAGTGAGTGAATGAGTGAGTAAAACGTATGCCTGTGTGTTAATGATTGTGCAGTGTCGGGTGTATGTATGCGTGATGCATTTGTGTATGTGTGTGTGTTTTTGTGTGCGAGTGTGTATGTGCGCGTGCATGAATGTGCGTGTATGTACCTGTGCGCGCGTGTGTACCTGTGTGTGTGTGCGCTAGCGCTCCTGTGAGGCGGGACTCACTGTCTGTCGCCGAGCTGCCATTGGGCAGAGATCCCAGATCAACAGCCAAGCCATCCAGACAGACGGTGAGCTCTCCTCCCGCTACAACCGAGCCTCTGTTTTCTGTCTGTAAGGCCAGGCTGAGCTTCACATTCTCCACTGGGAGAGAGGGAGGGAGAGAACAGTATGTCATACAGACCGACAGGCACAAACCCACAGCATTGTACCAGCCATTACGGGCGGTTGAGCACAGTGCTCCACTCCACAACTTTTCTTAAAAACAGACAAACACAGAAACACCTCCATTTTCCCCTGGCTAGATCTGTGAAAGCGTACCCGCACTTTTATAAAAGCACTCTACACCACTGAAATGACTGGCTGTCTTTGGCAGCGTACTTTCCAACTTCTGCAGATATACCATTTCAGGCCTGGGCTAAATAAAATAAACACCCTGACCAGGCCCGTCTCAGCGGCGAAACATGAAGCTCTAATGAGCAGCTGACCCCCGAGACCCTGGTTCTGTGAGGGGGGGTCCCCGTTTTCCTCCGCTGTGCAGACTAAGGATAAACTCACTGCATGAGAAACGTTTAGGGCTGGTGTGGAATTTGACAGAGCCTGCTGTGGAGGTGTGACAGAAATGTCCATTATGAGGACAAACGCCATTTTCAAAATGGCCTACCACACCTACCAGCACAGCACTCACTAATCCATGAGTTTATTCATTACTTGTCTTATGCTCAAAGGCTTGGAATCCATTCATGTCTTATTTCATGGAGAACGGTCCAGATAAAGACCTGATACCAAATGTGTGTGTGTGTGTGTGTGTGTGTGTGTGTGTGTGTGTGTGTGCATGCGTGCGTGCGTGTGTGTGTACTCACTCTTGCCCTGGTGTGTACGCAGTGTATCCAGCAGGTCAATGGTGGCACTCCCAAGCAGCTCTTTCCTCAAGGTGTGACAGCTCCACAACTTCAGATCCAAACGACTCTGAGGGGTCACATTCCTGCACATACGCACACAGACAGACAGACAGACAGACAGACAGACACAGACACACACACACACACACACACACACACACACACACACACACACACACACACACACACACACACACACACACACTACTGTCAGAAATCAGGGAATTGTTACCCAACACCAACACAATTTCAAAAACAGTAAAGAGGAAGTGGCTTTAAACAATACATCCCTGTTCATGGAGGATAGTGTATTGTAAAGACGATAGTGTACTGTAAAGAGGACACTGTATTGTGAAAAAAATTCTGTTCTATAAATAACTAAATGTGGTGTTAAGATTGGTATCAAAAGGCTAATAGAGGAAGTTATGGAGGGCTTGGTCATGGTGTTAGAGGAGTGACCAGCGGTGGGGGGTGCGATACGGTGTGAGGATGGGAAGGTGAGTGTGGGGGGAGAGCGGGGGACAGGGAAACGGTGATCTGGTGAGAGTGAAGGGGTGGAGGTGGCTCACAGCGTGAGGTCCTCATTCCACTGAAGTTCAGGGTGTCCGCTGCGTTTGCACGTCTTCTTAGTCTCGCTGGTAAGGCCGTCTGCGGTCACCTCCACGAAGGAGCTGAGGCGAGCATTTCTGCCGGGCAGTTTGGGGGACTGAGGCTTGGCTGAGAGCACTGGGGAACACAGAGAGATGTATCAGCCCGTTTCTCCCGCCTGTTTCTCCTGCTTTCTACCCTACAACTGACCATAGATACAACACGACACCAGCTTCATTATATCCTCCTGAGACCCAGCAGAAAAAAAGTATTGCAAGTATTTTCATTTTTTTTTATATAACGCAAAGCGTCTTGGATGACAAGACATGTTGCAGTGAAAACATTTTCAAAAATATTATTGATTTTATTCTTATTTTATTTAACCAGGAAGTATCTTGAGATATGATATCTCTTTTACAAGAGAGACCTGGCCAAGATAGCAGCAACAATAAGTAAACATTAAAATACATTAAAAAACACAGAATACAAATAAGACAATAACAAAGACTAACATTAAAACAAATTAGGACATAAAATACAATCACATTGCAGTATAACACACAGGGAGGCAGCCTTTTCTATTAAAAGCAATTACATTCTTCCCTAAAAGTCTCTTGAATGATATCTTTAAAATACTGACATGAGGGCAATGTCTCCAGCTTAAGGCTTTTCTGTAAATTATTCCAAGCCCAAGGAGCATAGTGAGAATAGGCAACTTTTCCAAAATCATTATTGAATGTCCCTTGTCATGTAGGTTTCCGCATAGTAGAATATATGGTTCTTGAGATCAAGACCAGAGACTCGTGTCCTCTACAGGGGACAGAAATGAATTGCCGGGTCTTTGGAGGACATACCGCAATACAACAACTTATGATTATCCAACCGTAACCATTTTCCCCAATGCCTCGTCTACGGTGTTCTCTGTCATTTATTTCTTTTTTTATGCCTTATTTTTTTTTCTCCCCAATGTGGAATGCCCAATCGTGCTCAGGCGAGCCGCGAGTGCCCGATCGACAAGCGGGGGTCGCTGGTGCATAACGGAACCCCTCCTCCCTTGGCGACGCCAGTGCCAATTATGCATCGCTCCGCGTAGCGTAAAAGATTAAATCGACCCATAGCGCTCCCTTTACCCAGTAAAAGCTGCTAAAATTAAATGCTGCACGATTCTTTTTTTATAACAGCAAAACAGTCCCCTGACACTGACTTCACCCATAAAAGAGGGAGGGAGGGAGAGAGTGTGATGGAAAACAGGAACCAGAGGACAGTGTCTCGCCTGTGACCTGTCTGATTTATGATTGCGGCCCAACTGAACGCCACCACGCGCCGTAGTGCTCTCAGGCAAACAGCGCCCTCTGGTGGTCACCGAGAGCAGTACGCACAGAGACACCAGAGGCGACGGTACACCTCCAGTCTGAGTCACAGAGCCCTGTTTTTAGCGCCACTCACCTACACTTATGGTTATTAGGCAGCCCCCTGAGTTTTCTGTATGTCATATATCAATGTTATAATACCAACTCCTCATTCGCTTCACCTTCATCAGTTTTACATACAGACACTGTCACTCTTCCACTGGGAAGCAAAGTGATGGTTTGTGCACAGCTGTATGATCAATGTGTCTGTCTGTAAATATTTGTGTATAAGACGGAATATTGTTCAATATTCTGCAAAACAGATAACCAAAAGGATGCAATTGTCTGGGGGATTGGGGTGTAAAGTCCAGTACATATTTCTTTAAAATAATACTAGTTTTTACCCGCCATTTTTATTTTCAACCAATTTCAAATGCCCCCTTTTTGTAATGGTGGGCCTGTCCCAATACTGAAACACCCTCCGTAGGGGTGCGCAAAGGGCGCAGGCGTCCTCCCAAATGCTTCCTTTGGTTTGGTCTACTGGCTGAACTGTGACGTTAGTGTGCTGGAGGACACGGGCACACTGTGGCTGTCTGAAGGAGTGAAGGAGTCACGAGTGCACACTGAGGCAGGTGATGCCTTGCCAACAGAAACCTCCCCAGGGCAAGCTCAGGCAAACGATCCACCTCCCAGTTGGTCACAGTCAGGATTCCCTTCTGCACCGTAACGCCATGCTCCAGCGCGCCGAGGGCAGCCATTTTAGCCGGTCGAGCCAAAAAGCAAACCCCTATTTTTCCGTGGTCGTTACCGAAATTGCTGTCCGCGCATAAAAACCAGAAAGCGAGCGTGGTGTGGCGTCTGTTACTGACGTGTGAGGACATCTGCTCCGCACCTGCCTGGATTACTGAAAGGCTTCGGCTCCTCACAACTTCATTTTCGTTGCTCGTTTTTCCCCAGCGGGCGGCACAAGATAAACATTCGATCAGGAAATGAGACAGAACGTGCCAGAAGGAAAACCCAGAGAACAAGCATTTATTTGATTCGCCCGCAGAGAAACGCGCCTACAAACTCTCCGACACGCTGAGCGTACACGAACAGCCTGGGCAGCTTGACAAAACGGCGTGGGTTTGCACTTCCTCAAGTGGCGAAACATCGTTTCAAAATTCACACGTTGAGTCAGCCCGGAGTAGTCAACATGCAACAACGCGTGTCAGCTTCCGTCACAACACACTTCTAAACTGTGTCAGCCTCTGTCACAACACACTTGTAACCTGTGTCAGCCTCTGTCACAACACACTTGTAACCTGTGTCAGCCTCTGTCACAACACACTTGTAACCTGTATCAGCCTCTGTCACAACACACTTCTAACCCGTGTCAGCCTCTGTCACAACACACTTGTAACCTGTGTCAGCCTCTGTCACAACACACTTGTAACCTGTGTCAGCCTCTGTCACAACACACTTCTAACCCGTGTCAGCCTCTGTCACAACACACTTGTAACCTGTGTCAGCCTCTGTCACAACACACTTGTAACCTGTATCAGCCTCTGTCACAACACACTTCTAACCCGTGTCAGCCTCTGTCACAACACACTTGCAATGTGTGTGAGCTTCAGTGGAAGTACATTCACTTACAATTCTAAGGGGTAAAACTGTCTGTACAAGGCTTAGTAAGGAGGGTGTAGTGAGCGAGTGAAACACATCTACCAAACCGAAGTTCACCAACGACATGCCATTTATGAGACCCACAGTACTGCTCACATGATCGTGAGCCAGGTGCATCAGTAACAGGACTCCTACTGAAGCAGTAAAAAGATCACAGGAAAAAAAACACAAGATACACAAAACAGTGACTGAACAGAAGGTCCCAGTCACATGGCAACAACAGGGGGTGGATGACTGTGTTCATTCCATTTTTTTCCCTAAGCACTACAAAAATTTCTCCTGGATGTGAAAGCCGTGTACGGGGGCGGCAGCGAGCGAGTGTAGGATGAGGGGAGATGTGGGGTGAGCGGGGTGGGGGAGCTTGGTCTACCTTTCAAGGTCAACTGTGATTTCTCTGCGGTCTGGGTAACGCCAGGTCGGCTCACGCTGGCTGCTGCCATGGCAACACAGCCCTGAAATACAACATTGTCATCACCATCATCATCATCAGAGCTCTGTAGCAGAGGCTAATGGCATCTTCGGACAATGGTGTGGGGCTGTTGAACTTTGAGCAGGAGATAATCATATTAAAATCATAAAATCAAATAAACCATATTTGATATATGTGTCACCTAAGAAAATGCTAAATATAAGGAAATATCATCATTATTATTATCACAATCACAGCCCTGAAGCACAAGGGAAAAATTCTTGAATTATTGTCCACAATAAGGCAACAAAAAAAACCACTTGGTTTCCCATACTGCCACCTCGAACGAATTTAAAAGAACTGGGCTATTATGGTTTACTTCCCGTTATAATGATAGTGGAGACAGCGGACAATGACACCTTTGGTAGAAAAGCCAGGCTGCTCCGGTTCAAAGCTCATTCTCTAAATCTGGTAGCGGAATTGGCTCCTTGACAGCTAGTTACGGGACAGGAACAACGTCACAACTTCGCTTCGCAAACATGACACTTTTCTGCACGAGCCAGTTCCGATGCACGCACCATTCGCAAAACAGTTTATCTATAGATGCCACTGCTTGTGATTGTTCAATCAAGGTTTAACCTTTAGTATCTTAATTGGTTATCTCCGGGCCTCTAAGTTAGGACTTGCACAATATCACAGCCAGCAGGCAAAAAATAAAAGCTGGCTCGTACGCTTTTATTTAGCTCGCGAACTGTGCAGGTCGCCACAACTAAGGAAGCCGCGTCATTCACGTGCAAGCCACGCTTTGGAGAAACTGACAATGTATAAAACATAATTCATAGTAATCTAGCTAGCCCGGCTTCCTGGTTACTAAGCTCAGTGTTAGCGAGCTAGTTGGCTAACGTTTTCTCTCATATCGCTTGCAGTGAGCTCGAAGCACCAGCAAACGCATAACGTTAACTGAAAAGTAGCTGGCTATATTACTAGCTGCCATGCATATGCTGTTTAGCTAACAATAAACCTTAGGCTTGCCTCCATGTTGCTGCCACTGTAAAGTGCAAAACAAAACGCGTGCCGCGTCTCCCGAGTTAAATACCCGGACGACAACAATAAGGCTAGCTTAGCTGGCTAACGTAGCTAGCCCGCTACAAATACCACAACAAGCCTCGGCTCCAAGACCACATTTAAAGGGTATCGTGACAAATACCGGAGCTTACTCTAGCACAGCGAAACGAGTGGTTTATGGCAAGAGCTATGGACACCAACATATTTCTATGTATTGTGTTTAAAGGCAGGGGCGTTTTGTCTGTCGTACCTTATTTCAGTGAAGATCCGACGGCTCTAGTTAACTTTCATTTCCGCCTCAATGTCAGGATCACCTGACGAAACCACCAGCGCCGCAAAGAATTGTGGGTCTCAAACATGTATCGTTGGTAATGTGTTGCAATTTGCTGAATTGTCCATTCTCCATTTGCACACAATTTTTAAAATTTGTTTTAAACGAATAAAACATAAATATATAGTTAAATGGAAAAAAAATCTTTGTGACAACACTAAATGGTATTACTTATCTGGTTCAAAACCAATCTTGGATGAGTCTCATCATAGTATTCATGATGTTGCTACATTGGTAAATTAATATGTATGTTGTTATGGAAGGGAAATATTACATACAGTTGAAGTCGAAAGTTTACATACACCTTAGCCAAATCCATTTAAACTCAGTTTTTCACAATTCCTGACATTTAATCCTAGTAAACATTCCCTGTTTTAGGTCAGTTAGGATCACGACTTTATTTTAAGAATGTGAAATGTCAGAATAATAGTAGATAATAATAGTAGTAATAGTAGTTATTTATTTCAGCTTGTATTTCTTTCATCACATTCCCAGTGGGTCAGAAGTTTACATACACTCTGTTAATATTTGGTAGAATTGCCTTTAAATTGTTTAACTTGGGTCAAACGTTTCCACAAGATTCTCACAATAAGTTGCTGGAATTTTGGCCCATTCCTCCTGACAGAACTGGTGTAACTGAGTCAGGTTTGTAGGCCTCCTTGCTCGCACACGCTTTTTCAGTTCTGCCCACAACTTTTCGATTGGATTGACATCAGGACTTTGTGATGGCCAATACCTTGACTTTGTTGTCCTTAAGCCATTTTGCCACAATTTTGGAAGTATGCTTTGGGTCATTGTCCATTTGGAAGAGTCATTTGTGACCAACCTTTAACTTCCTGGCTGATGTCTTGAGATGTTGCTTCAATACATCCACATAATTTTCCTTCCTCATGATGCCATCTATTTTATGAAGTGCACCAGTCCCGCATGCAGCAAAGCACCCTCACAGCATGGTGCTGCCTCCCCCGTGCTTCACGGCTGGGATGGTGTTCTTCGGCTTGCAAGCCTCACCCTTTTTCCTCCAAACATAACGATGGTCGTTATGGCCACAGTTCAATTTTTGTTTCAGCAGACCAGAGGACATTTCTCCAAAAATCTTTGTCCCCATGTGCAGTTGCAAACTGTAGTCTGGCTTTTTTATGATTTGTGGAGGTCCACAATTTTCTTTCTGAGGTCTTGGCTGATTTATTTTTATGACATAATTTTCTGGAATTTTCCAAGCTGTTTAAAGGCACAGTCAACTTAGTGTATACAAACTTCTGACCCACTGAAATTGTAATATAGTGAATTAAAAGTTAAATAATCTGTCTGTAAACAATTGTTGGAAAAATTACTTGTGTCATGCACAAAGTAGATGTCCTAACTGACTTGCCTATACACTATAGTTTGCTAACATGAAATCTGTGGGGTGGTTAAAAATTAGTTTTATTGACTTCAACCTAAGTGTATGTAAACATCCTACTTCAACTGTAAATACTGATAGGAAATACACTCACAAAGGTTTTACATATAATATATTTATTTGTGGGACAGACTTATCCTATATATTTGTACATAGTCTATAAAAATTCATGTTTTTAATCTAATTAATGGCAAACAAAAACAGCAACTCTTTCATAAGAATATTCTACCTGGGATTTAAACCCATTGGTGCAGTGGTGAAATCACTACACCAAACTCCTCCTGTATACCAGCCACCCTAACATTACATCTCACACACACACACACACACACACACACACACACACACACACACACACACACACACACACACACACACACACACACACACACACACACACACACACACACACACACACACACACACACACACACACACTCCTCCTCATAGTCTGAACACTGCTCACATTTTAGTGATCACCTAACTGTAATGTAGAAATTATATTGTTTTTTTATTTATTTTTTAATCACTAGGAAATTAGGAATTTAAAGTTACAGTTTTTAAAGACCATCAGAGATAAACTAAAGTGATGATTCAAGGATATCTGTAATTTCATAAAGAACAAACTTAATAAAAATCTTAAAAAAGCCCCACAGAACCTTAAGACTTCCTCTCTAAGGGAGTCTAAAAGAGGACAATGCTAAATGTTCCTACAGGAAGCTCTTGATGTTTTCACACTGACTGATCCGTTTTTCCATTGTGAGTGAACACTGTGGGAGTTGTCATTGGTCTGTGGTGGAGTGAGTCATTTGTACACAGTGTCTGCAAGAAGAGTAAGCACTTATTGCAAAATAGTCAGGCATACGCACAGCTGTATATTATTTTACTGGTACTGGTACAATCAACCTTCTGGTGTAGTACCTTAGATCAGTTCCAAAAATTTGGTATGGTTTGCCTTGAATGCGGAAAAATCTAACCCCCCCCCCCCCCCCCCCCCCACACACACACACACACACACACAGGCATTCAGACTAATGCTTTGTGGGTTATCAGCTGACAGGTGTTTTATTACAGATCAAAGGGTAGCATTATATGACTTTTTAGAGTCATAGGTCCATCTGGACACAATGTGCTTCCTGTTAGGTGAAAATGAAGCGGGCACAGGAATAAAACCTAACCCAATTACACATACAGGTGGACACACACGCACGCACGCACACACGCACACAAAACACACACACGTGCACACAGACGCATGCATGCATACACAGACACACACACACAAAACACACACACGTGCACACAGACACATGCATGCACACACAGACACACGCACACAAAACACACACACGCACACGCACGCACACAAAACACACACACGTGCACACAGACACATGCATGCATACACAGACACACACACACAAAACACACAAGCACACAGACGCATACATGCGCGCACACACACACACACACACACACACACACACACACACATCTGCACACAGATGCATATACACACGCACACACTCACATACACACTCACTCCTCACATTGTGTGCTTCTTCCATTTGACAGTAAGGACCATTCTTGGCATAGTCGTCTCTCTGCAGGTAAACAGATGTAGGCTGGATATAAAGGTAGAGTATTACGGGGCAGAGGATGAATTTCCGTAGGCCAAGAAATTTGAGGTGAGTGGGCTAGTGGGCGGGAGGGTTCAGTATAGGGTCCAGTGGGGCTGGCCACGGTAGCTGATGTAATGGTCGTGGATGTATGTCATCACAGCCAGAGGGGGACCCATCAGAAGGCAGAGCCACACCAATCCATTACCATAGTTACCAGTGAAGTAGCGTCCCAGGAACACTGCGACCAGGAGCTGGGGAGGTGGTGGGTGGGGGGTTAGGGTGGTAAAAGGGGTGCATATCATGATCTATCCAACAAACACTGAGGGTGCCCCATCAACAACTAACTTTAGAGCTGTGTGATGTCACTGGAATCAGCTCCTGTACAGGGCTGTGTGATCTCACTGGAATCAGCTCCTATACAGGGCTGTGTGATCTCACTGGAATCAGCTCCTATACAGGGCTGTGTGATCTCACTGGAATCAGCTCCTATACAGGGCTGTGTGATCTCACTGGAATCAGCTCCTATACAGGGCTGTGTGATCTCACTGGAATCAGCTCCTATACAGGGCTGTGTGATCTCACTGGAATCAGTTCCTGTACAGGGCTGTGTGATGTCACTGGGATCAGCTCCTGTACAGGGCTGTGATTTCACTGGAATCAGCTCCTGTACAGGGCTGTCCAGTCCAGGGCTGTGTGATTTCACTGGAGTCAGCTCCTGTACAGGACTGTGTGATGTCACTGGAGTTAACTCCAGTCCAGGGCTGTGTGATGTCACTGGAGTTAACTCCAGTCCAGGGCTGTGTGATTTCACTGGGTCAGCTCCTGTACAGGGCTGTGTGATGTCACTGGAGTTAGCTCCAGTCCAGGGCTGTGTGATTCCTCTCTCTTTATGAGCAGCTCCCTCAGTCTCCCGGCAGACTCTCACCTCCAGAATCATGATGAGGAAGATCCACAGACGGCAGGTATGCAAGGGCACAGCTATCACATACTGCAGGGAGAGGAGACCATAACGGTCAGTTCGGTTCACAATTAGTCCTGCTCACGGTCAGCTCATGGGTCAGTTCATGGTCAGTCCTGCTCACCGTCAGTTCATGGTCAGTCCTGCTCATGGTCAGTCTTACCTCACAGAGAGCTGCAGACAACAGGAAGACCAGTAACTCTGCCTGCCTGGGCGGAACTCTCCTCCTCAGCAACGGTGTGTACAGATGTCTGAGAGAGAGAAAGGACAGTCCAACGGTGTGTATAGATGTCTGAGAGAGAGAAAGGACAGCCCAACGGTGTGTACAGATGTCTGACAGAGAGAAAGGACAGCCCAACGGTGTGTATAGATGTCTGAGAGAGAGAAAGGACAGCCCAACGGTGTGTATAGATGTCTGAGAGAGAGAAAGGACAGCCCAACGGTGTGTACAGATGTCTGACAGAGAGAAAGGACAGCCTGTACAAGTGTGTGTATGAGAGCGGCAGAGAGAAATAGAGAGATATGACCGGTGAGGTCAGTACAGTTCAGAGGTGTTACCTGTGGCTCCACTTGTGAAACAGAACGCTCAGTTTTCTCCAAAAGCTCTTGAGGGTGTCAGCATTCCTGCATACAGGAGACACACAGGACTAAGGGGTCTCTCACAAGCATCCGCGCTGTGCGCCAAGTCAGACGAAACATCGGTGGGTTGAATGAGTCGCTCTGGGTGGAGTTGGACGCATTTTCTGTGGGTTGAGTTGGACAGACTCACCACCAGTCTCCATAGAAATGTCGGTCCCCAAAGCGCAGCAGCTCTCCACTGAAGTTGAGGCAGGAGTGACAGAACAGGAAGAAGAGGATCAGCCACAGGAAATGGTTGGGCGCCTGGAAGAGGATGAGGAACAGCATCACTGTCCACCTTTCAGACACACACACACACACACACACACACACACACACACACACACACACACACACACACACACACACACACACACACACACACACACACACACACACACACACACACACACACACACACACACACACACACACACTCTCACGCACGCACGCACAGGTACTCACCACCAGCTCCACCAAGTGCTCAATCCTTGTAGTGATATCCATGTCCTTCAGAGAGAGAGAAAAAGCCCAACTCACAGTGAATCAGAACATAACAGCACTCAAACTCACAGTGAATCATAAGTCATCATCAAACTCGCTGGGAATTATAACATCACTAAAACAAACTGTGACACCGAAGATCACTCAAACACACTGTAAATAGTAACATCACTCAAACTCACAGTGAATCAGAACATAACAGCACTCAAACTCACAGTGAATCATAAGTTACATAACTAAAACCTACTAGGAATTATAACATCACTCAAACTCACAGTGAATCATAACATGACGGCACTCAAACTCGCTGGGAATTAGAACATCACTCAAAACTCACTGTTAATCATAACTTCACTCAAACACACCCTGAATCATAACAGCACTCAAACTAATTGTGAATCATAATATCACTCAAATTCACTGTCAATCATTCATAATATCAATCAAACACTGTGAAAACATAACAGTCAATCAAACTCACTGTGAAGGAGTTGTCTGACCTCTGGAACAGGGGACCAATCCACTGAGAAAGATGAGAGGAGAAGAGAAGAGACGAGAGAGATAGCTGATCATATCTGAAAATTTATCAGGGTGAACACAAAAGAGTTTACACTGTATTCAATTAAACTCAGCACAAATTACACTCAGCAGAATAATTACCATTGTGTCAACAAAGCAGATTAGATTAAATGATGAAAAGCATAGTAGATTAAATTAAACCCAGGTGAACACACCTGCTGCACAATTCCAACCATGAGCTGTGTGAGAACCACCTGGAGAGACAAATTGAAATCACTGGTCTATGAATTATCACCTGTAAATATAATCAATATACTTCAGTTAATCACACACTTCAGGTTACTATCGTGTGAAATATAACACCATCAAACCAGTGCTGGCTTGTGAGGCTGAATCTTATCGTTCTTTAATGACATCATTACTGTTTCCTTAACTAGGAAGGCCTAGATTTTTTGATTATTGGGCCTACTTGATTATGTAGCATGCCAATTAGCTACTATACCACACATACATCTCGGTTTATAAAACAAAAAAATGTATTGCTCCAGAAGCAATTATTTAGAGGTAAATGTGACTTTGTAACACATATGCTTTGAGAGAGAAGTGCAACTACGACTGATGTACAAACAAGCTGTGTTCAAAAATGCCTTTACACCATAGAGTAGGATTGCCTGCCCTTTACACCATCAGTACATCCTGGCTATGGGCATTGACAATATAAATAAATCTACTGTATGCATGTTTTATGGCATGCAGAGAAAGAGCAACACTATCAGATACAAATGAGAGAAAGCAAACTACTGTCCACTGGTGCAGATTATTCAGGCAATTACTTAATTGGTTGTTAACAATCAACCGATTACATGAATAACCATTTACTGTCCACAAGCTCCAGATGAGAGACACATTTAAAGTTTTGGCTGCCAAAACCAGCCTCACCATCTCCAGCAGCCTGTGCAGCAGGAAGTTGAGGCGAATGCTGGGGGTCCGAGGGAAGTCCCTCTGGTAGCAGAGGGTGGGGGCCAGGAGGAAATAGTACAAGTCTGAAAGAGGGCAAAGGTCAAGGGTAAAAGATTACATTCCTAACAGACTCACATTACAAAGTTCTGAAAACATAAGGCACAAACCATAAAAGTGTTTGTGCGTGTGTGTGTGTGTGTGTTTGTGATGTTCTCACCCCCAGGAGTCAAATGGTCTGTTCTTTCTCCACTTTCTTGTGAGACACATCTGATCCCTGTAGAACAAACAATCAGTGACAACTACAGATACAGATCATACTCAAATTAATAAACAAAAACTGCAGATATAACCACACACAAATACATCTCAACTACAGATACATACACACACAAATTAATACACTAAAACTACAAATACAACCACAAGAAAATACACTATAACTACAGCAACAATCACAGACAAATGAATATACTACGAGTACAGATACTACAAACACACAATGTTTCAGCAACAACCACACAATCAGCCACACCAAAAGCAGCCCTGTATGTCGGCTTACCTGGAGCCCTGACATGTTCCTGTCGATACCACCTGTTAGCCTCTTGGTATGAATACAGTTTTAGCCCCAGGACAGTGTAGATACTGAGAGAGAGTAGGGCACCTCCTGGTGGACAGATAGACGGAACAGTCTCTCAGAATTAAGCCGCATGTTCAGTTACTTAACCAGCATAATAAGCACTGAAAAAGCAATTGACTGGCTGTTTAATGCAGGTGCTATCACCGGTGTAGACAAAGGTATCCTTGCCTGTAGATAAAGAAGAGTCCTGTTGCAGAATTATGGCAGAAGGAAACAACATCAGCACCATCAGGTTCCCCAGGTGCAGACAATGCCCCACACCGGACGAAATCTGTCCCTGTGACGAACACAGCAAAAGAGTCTGGATCTCATACGGTCCTCACAAGGAGCCATAAACACACACACACACACACACACACACACACACACACACACACACACACACACACACACACACACACACACACACACACACACACACACACACACACACACACACACACACACACAGAAACAAAAACAAATATAGTATAGTTTCAGCTCCAGTGCTTGTGATGACACAACGGCAATGTAAGAAAAAAGAATTGAAGAGATGATGTCAATGACATCGCAAAGGTGAAGGGAATTATTGTTGAGGACACAAGAATGATGCAGGAAACTATAGTGGGTAACAACAGAAATGGCGGGGGGAAATTTAGTTGATGACATCACAGCTTTGTAAGGAATTATAGTGGGTGGCATCACGACATCACAATAATGCTGGAAATTATCATTTGTGACACCATAAAGATGTTATTTATGACTTTTTGACATCACAATGGAGCACAAGGAAGCAGAAAATAGGCAGAACACAGAACACACTCCCCTAAAGACGGTGTCAAACCAATTTCGTCCCATAGAACTGAGCTTTTGTGTAATTAGGAATTAATCAAAAACCTATAAATTCTCCTCTTTCTGCCTATACATGCCATTTCTCACACAGCTATAGAGAAAACAAACTGCAAAAACGATATTGCTGTGTGGTCAGAGTTACTCTTCCTTAAACACAGAGCTCCTCCTAGACACTGCTACTGCCACAGAGTGTGGAGTGCCTGGTGTGAAATGTACAGGGCTGGCATGCCTCACCTTGTCCTGGCACTTTTCCAGCAGCAGGGCAGCGACACTGAACACATTGGCAGCTGCCGGAGAGGCAGAGAAGGGAGGAATGAAACCCTCAGGCAGCAGACAGGCTGTCCGTTTGGTTACATTTACAGAACAGACTGAATTCTGACACCACAGCCAGGAAGCAGAGCCCCACCCATGATGAGGTAGACTGACGGCCAGTCGTCCTCCATCAGGTGTCCCATAACCTTCCAAAGATCGATCAGAAACCCATGTCTGCCAGAGAGAGGAGGAAGCGACATCAGAAATCTGATAGTGTTTGTGTATATATGTGTTTGTGACTATAAATCTGTACTACTGTACCCTATGTTTTTTGTCATTGACCCTGTCATTGAGTGCAATTTCAATGCCGCTTGCGTATCTGTATTCACTACAGTCTTTGCATTTAATTAAAAAATATATATATATATGTGTTTGTGTGTGAATGTGTACAGCTGTAGCTGCACTTGTGAAGTGTGGGTGTGAACATGCATACATTTAAAAAAAATAATGGGGCCCAAAGTGGGGCTGAAGATGTCCAGTTTCCCACCCTAATTTGGAATGTTCAACGATTTGCAACTGCAGCCGCGTTCATGCACGAACCCCACTGCCAAATCGGGTTCTCCTCTGAAACCCGTGATGTCGCAAGCCTGCTTCTTTTCACACCGCAGCCCACAGCCGAGCTCCCATAGAATTGAGCCAGAGATGCATGCTTTTTTGAGTGTGTTAGCATGTTAGTGTGCATGTGTGTGCGTATGTGTACATGAGTGTGCACGTGTGTGTATCTGTGCATTTATGTACATGTGTGCATCTGTATGAGTGTGTATGTATGTGCGTGTGTGTATGTGTGTTTTTGTGTGTGGGTGTGCACTCACTGAATGAAGTTCTCCAGGAAGAGGTGTGCATGAGTCAGGACCTGCAAAAAGACAAAGCACAGCTGCCCAAACACAGCCAGCCTATCACACACAGACTCACAGCCAGAGCCCTCATACAGGGGAGAGAGACTCACAGAGCCCAAACATGGGGAGAGGGAGAGGGAGGGAGAGAGAGAGAGAGAGAGGGAGAGAGAGGGAGAGAGAGGGAGAGAGAGAAAGAGAGAGAGAGAGAGAGAAAGAGAGAGAGAGAGAGCGAGAGAAACTCACCAGTAGAATGATGATCCAGTTCAGGATCCCTCGATAGTCAGTGAAGCGGCTGGCAGAGCTCAAAAGGGAGTCCTGGACACGGTGACAGCTGCAATGGCAGCAGTGTGAGAAACAGCCAGTTAAACAGTTAACCCCCGGAAACACCTCCACCAACAAAACAACAATGTTTTACATTGCCATTATCAATGCTAACAACACATTTTATAATCATCAGTGTTACAGAATGAGAACATTGAGGCATGTCTCTACACAGCATAGCCTACCAGAACATGTCCAAGTCGGAGTCAGGTTCGGAGTCCAGATCGGAGCCATCGCAGGCGAAGTCTGGACCTGCATCTCCCGGGAGGAGGTTGGAGAAACAACCGCTGGACAGAGATTTCCTCAATTCCGCCATCACAAGTGTTAAACACACCTACCAGCTGGAGGCAGTGTAGAGCAACCAAACTGAGAGTCTCTGAACACACACACACACACACACACACACATACTATTTACTACACTGTTTTAGCTCCCCTCTTTGTATATAGTTACAACAACAAGTCAGATGGGCAGTCAGGTTACCATTGTAGATTGCTTCAGTGATGTAGGACATGTGTGGCTGCATGAAAGAGAGTTAAAATATTAGTCCACCATTTGCGACAAATTGCACTATAAAACCATTTCCAGTTTTATTTTTAAAGTCACATTGGCACCGGCAATTAACATCTACGGGACAGCATCCAAGTGGTCCAAATCCTCAGTGTCCTCATCACTACAGCTGACAAGACGCAGGTCAGCTGACCAAAATAATAACCATTTTCTAATGCCGTAGCTGCCTATGAAGAGACGATTTTATGACAGCATGAGGAGCGGTGTAGGCTAGAGCCGAACCCCATGCTTAGCCATCCCCCTACGGACTGCAGTAGGTTACATCTTTACCTGCTACATCCTGGTTATGACGTTAACAATAAGTAACTAAATCATACATCAATCAGACATTTCAGATGAGTTCACATTAAATGTATCATAGCCTAAAATGTAAAATAATGGTTAACAATATTAAGTATGAAATACATATTTTCCCGCTGTTGAAGAATTAAGCCCATCTTACCTATTCTTGTTTGAAAAGCAACATTCTCACAAGTAATTCGTCGATTTTTCTTCAGTTCTCCGTTGTCTGGCGTCCATTTTGATCTCCTGTGACAGTCGCCAACCTCTTAATCAGATGGGTTAATACCCAGAATAAACATTGATCACTCATGTTCTAACGTCTGATCAGTTTGTAAGCTACGTTATGCACGCGGCACAAAAGCGAGCGCGTGCCACTCGTTCGGAATCGGACGGCTCGTGGACACCTCAGCCTCTGTGGATAGCAAGGATCATCTCCGCTGACAAGGCTGTTTCATATTATTAGTCGACTATTTAAGTAAATCGTTCCTCAAGAAAGCACAATCCTCCATGAACAAATTATTGAATCACACATTGGCTAAATATTACTGTTACAGAATAGCCTGTGAAAGGCTAACTACACTGGCTTTCAAAATGGCGTTTGGACACTTGAATTTTAATTACAATGTAGGCTAGCTACTAAACACATTTATATTTTCGTATTATCTGTGTATATTGGCAAATCATCAATTCCAGTAGCTATTGTTTTGTTTCGTTTTCCACAGGCTATTTTGGCATCTCTTCTGAGGATGCTGCTTACGAGCTTGGAGGTGCAGGACCTGAACACCAGAAAATGTAACACAAACAGTAATTTATGCAACCCCTTGAGTCAGGTGAGGATATGGATCAGACAATTTAACTGCATCAATATGCACATTTACTTTGTGTTGTAAATTCACTTTCTAAAACTACAGCTGTTAATATACGCTTTTGGGAAAGTCCCATGTGATTCCCAGTGGAGATTGACATAGGCTAACTATTGAGCACCTGTGAGCTGTCATGGGACACCCAGGAGAGTTCGACGGCACATTTGTTATTTTTGTGTGTGCGTGCGTGCGTGCGCTATACCTGCAAAACATTCTGATGATCCTTTTAAAATCCAAGGAGAATCTAATATAAATCCCATTGAGTCGGCTGTGAAAATGGCTTGAATAACCAATAGCAAGCCTATACAATTCCTGTTTTAAAACACATGGTCTCAAATAAAGCCTACAACATCAACAAAGTAATTCCATTACCCACTAATGTACAACCTATAGAAATTTTATAATTTGTTAATGGTATTTTTCATGGGAAATTGGGAATCTCTTTGGAATCCCACATTTTATTGACCCCCTCTCCCCATTAATCTTAAAAAAACATATTGGAATCCCATATTATTTTTATGGGATTCTCAATGGACTTGAATAGGTTTCCCATGTGTCATTATTGGTTTTCATAATGATACATGGGAAACATATTCAATTGTATTGAGGATCCTAGCTGACATAATTTCATTGCTGTTAAGCATCAATACAGAATTATAGTTTATCAGGGCCACCATTATTTTCACCTAGAACACATCTTAAAATGGTCTGAATTGTCTGGAAAATGTCTAAAATCTCATTATTACTTCTTCTCTATATTATAATTTTTAAAGAAAAATTTGTGTTAATTCAGCCAAATAAAAAACTTGAATTGGCAGTGATATAAACCGTTTTACCCGTCATTATTCTCAAAACTTAAATACCCTTAATATCTTTATCAATATTAGCTAATTTTTGATAATTCTTTCAATAATAAGAAATTGATTAATTCAATTGTAAAAATCATGTTCATCTCAATTTGGCTGGCAAATATATTATTATAGGGATTTGGATAAACTCACCATTTCATTCTTGACTAAGACAAACATATGAATGCTGCTGTTTGACCACAGACAAACAGCTGATCGGCCGTTGATTGGACTCAGTCACACATCCATGTCTGAGTTACAGGTAAATGCTCACTGTGTGCAATACACCTGTGTACAACTTTAATAACAGTATAGTCGTTTAATAGCCTTACATTAATAGCCATGGCTTTACGTGTCCCAAACAATCAACCCTCAATCACAGGGGCCTGCAGCAGTGGCTCTCTGTCAGTTGCAGCCCTCTGATATAACTTTGTTCCGTTGTATCCAGGTACAGGTAAAATTACATCAATATTGACATCAGGCTAAACACATCAGAGATGTAGTCAGAGGCAGTGTTGGGTTCAGAGAGTGGCTTTATCAGTAAACTGGAAAGAACTCCGTTCATTGAAACAACACATTGTGCAACATTCATGCAGATAAAAAATAACATTAGTGATCGATATACACGTCCACTGAGTGTGTCTCTACTGTACGTTAATGTAGTGAATTACAAAGAGCTACTACTAACTATATCAGGAGCCATCAGTTGAAAAGGCACACAACCCCCTCCCACCCTCCCCTAGCCCCCGCTAGGCCTACCACACAACCTCCTCACACACAAACACCTCACTGTTACCTTTTACACTGTCTGATGAAGAAAAAGAGAGGAGGAGAAAGAGAGAGGGAGAAAGTGTGGTGTGTCTGTGGCACACACAAGGTTAGGAGCCTTGGCTTGCTGGGTAATATAATTCCGCTTAGATCAACCTGCCTCTCAGGTTATCACACTACCGTGAGGGTATTTAATTAAATAGTGTCTATGTTTCACCTGTGTGGTAAATTAGGGGCATTTCTCTCCTCTCCTCGTTGGTTTTATTTGTTTCTTTCTCTCTTTAAGATGTGGTCTAATGACAAAATAAAGGCTTGTTAAATTTCAAAACTCTCCTCTGTGCCAGTGGCCTGAGAACTCAGTCAGAGAGCTTTCGCTCACATTTCCCATATCAACATCTTTCTTTCACCCAATCACAACATCTGCTGCAGCTCCACTGAGTTGGGTGGGATTTCCTGTCTTTGACTTCCTGTCGGTTACTGAGTCGAGCTCTTCACACCTAAGAAGTGTACGCCCCCATTGACCCGCAGAAGCAAAGCAGGATTACATTAAGGCTCTTTCCTGCTCGGATCTCTCTCTCCATCCTTTCCTCTCTCCTTCCTTACACGCTTCTGCCATCTTTCACTTCTTCTTTACCTCTCTTTCACTGGTTCTCTGCATTCAGCTGCAGTTTTTCTCTGTTAGGGAAGCTGTTTCTGACTGCTTTCTCCACTGAAGGCTTATTAAGGCATGAAGTTCCTTCGCACAGCGCAACAGCACAAACGCATTAAAGCAACAACGCAACCACACCACCAGGTCCTCTGCAGAGGAGCCGCCTGTGTGAGGTTGTTTAAACATCACGTAAAAAAACATGAACAGTCACAAAGCAATAGCAATATAAAATGGCATCATGAGTTGATGCAGTAAATGGCCAGAATGGTAGATCACATGGCACTGATGTAAGATATCGGTGTTGCGGTATAATCTATGGCCTTTAAAAATCCACTCCACGGAGGGGAAAATAAAGCTAATATCTGGAACATTCCTTACATCCGGTGGAAAGGTTTCTCTTGGTATTTTCCTCTAAAGGACATAAATGGCTACATAAATAAAAAATAAATATACCATTGTACATAATACACAGCTATAGATTGCCAAGAAAGATTTAAGAAGCTAAAATAAATAGCTAATTCCAATTCAGAAAGAACAGTGATTACAGTGGACGCAATGGGAGTGTGTATGTGTAGTGTGTGTGTGTGTGTGTACACTGTGTACATAGTGGTTGTGAGATTGTCAGAATGTACACATTATTCTGGCATGTCTGAGATGGATGAAACTCATGTTTCATGGTGAAGATATGATGTCAGTATGTAGATATGATGTCAGAGGTATTTGGGCACATATGATGTAGGTATATCTCACATGTAAAAAAGATCATTTCTAGACATTATGTCCAGTTGTGGACAGAATATCAAGGATATGCACAATGACCAGGTGTATGTATAATGTCCAGGTGTGTGGATAAAGTCAGGTATGTTTATAAGGTCCGAGTGTGTTTATAAAGTCTAGTTGTGTCTGGGAGCTCAGGGGATGAGCTCTCGGAGTTGCGAGTCGTCCAGTTCGTTGACCGCAATAATGTGATCGAGCTGCTGCAGATATCGCTCCTGGTCCTGCATGAAGTGAGGGATTCTGGTCTTATGGAGGACTGCCTGGTGCCGGAGACACTCCACATCCTCGTAAGACACCTGGAGAAAGGTTGGCATGGCAACATCAGCTTCACTGTGCACTGCAAAACAAGTGTTTTAGTCTTTTAATGAGACTTAAAATCTTTTTTCTCTCAAGTGGAAAATATGAGCTTGTTTTAAGTTACTTTTAGCTTGACAAGTGAAATGATCTTACCCCACTGGAAAATGAGTAAAACTCTCACACCCCACTGGCAATCTTTTTGTCTTATTTAGCAAAAAAGTTACAGAAATAAGATTTTAAAGTCTAAATATAAGATTGAAATGCTTGTTAAGATTTGGTTTTTGCAGTGTTGTCCCACACAAGCCACAGAGACATGGTGTCACTGGCGTGAATCTGAAAGAAATCAGAGCACCTCTGTGAGGAGTCTGTATTTCTATTGTTTATGGTCTGCATTTAACGTGTCACTCTGGAGTCTATCAGTACAATATATCGGCATCACATGACCCCTGACATGATGAGGGAACTTCTTTGGTTTGAACTGAAATGATTCTGTACAGAATATTTTAGTGAGCTACTGAGATCTGAGGTACTGTGGTTAGGCCCACAGCCACCAAACCATCAGACCTCACATTAGTTCTTCCAACAAAGGAATGAATGAGGGAGTGAGTCAGAGAGCATGTGTCTGAGGAGGAGAGAGAGGGGGGATGGGTGGTGTGGTGGGAATGTGTGTATGTGTCTGTGTGTGTGAGGGGGGGTGGGGGGTGGAGGGGTGTGACCGGGGCCGGTTCTAGGCATGGGCACCGCCGAGGGGCAATGTGCCCCCAAATGCTCCGCCTGCCCCCCCAAATTCAAGTCCAGAAAAAATTATCCGATAATATGATGTCGGACATCGACGCCCGTAGCGCTATCAATATTAGAGCTACAGACGAATCATACATACTAGAGATGGGAGGTTTGACTCTTTGTCATAACTTTGTATGAGTCACTCTCCAAAGAGAGTCGGGTTTTGGAGTCACTCGAGTCATCAAGTCAGTCTAACTTCCGGTTTAGCCCTCCTGAATGTGATAAAATAATTTAATAGAGCGGCTCTTCGAGACTTTCCAAATGTTATCGGAATGAATAGATCAAATTCTTATAGTGAAACGAGTTATTTTGCGGGGGTTGTGATGCTCAAAAAAATGTATCCACCGTTTTACAGCTGCTCCTTTTCCCATGATTGTGTGCGAGAAAACTGCTTTTCCGACCTGGAAGTTGTAATTACACAGTTATACACCCCTAAATTGGCTTCAAAGCCCGGCGCTGTTTTGGGGGCTTGCTCAGTACTCTCACTCACAAGTTAGCGAATCAGTGAGTGCGAGTCAGAGCTGCCCAACTCGAGTTGACAGCCACAGTCACTCACCCGCACCTGCTGAACCAACGAGAACCAACGAGTGCAAATATGAAGGCAAGTATATTCGCTAGTATATTGCGAATACTTTCTACGCCGTCACACAGAGACTAACATTAGCGGAGCGGAGCAGCGAACTCCAGCAGTCACAAACGAGACCGACTGACCAACACACACTGCAGCATTCAACTCTGAGGTGAAGAAAATAGCTCTTATACAAACTATTGGTAATAAAAAATAACTGAAATAACTGTTTTGATTTGAAATGGTTTTATTGTTTCCGTTTAAAAAAGTCCGTCATTCTGCTTAAAAGACGTGAACTGCAGTCAGTCCCATAGATCAGAACGGCATCACACAGCCTGCTGATCATAAATTACAGACTGCTGAATTTCATGATTGATCAATCAGAATTGAGTAGTAGTAAACTACTAAAAAGGGACAAATTAAAATTCATGGACAGTTACTGACTGTGGCATGGAACTTGTGAGTGAGTGGGTGATTCGTACATGCAGCCAGAACTTCAGCTCAGGGGAGGGGGCGGGTTCCGGGGCTGGGAGAGCGAGTACTGTGTGACCGAGTGAGTCAGTGTTTCGTGCAACCCGAGTCAGACAGCTCCGGGCGGGCTGGGAGAGCAAGTGAGTGAGTGATTCGTGCAGCCAGACCTTCGGCTCAGGGCAGGGAGAGCGAGTACGGAGTGGAAACAAGCGCAAAAGTGGTTGCTTTCTCACAGGGCTAGGTTAATACAGTGATTTACTTGATACATTTCCACAAATACAGTTAATATAAGAGTTGCACAATAGTGTGAGTAACATGTTGTCTCGCCTCGTCTTCGCAGTTCGCATTAGCAAGTAGCAGGTAGGAGGGGCGAGTCAGTGAACGAGTTAGTGGAGGAGAGGACTTGTCAATCCTGAGTCAGTAAAAAGAGTCGTTCGTTTCAAACGATTCGTTCAAACTCGCACATCACTAATACATACAGTGGGGACGGAAAGTATTCGGGCAGTGACAAAATATTTGTTTTTTTGGCTCTGTACTCCAGAACATGGGACTTGAAATGGAACAGTGACTATGAGGTTAAAGTGCAGATTTTAAGCTTTAATTTGAGGGTTTCTACATCCATCAGCTGAACCGTGTAGCAGTTGTAGCCCTTTTTATACATAGTCCCCCCCCCCCCATTTTAGGGGATGAAAAGTAATTGGACAAATTAACATAAACTTAAATAATGTCCTCATATTTAATAGTTGGTTGCATATCCCTTGCTTGCCATGACTTCCTGATGTCTGTGACCCAACAACATCAAAAGACTCTTGATATCTTATTTTCTGGTACTCTTACAAGCGATACTATAACCTCTCTGCATTTAAATGGATCTCTATAGGAATTGGGGGGTGGGACTAGATTAAGCTGTAAATTACATGGGAATAGTGTGGAACACAAGGTTGGCTAAATGGCTGTAAGTCATCAAGGGTCTCAGGTATCAAACGAGCCTCAAACCATCACTCTGCTGCCAGATATGCAGTAGATGTGGATGGATAACTTTGTGAGTTTCTTCTCCCGACTTATTTTTCCATAGAGTTCAATTAGAAAATGAGTGAGGAGAAAGAACCCTTAAAGTGATCCATCCATATCTGTGATGGTTTGAGGCTCGTTTGATACCTCAGACCCTTGAAGACTGACAGCTATTGAGCCAACTGTAGGGTCAACAGGAACTACAATTCCATACAGTCCAAATGAGGCTCCTTCTCCACGTTGGAACTGACGTAGGACGTCCCGGTTGTGATTTCCATATTGTAATGCGATGCAGCGGAAATGCGCGACTGGCAATAAAGTTTATAAAAGGGGCAACACGGCCGCTCTTTCTTCACAGTTCTTCAAGTTCAGTTGTTCGCTCAAGTCGCCAAGGCCTTCACTGGCCCGTCTCACGGCTCTGTGCGGCCCTCACGCCCCGGGAAGAGCCCTCGCTCCACAAGGAAGCACCGGCCGTCCGTGACACCGACCCAACTGAGCGAGGCGGGCTCATCTACCCCAGCTATCGGCCACGGAGGACCGGAGACGAGACGCAAGGAGGCATCGCGAGCACCCGGTGGTCAAGAAGAACCACAAAGCAGACCACGCACCCACTGATCCTGCAGTACAGCACCGCCAGTGAGTCCCCAAAGAGGCAAGCGGTCTGCAGCAGGACCACGCTGCGTATTTTGAGAGAAATAATGCGACCGGTTCCATTACCTACCCCTATGAAATGCAACCCTGACGACAAAAGAAACCAGTTCCAGGGACCCAAGATGAGGCGGCCGGTTCCCCTATCTATCGCAACCCTACGAACTGCAACCACAGGATCGGGCGACCGGCTTTCCCCTTTTCATTGTGAATGTGTAATCCAACGGAGGAAACTATTCAAAGGACTTGATTCAAGTAAGGCTGTAACATGGGCATAGCATATCTGTTAGCAACCGCACCATGTTTGTGACTAGACTTTTACTTGGGATGGCTGTAAACCATCCACCGTGCTGCGTTAGTTTTAATGTATCACGCACAGAAAATAAATTGCATGTGATCTGTCTTAAACACAAACCGGTAACACTGCAAGCTGATCTCAATGCACACACACCGATAACCTTACGGCTATCCCCTATGTGTATGGTATGGTATGGTTAATGCGCCACCATTAGCTAGCTCCAGCGAAAGCTAGTTTCAAACCTCCCTCTATTTTAGTTTTTTTGTTCTCTCTGAACACGTGTCCGAGGCAACCCCCCACACGCAGGAGAACATGGAAACCCCCACGTGTGCCCAACGCATGAACAAAACACACACACACACACACACACACACACACTCGCACATAGTTTGTTGAACAGTATAGTAGTGAATCATGCTTTGCTCTGTTTGGTACTTTGTGTTCAATAAACTATTACATTTTCCAAGATTGTGTGTATTGATGTTGCTCTTATGTTGAACTGAGTCAGCCAATGCTAATCGCAGGGATTCCTCAAATGCCTTCACCTTTTAGCTCAATCATTTATATTAATTTGGTATCAACTGAGTACATAATATTGTGATTTTGCTAAGATAATTATTAATGTGTAATTTTATTGGTAATTAACTTAATTATTAATTCAAGTTACCCATTTTTAGTTAGTACATTCTCTTTTGAGAATAGTATATAAAATTTGAGACTGATTTATTATACAAAAACTATGCCACCAGTTGTATAAGGACATATTCCAGTAAATAAATGACGCCCCGTGTATAGATTTAAATGAACATTCCGTACACAACCATCTTTAATATACTTGTTTGTTTCCATATAAGATTAGATAATGATTTGGTATTATTAGGCATAAATAAAGTCTAACATGTAATAATAAAGTGGGTTTAACATGTAATAAAATTATCTTATCCACTAATGATACTGATTAGCCTACCATGGCTTTAGCTTTATATGAAAGCATCTAAAATCTCACCGAGGGCTTTGAAAAAAGTAATAAAAAATCATCTCCAAAATTTTTATTTTAGAAAATAAAAAGACCCTGTGTGAGGTTTTGTAGAAATGCAGGAAATGAGTTTTAAAAGGGTAAAAATGTTCTGGGGGAGGACCCCAGACCCCCTGCTACTTCAATCCCCCCTTGTGCTCCACCAACATCTTCTTGATGCCCCCCCAATCAAAGCAGTCTAGAAACAGGCCTGGGTGTGAGTGTGTGTATGTGCACGTGTTTGTGAAAGGGGGAGGATCGGTGTATGGGGGATAGGGAATAGAGGGGTGTGTGTGAGAGGAACAGATATGGAGGGGTGTGAATGTGTGTGTGGTGTGTGTGTGTGGGGGGGGGGGGGGGGGTGTTATAGTTCACCTTGCCCAGGGAAGCAAGCATCTTGAAGTCGATGTCTCTCGATGTCGAAGGATCTTTAGGATTCCATCCAAATAGACCTGATCCTTACTGAAGCAGCCTGATACACACACATAAAGACGGGGTAACATATTAAATATGTGTGTGTGTGTGTGTTTGTGTGTGTGTGTGTGTGTGTGTGTGTGTGTGCATGCGTGCAGCTCACCTGGCTGTGAGGTGTGTGTGAGTGTGAGTGTGTGTGTGCGTGGCGTGCGTGCGCGCATGTGGCTAACCTGCCTATGAGGAGTGTGTGTGTGTGTGTGTGTGTGTGTGTGGCTAACCTGCCAATGAGGAGTGTGTGTGTGCATGTGTGTGGCTAACCTGCCAATGAGGAGTGTGTGTGTGTGTGTGGGCTAACCTGCCAATGAGGAGTGTGTATGTGTGTGGCTAACCTGCCTATGAGGAGTGTGTGTGTGTGTGTGTGTGTGTGGCTAACCTGCCAATGAGGAGTGTGTGTGTGTGTGGCTAACCTGCCAATGAGGGAGTGTGTATGTGTGTGGCTTACCTGCCAGTGAGGTGTGTGTGCGGCTCACCTGGGCTGTGACGTGTCGGTCTGGCCGCGTTTGGCACGGAATGCAGTACTCCCAGCGCACAGCGGGGTCCTGTACGAAGTGGGAGATGTGGCTGAAGAGCTGGCTGAAGCTCATGTGCGCCGCGTGGTACACGGTGTAGTACAGCAGCGCTGCGCGCCACAGGTACGGGCTGTTTCCGCAGCAACACGCTGTGCAGACTCGCCAGGCCCTCCTCTGTGGGGTTTGCCGGCTTCAGGCCGAAACGCTTCCGCCCGGCCGCACTGCTCCAGGGCTGCAGGCTGTTATTCACCCCGCGCAGGTAGTGCGTACCTGCAGGACAGGCAGATGGACAGACAGAGACAGAGACAGAGACAGAGAGAGACAGAGAGACAGAGAGAGAGAGAGAGAGAGAGAGAGAGAGAGAGAGGGAGAGAGAGAGAGAGAGAGAGAGAGAGAGAGAGAGAGAGAGAGAGGAGAGAGAGAGAGAGAGAGAGAGAGAGGAGAGAGATGAGAGAGAGAGAGAGAGAGAGAGAGAGAACTATCACTTTACTTTGCATCATTACCTTAGAGGAGGGGTCCCCATCCCTTGCCCTGGGGGGCTGCAGGGTCTGCTGGTTTTTGTTTTCATCTTAAAATTGTGTGAGTTATCTGTGGATTCGACTGGCTTAATTGATCAATTAAAGTGCATAGTAACAACTAAAACTCCTTGCGGCTATCTCGGAAAAGGGTGGGGGACCCCCATCCTTGACCAAACCCACCGGAGAGACAAACTTGGGCTGACATCCATGCCTTGGAGCAGCAAATGTTTAAGTAGAAGGACTTCATGGATTTTTGCTCATAAAGAGAAAAGCTCTATAATTTAACCTCACCCAACAAAATTTGGCTTGAAAACCTTTGAACGCATAATTTGGCCAATTGCTCTTTGAGGGTACGTTCACATTAGCACTTTCATGATTATATTTCATTGGTCATTGGTGCACGCAACTCCACGGAACCTTCCTTGTTGCAGGTGCAACAATGGGATTTCTTCCATCTTGACTGTGAGGTGGGAAGGGTACGGTTTAACTGCACTGAAACCAACCATGCCAAGGGGAGGCTGTCAGGTAGTGTATATCACCAGATTAAGGACTTTACATACAGTACACAATCCCTAATCCTGGTTTGTATATCCTCCTGAGACCCGGCAGGAAAAAGAGGATCTTGGATGAAAAAAACATATGGCAGTGAAAATAGCCTACAAAAATAATTATTATATTATATAATTACCGTGGTGGTACAAAACTTTGGGCACCCCTGGTCAAAATGCATTTTACAATTAATATCAGAAGCTAACAGTGAACAGAAGCTAACCTGACCTCTAAATGGTACAAAGTTAAACAAGACACATTTCTTCAAATTTTAAAGCAAGATTAGCCTACTTTTTATTTTAATTTTTTACATTACCAGACAGAACAGCCACTGTAGTCAGATGCTTTAGAAGGCATGGAGTTACTTCAGAATAAATAGTTCAGCCCTGGAATTATATTCACCTGACCCAACGAGTAAATCACCTGGGCCTGGGCCTTAGCAATCATCTTTTTAAAATTAAGACCAGAGACAGAAATGAATTGCCGGGTCTTAGGATGAAGTACAGTATATCCTGTGAGAGCGCTAGGGCATGGTGCATATAGAATAGCACATAACGAGGCGCAGTGATGTGACTGTAGAAGATGGTAATTATTTAATTGCTTAAACTGACAATGCATAATATGGTGATTAGGGGTACAGGTGATGAGTTGATTGTGTCATCATATCTTAGTCATTTTATGTGCTAGGAGTTATTAATTTAATGTGTTCGTCGTACCATGCCTATCATATTATCACAATATAATTATCCACATGTGCTGGCACATTAATTTTATAGAATGCATTATGTTCTTTCACAAGGCTGTCATGGTAATGGTTGATTTATCTGGCCTTCCATTAAGTTATATATAGCTATTTAAATTGATGATTGTGTGACACCGAGCCTCGTGTCAGGCAGAGAAGTGTGGGGTCCCATGGGAAACCAGGACTTCTCAAATTACACACAGAGACCCTGAGAAGGGCATTGTGGAGACAGGTTGTAGGGGAGACAGTACCGATCTCGTGCCGCAGCATGCCCTCCAGCCAGTGCTGCCGCGCACCAGACAGGTTTATGGTCAGAGTCGGCCGACAGCTTTCTACCATCATCACCGCCTGGGACAGCAGCTCCTCCGACAGACACACCACCACCTGGAGTCACACAATATCAGCACCTTCTTCATCATCATCATCATCATCATCAACACCACCGCCTGGAGTCACACATTATCAGCACCTTCATCATCATCAACACCAACACCACCACCTGGAGTCACATAACACCAGCACCTTCATCATCGTCATCAACACCACCACCTGGAGTCACACAATATAAACACCTTCATCATCATCAATGCCAACACCACCTCCTGGAGTCACAAACTATCAACACCACATAACAGTCATCATCACTTGGCCAGCAGCCCTCATGCACAGGGAAATGTTGGTAATTTTAATGTTGAGACTGACATGTGAGTCCACCACTGCGGTAGAGTCACATGACCACAGTCAGCCAATAAGAATCCCAAACTGCTCTGGTACAGGGGCAGGCAGGCCTCTCACCTCTCCCACACAGCCCTCCTTCTGCAGGTACTTGCGTGCCGCTGCCCCACACCCGACTCTTCGGGAGCAGGGGTCCCCCTGTCGCCTCCTCAAAGCTCTCATACGAGCCAAACTTCCTCAGCACGCACTCCATAATCCCCACAGCCTAGAGAGAGGGAGGGAGAGAGAGATGGAGAAGTGAGAAATGGACAGAGTGAGGCACAGAGACAGGGGGAGGAAGGGATAGGGAGAGTCAAAGAGTGAGATTGACAGAGAGCGGGGGGCATAGAGAAAGATGGGTAGAGGAAGAGGGAGAGATAGAAAGGACCAAGAGGGACATAGAGAGCGAGACAGACACTTCAGTGTTGTTCTTGTTGTTTGGGGAATGAGTGTGCAAACATTCCAAAGTGCAAACAGCTTTTATGCTCTGAAAGTATGTGAAAGTTTGGAATCTCCACTCCAAAATCAGTTTGTCTGGATCCCCAATGTTGAATTCCTCAGAGTTGGTTACAGCAGCAGGCCAAACATACACGCAGTGCTGTTATGATACTATTCATTATAAAATTATTTTAAAAAGTACTTTTTTAACTTAATAAAACAATTGTTATTCAATGATTTATACATCTATGTGATGATACGTTTTACTGTTCAATTCTCTTTTAACAGTCATCTGACAAATTAAAGGCATCAAAATCTACCGTTTAATTTCACTTAGTGGACAATAGAAAATAAATGCATTACATATTTTATAGGACTGCAAAGACACAGTTTAACAAAACTTTAACGATCAACCAAGTCTTCATCAGTGCCCTTCAGAAGGTTCTTTTCCCAGAAGAGTAAATTGATTTTTGCCTCAGCTCATCTGACTGGATCATGGGACACTCATGGAAAGCATGGAGATGTGTGTAAGTGAAATGTGGTAAAATTCCTTCCTGTGGAAATCCAGACCTGTGTCAAGTATGTACTGCAGTTGCTTTGATCTTTTTTAGATGGCGGTAAAATTTGGAAACGCTACCGCAGATCTCTGAGAATTTTCAAATAAATGCTACTCACCAAAACGTACATTTTTTGCTCTGGATAGCAGTGGAAATATATGCTTCATCTAAGAGATCTGCAGGGATTGTAAGGGTGTCTAAAGGTTTAATAGTATTTTCCAATTATTATTTGGCCCAGGGCAGGTCAGAACTGGAGAGAGAAGTTCCCGAATGGCTCTAAGAAACATTTCTACAGCAGTGGTCCATCAGAACAGACAAACGCTGGCGGACAGGCTGACCTGCGTGAGAAAGAGGTCGGACCCCTCTCTGTACTTGTCGAGCACGGCGCTGGGCTCGGGGGTGGTGTACTGGAACTGTGGCTCATGCTGAAAGTCGGACTGGAAGAAGGCTTGCCGCTCCTGCTCCATATTTATGGGGCGCAGGGCGACCAACAGGCAGGATCCCCGGGGTGTGCTGGCCGAGGGCGAGGCTAAGGGCGTGGCTCCGCCCACCCGGGCGATGTGGGGCAGGGAGGTGGCGGGACGCATGCGCCCCCTGCCGGCCCCGCCCCCCACGCCCCCGTTCATGGCACAGATGCTCTCACTGCGGCGCATGAAGCCGGGGCTCGTCAGGCTGCGTGCTGGGGGGCAGGGGGCACGGCCGCTCCTCCAGGGTGGCTGCTGGACCCGCCTCACCTCGGGCTCCGCCCCCCGCCACCGTGCCGGCTTCACCTCCAGGCTGAGGGGACGGCGCAGTTCAGGCCGAGGCCCCGCCCCCGCAGGCCCTGCCCCTGTATGCCCCGCCCTGGAAGGCCCCACCCCCGCAGACTCCCCGCGCTCCGGGTCAGCCCAGGTGTTAGGGTGTGGCCCATTGTGGGACGTGGTCTCTCTCTTATTGATGCTGCTGGTTCTGCTTCTGGTCCTGGTTTTGTCGGGCTTGTGGTCTGGCTCCGGCGTGTCCATGCCGTCCCTGACCACGCCCTCCCCCTCCACCCGATCCACACAGCCTCCACCCGGGTCCAGCACCATCACCACACCCACAGCACTGCTCAGCCTCCACCTCCACACACCTGTCAACCACAAGGTACACACACATGAAATCAGAAGAAGGATATACGCATGCAAGAATTACCTAGCAAAACCAGTGGCTACAGCCAGGGTCTGTGAGTGTGTGTGCATGTATGTGTGTTGTGTGTACATGTGTGTGTATATGTGCGTGTGTACATGTGTGTATATGTGCGTGTGCACAGTGTGGCTTATTATTTCTGCTCGTCGATGCATGAAAATCAGCACATATGAGGAAATGGAAGCATCTCCAACTCCACTGGGAGCAGAGACCTGGCTACCGTAAGAGACTTTGCTATAGTTTCACTAACAAACCTGGAAATTACATTTTTACATGGATTTGAATATTTACATTACATTACATTACATTACATTTATTTAGCAGACGCTTTTATCCAAAGCGACGTACAGTAAGTGCGTACAGAGACATCATCATCATTACAGAACAGACAAGGCAAAGCGCATCCTTTGCATAATGTAGCAGCTATCCCTAGCAATGAACGTTGACTGTAGTTCACAGTAAGCTGTGGGCAAATCAGCAACACCACACTTTCATTCCAAATACTATTATAAACTATACTATTATAAACCATTCCAAATACTATTATAAACTATGCTATTATAAACCATTCCAAATACTATTATAAACTATACTATTATAAATCATTCCAAATACCATTATAAACTATGCTATTATAAACCATTCCAAATACTATTATAAACTATAATAAACAGACAGGAAAACACAGGGAACAGGGTTTTAAATACATCTTTTAAACAACATTTTTTAAATACATCTAAAAAATGTATTTATTTAGAAATAAATACATTTATTTCTAAATGTATTGCTGAAAGTATTTTGTATTTTAACATTTTTTTGGAGAAAAACTAAAAAAGAAATTCCAGCATACCATAGAAATAGCCTACGTTTTGAATACATTCCAAATACTTTCATTTGTAGATATTTCTCAAATACATACTATTGCAGACTTCTAAGACTAAGACTTCAAAAGTTAGGTTCAGTTTTTGGTTTATGGAAAAACACCAAGGAGTGTTTTTTTGTACTTCATGTATTTTACATTTATAAATTGTTCTCATTAAATACAAGACAAAATACATGTTCTTATATGATACATTTCACAATAATGACCACTAGTTATGGAGCTGCCAGATTGTAACCTTATTACAACTGTTACTTATTACAATTGTAACTGATGTCTGCTCCACAGAATTGCTGTAAAGTCATACCATTTCCGAAAAGAATTCAGAAGAAATATTCAGAAATTTTAAAACATTTTACTCAGTCCATATTGTTTAACAGGTAAACAACAACTAGCCTTGTTGGTTTGGTTCAAAACAAATAATGAATCAGCGTTGCTCTCTGAGACCTGTATTTTCAAGTTTGTGTGTGAGCTGAGAAAGGACTTTCTCTATTAATTTCTCCAATAATGAGACACACACACATACTTGAGATAAGTGAGATATCTTCTCACAGTAGAAATACCTTGCAACACACTGCTCTAAAACTGCATAACACTGCCATATTCAGGGCTCTAAATCAGCTTGTCCTTTGCTTCAGACCCGCCCATGCTCTGGACCTTCCTGTTGTACTTTCTCACTGTCAAGTTAAAATTTCACAGATCTAGGGAAGAAACAGAAACAAGCACCTTGCAGGAGATACCCTGACACATCTTTTTTTATCTATGCTGTGTGTGCACTTAAACAAACTTCAGTAATTCAACTAATTTTTACACGATAATTCCCTGAAGCAGCAGTTCCCCAATTGTTTCATCTTCACCGCCCCCCTTCATGGGACCCCCCACCTGCCCACCTCAATATGGTTAATGTTTGACACCATTATCCAAAGCTAACAACACTGTGTGCTGTGAGAGTAGCTGTTTAACACACTTGTACGTGAAAGCCTGTCTCAAATGGGACAATGTGCAGTATATACAGACATTTACATATATTATACTGTGAGTAGTAAGGCACTGTATTTAGTACAAAATAAATGTCATAAATTACAATGGAATTCTTTGCAGACACCTGGGGATCCCCAAATCCCACTTTGGGAACCCCTTGCTCTAAAGGACAACAGTATGTCTATCAGGCCAAGGCAAGGTGGATAAACAGCTTGCACATAATGCAAGCAGTCTCAAGCTTATGACTTTTGAGTTTCCATTAATGTCATGTGAAAGAAGGGTGTCCTATATTTCAGGGTTCTGATATTTTCTTTGACATAGCCAAGGGGGGGGGGGGGGGGGGGGGGGTTATGAGGTCTGATTGTGTTTCATAAGGCTTTACTGGTTTTATCTGTTAACTAGGGACTTCAGCTACTTAAATCACTGCTCCCACTGGCTTTCCGAAATTCCATCTACACGTGGTCACTTTCGGGAAAGCAAACTAACCCGCAAAAGAGACGCGAGGGGCTCTGAACTCCTAATCAGTGCAAATGACAGGTTTGACGTTCGCAGTGGAATTGCACGCCGTGGTCCGCACTTAACGCTCCGGCTCGATGTTGATTAATTGGTTTAATGGATCGCGAGACCTGTCAGACCAGTTTTGTTTTGAGAGCCGTTTTTCGTCAGTCCCTGTCCGACTCGGGCCTTGGGCGACATTTGGCCATCTAGGCTACTCACAACACATTGCTGTGAAAATGGAAAAAAGAACCCATTTGCTGCTTGATCATCGGCAGGGCACGTAGCCTATGCTACTCGAACGGCAGAATTGCCGCAGTTGCCGAAACAGAAAATGCGATTGCGGATCAAGCATCGGCTACATAAATATATGTGTAGCCTAAATATACCAGATAGATGGTTTGTTATCAACATGTGGTCATTTATATGAGTGACATGAAATAGGCTCGTAGACAATGAACAGTCCGACCGAATAAGACAAGACAGCGCTTATCAAAACGATTACAGAAAAATACAAAAAAATATGTAGATAAAAGAGATGTACTACCTGGCTGTGTTTTGGGGGGGGAATTCCTGAGGTTTCTATGGTGTGGTTAATTCATGGCGCCTTTCCTCGTTGCAGAAGCGCTCAGCGATCTCAGATATCCGGTGGAGGAACAGTGTGTGATGGATAATACGCATGTAGCGGTTCAGGGCTCGCAGAGAGCGGACCGGATTGTGTTGGAACAGTTGACACGGCGCCGCAGCTGATGGATCACGTTGTTGCTCGCGCTGCGCCTGCGTCCCGCCCCGTTTACGTGCTCACGCACCGCCTCATTGTGGACTGATATAGGCTACATTGTAACTATGTAATTTCGGAAATGGTTGGTGGCCGCAGAAATATTAAAACCAGGTATCTCAGAATATGCAGTAAGTAAAATCATTAATAGCCTCGTAACTGCACAGCCTTGTAACTACAATCCATATTATAATAAAATAATGGTGTGTTCGGATAATTTGCAAAGCGATATCTCGGCTAACAATGCACGTATTCATTCCCACAATTAATCTCCAAGACTGACTACGACAGTTGAGACTGTGCGTCAGGGAGTGAAGGGTTCAGTTTGAATTCCGAAGTGCATTCTCAAGTAACGAGCCTCACGCGAAGTATTTCCATTCAAATACAAACTGCCTGAGCTGAGCTCAAGATACAAAAAAAAAAGAATCTCAAATTCAGTTTCCAAGACTCAGCGCACAAAATGTCATCGAGTCGATGAACAGCAACTGGAGACGTGAAATACTATAGGCGTAGGACTAACTGTGAATAACATTATGACAGCACGTAGCCTAGGCATAATCCATAAATAATAATGTCATATAGCCTACTGAAGCATATTTCATACCAGTTTATGTCTTGGGTGTATATTACAGGCTATAACAGAGTAGGTTAGGCCTATTATAGTCACACTAAAATATTTAAAGTAGCTACTATTCACCCATTGTGCGATACAATAGGTAGCTAGCTACAGGAACATTCTATAGTGTTGTATAATAGCCTATAGGCTAGTCTACACAGTAGCCTAATTTATTGCAAATACTGTGGTACTAGGATATTTTCTGTGAAATATATATATATTTTTTTAGAACATGCTTTTCCCACGTAAAAGACTCAATCACTTCAGCTTTTCCTTGCGATAAACTTTGAACTTTTATGAACAGACATGACTTTTGTAAGAAAAAAAAAACACTAGATGACGTAGGCCTACCTACTCGTAGGCTATAGGCTAGCCTACAGCAAGGCCTACAGCCTCCAAAATCGTCAGGCCGCTTGAAGTGTGTGATAAAGCCATAGACTGACTTTCTGCATGGCATTGATTAGCGAGATACGGACATTACACGTGACGTTTGCCCAGGCCTGTCCGAGCATTTGACGGTTAACGGACCCGTCTTTACCTTTATATCAGGAAAGGCAGCGTTGCGCGGTGTGTTGATCTTCAATGGCTGATGACTGAGTAAGGAGAACTGTCAAAACAGCCTTTCAGAACTATATACACGGAATATTCCAATCCACACTAACAAGGCTTCTTTGTTTAGGGGGAAATCATTAGCTTTAGAGAAGCCTCGTACCCAAAAGCTAATAATTGTTGCTCTCATTTTAAATTTAATTGAACAGTCCATTCCAGTCCAATCCAATCTTGTCCTGTTCACAATAATTAATACCAGGTTATTCATTCCACAAAATACATTTCTTCTGTTTGAAACTGCTCCGAAGTTCATGTTGCTCTGAGGCCAATACTGAGTAGCCTAATTCTTTTGTGACAGCCAGCTCTGCAGCGTTGCCAAATGAGTGGATGGAAGGAATCCCCCCCAAAAGAAAATTCTGAAAATCCACCATCTTCAAATCGAGTTCCATACAATTTTCTCACAATTTACCCCCATACCTCCTTTTAAAATCCCCGATCTGTCATTGGCTCCCATACATTTTTCTTACAATTTCCCCCCCGTACCTCCTTTTAAAATCCCCCATCTGTCATTGACTCCCATAATTTCTCTCTCTTCCCATAAGTTTTTCTTTAAAACGTCCCCTAAATGTAAGGGTTTTAGGGGAAGTCCCCCAGTCTGGCAACTTTGGAAACAGGCCGTTTAGGCCTCTCTCCTCCGCACTACTCCCGTTTGGGGTGCTCTGCGTCCCCCATTTCCGTTTCTCCTAAAAGTACAGTTAAATCTTGCGGCTGTAGGCCGGAGCTGCGGTCCCCTTGGGAGCGCCGTACTGGCACGCAGTTATGCGCGAGTGAAACTCTACATTCCCACAAATGGGTGGGGCTGTTAGTGCCTCATTTATTTGTTAGCAGACAGCTTACATTTTGCACACTATCCATTTGTAGCATCTACTTAACCGAAGCAGATCAGGGCTGCGTTCGGATCCGAAATTTATACTTTCTTCCTGACGTTGCCTCCCCTTGCTTCAAGGGGGGAATCCCAAAATACCAGGATGAAATATGGCAGCCACACCGAGTGTGACTCGGATCCAATTTAAGAAAGGGGAGGGAGTAATTATATTCCCTCACTCCCTCGTTTATCCTCCCTTCCACGAAGTGTATAAAATGCAAGCTTCCAGCAAGAAGGGAATCCCAAAATGCAATGCTCCACATGAAAAAAGTGGGCGGTCACCACAGAAATTGCGTCACAAGATAGCTCCCTCGAGGGAAGTGAGCAAGGGAAGGGAGCTTGTTAAATTGGATTTGAATGCAGCCCAGGGTTCCTTGCCAAAGGGTACTGGTTTGAACCTGCCACCTCTAAGTTCTGCACCAAACTGAATCACTAGTATACTGAATTATAGTATTTTGCTTCTGAGAGCAGTACAATATGAGTCAGAGACTGAAGGTGGATGAAAGCTCTGCGCATAATGGAGATCAGGAAGCCTCACTCTGGTCTCAGGCTACATCCGAATCAACGTCCTTCCATACTCTTTGAGTATGCTTGTTGAGAACACTGGATGAGAAAATTGTTAAGTAGGCAAACTGTTCTCTAAATGTAATGTTGGCCTACTTAAAATCCTGGGATGATATACTTATTTCCAGGTTTTTGCTCATAATAGGAAGATATTTTTTTGCACACTGCATGTCTACACAGTATGATAGTACAGCACACAGTAGATAGGGCTCTGATTCGGACGCAATCACAACCAATGGTGAGGACCCTCTCTTTACTGCCCTCTGCTGGAACCCAGTAGACCTGCAGGACAGCAGCTGGAACAAAGCACCTCCCTCTCCCTGCAGCCCTGACCTCCACTGGACCTCTTCTCATTCTGTGAGAAGGGTGTGGTCACCCTACATCTCCACCCCCTCAGTACCAATAACCTCTTCAGTTCCCTTCCACTCACCAGCATCATGTGGTCTGCACTCCTCCCTAATCCCCACCCCCCAACCCCCCCTCTCCCACGTCCCTCAAAACCCCTCACACCTTTAACAGGACACTCTTTTATTATGTATAAAACAGGGGAGGGGGTACAGAATCAGATCAGATTTCCTAAAAAGTAGATTGAGTCTTTCAAACAGTTCAAGTAACGCTCGGAAAAAACATCAATTTTCTCCTCATCTCCCGGCTCCAATAGCAGCACCCACCCACCAAGCTTCGATGGGCTGAAGAGGACAATATAGGTGAAACTGAAGGGGGCATGATCGGTGACAGTATAGAGGGAGCTTTGTGTGATTTTTGGGGTGTGGTGCCATCTCTCAGATGCATGACTGCACTTTCGCAAACATGTTTCCTGGATTAAGGCTGCACAGCTTCACTGAACACCTTGGACAGGCTGATAAAATTAGTAGTAGTCCAAATGATCCACAGATCAGAACATCCGATTGGCCAGCATCTCAGTCCATCAGGATTGGGAGGTCAGTGAGGGTGTGAAAAATAAGACAGAGCTGTGTGTCAGTACTGGTTCAGTTGATGGTGTAGGAGCTGTGTGTCAGTACTGGGTCAGTGCTGGCTCAGTTGATGGTGTAGGAGCTGTGTGCCACTCCTGGATCAGTTTATAGTGTAGGAGTTGTGTGTCAGTACTGGCTCAGTTGATGGTGTAGGAGCTGTGTGTCAGTACTGGCTCAGTTGAGCTGTGTGTCGGTGCTGGCTCAGTTGATGGTGTAGGAGCTGTGTGTCAGTACTGGATCAGTTGATGGTGTAGGAGCTGTGGGTCATACTGGGTCAGTACTGGATAAGTTGATGGTGTAGGAGCTGTGGGTCATACTGGGTCAGTGCTGGCTCAGTTGATAGTTTAGGAGCTGTGGGTCAGTACTGGCTCAGTTGATAGTGTAGGAGCTGTGGGTCAGTACTGGCTCAGTTGATGGTGTAGGAGCTGTTGGTCAGTACTGGCTCAGTGCTGGCTCAGTTGATGGTGTAGGAGCTGTCGGTCAGTACTGGGTCAGTGCTGGCTCAGTTGATAGTGTAGGAGCTGTGGGTTAGTACTGGCTCAGTTAATGGTGTAGGAGCTGTGGGTCAGTGCTGCCTCAGTTGATGGTGTAGAAGCTGTGGGTCAGTGCTGGCTTAGTTGATGATGTAGGAGCTGTTGGTCAGTACTGGGTCAGTACTGGCTCAGTTGATGGTGTAGGAGCTGTGGGTCAGTACTGGGTCAGTGCTGGCTCAGTTGATGGTAAGTACGTCGCTCTGGATCTCGTGGCTCAGCTGGGTCTGCAGGTCGCTCAGTTTCTTCTTGAGCACAGCCAACGCCGACATGACGATAGTCTCTGGCCGCAGCGAGCCGCACGACTCCACGTTGTAATAGAACCTGCAGGGGTTGGGGACACCTTCATCATCCTCATCATTAACATAATAATAATAATAATAATAATAATAATAATACATTCAGTTTATATAGCGCTTTTCTGAATACTCAAAGCGCTTAACATATGATTAACATATCACAATCCCCTGCAGTAGGGGGGCGGGGCTACTGTCGGAGTCCTCTCCGCTTCATTACGTTTATTCTAAGAGGCCTCCATAAGCCCATTACTGACAGAACCAGTTAACTGGAAGCAGAGCGGAAAAAGAAAACAAGCCAAGGGAACACACCTCTCTGGCTTGCCATTGGGGTCGTAGGGTGCCTGTACCTCTTCCTCCTCAATCTCCGAATACTCGCTCTTCGGCCTGAAAGAGAGGGGGGCAAAAATGTAGCAAGAGCAAGAAAGTGGGGGTACAAGCATAGAGGTTCACATTGGTCCCTCCCTCCCACCACCACCACCACCACCACCACCACCCCCCCACCCCACCCCACCCCTACCCCCCCATAGGTGGCCTTGGCACAGTCCCACTCTCCCTGATACCCTGCCGATGGAACGTACCATTCCTCTGGGCGGGGGAACACTGTGTGACGGAGGGCGTTGTCAGGGTCGTACTCAAAGGACACCCCCGCGGTGGGGTTCCACTTGGCGTGCTCCTTGCCGAAGCCCTTCTTAGCGTAGGCTCTGAGACGCAGCTCCTGTCCCTTACGCAGCTTCACCAGCAGGATGTCTGCAGAGGGAAGAAAAGAGGGAGGAAGGAGATGGAAGAGGTTGGGGTTATAAACAGGGAAGGGAGGATGGAGATTGTGTGTTTAGATGGTGAAGAGAGAGGACAGTTAGAGAGGCTGACACACAACACTGTTTTTCCTGGCTCAAAAAGAGGCTTAGGTGGTGCCTAAGCACGGCCGTTCTAGCTTGGTCATCGCAGCCAATGTTATGCTTGGATAGACAGCAGTTTTGGTATAGATTAACATAACTGTCCTAGTTTATGCATTCTTTACATTTTTCAATTTTATAAATTTTTTTATAAATTTTTTTTTATAAAAGAGGACCAGAGCAGGTACATGGGTTTGACAGTATTAGTTCATCACTTAATTTGTTCCGAGCAGAATCTTGATAAGTGGCTGCGATCTTACTTTAATTCCATTAAAGATGATTGCCATTGCCTTCACAATCATTCAGGTCATGATACACAGGCAACTTGAGGCAGTGCGAATGGGCAATTCTGCCCACAAATGTGACAAATAGTATTTTTTCATCATACTTTATTTTCTTACATCCCACCATGTTTGCCTCACTGATTTTGGTCCTATTTGCTTATCTCCATCCTTCTTGCGGGCAATCTGCAAGTATGTATGTAAAGCCCCTTATAACACATTGAAATAATGTGAAATTAAATTTATCTTGGTTGTTTTCTGGTGTATTTACTCATGTAAAAATAATTGTAAAAAATGAACGGCAATGCACATAGGATATGATGCTCATTAAAAAATAAAACTCTAGCCTACATTTTTTAAAGTGACATACATACTCGGGGGTCTGGAGAAGACAATTATAACCTAATATATGTATGGCTGTAGTTATAGCAGGGAGTTGCTTTGTAAATTATGTCAGACGTATTCTGCATTGTTATTTCCAACATAAGCTTTGCAGCAAGCTCGTCATCGTTGACGTCAATATAGCCTTAAATGTTAATCTTCAGAATCCATTTCAACCATTAACCAATAAGCTGGGACATTAAAGGATAAGTTCGCTATTTTGGACCTTGGACCCTATTTGCGGTCTGTCTTCCATGAACCTGACACATTGAGTCCATATTTTCGCTGATCGGTCCAGTATTGAGCTAGCTACAGATTTCCTGTAGGCTCTCACTGGGCTACAATAGAAGTCAACGGGGCAATTAGAAATGTTATGGAAAAACAACGATAAATGTGCTTTCATGTACAATAAATGAGACGGGAAGCTCAGGGTGTATTGTTACCGGTCTCAGTATGCTCTCCTGTGAAATGTATCTCAATCCGAACATTTTTACGTGCTTGGCATGGCTTGGAAGTAAGCATTTCTCTGTTGCTTGTTTTCGCTGCTCCCGCGGAGTACTATGTGTCGGGGGTGGGGGAGCGGGAAGGTGTGCCGGCCGTTTACGAAACTATATGTGAGCAGTCTGCGTTTGTTTACCTGCAGCAACGTAGGCTACAATTTCCACAAAAAAACTTGGATGATGGACGACTATAATGATTACGAAGACGAAGAATTCGATTTTGACTTTGACGTTACTGGCTACTGATTTGAGCCAGAATACACGGACACGGAACTACAAGAGATGGATGATAAGAGAGCAAGAGAAGAGAGAGAGGCTGAAGTTGCGCAGGTAATGTAAATTATTACAAATGATGATTACAAACACTGCGTTACAAATAGTTCTGCTGTAGGCTACTAGCTAGTAAACTCCAACGGGAGGTCAGGATTTGTGATCAACTGCTTTTCAAGCGGCCTCTCTACAACGTAGCTAGACTGCGGAAGTTTACAGTGCGAGGTAGTGCGGTCGGAGAAATAGTTCTGTTTCAAATGGAACTGTTGTTTTGTTTCTCACCGTCCTGTTCCACATAGTCATTGGGGTCATTGTCCCGACTCCTGGAGGTCACCTGGAGGTCACAGCAGACACACAGAGAGGGCAAATTACAATTCTATGTGTGTGTGTGTGTGTGTGTGTAGATCTGTCACTGAGAGGGTAGTTAACAGTATGTCAAAGAGCATGAGCGTGTAGGTTGAAAGGTATGCCTGCGTGTGTGAATGAAAGAGAAAGCCTGAATGCCTCCATATGCTCACAGGGATAACTCGGGGGTTGTTGGACAGGAGGTCTCGGGAGGTCACGTGTCGCGTCTGGTCCTCAGTGCAGCGAACATCTAGCGTTAGTTCCACAGAACATTCTGGACAGAAATCATCGCATGTACAGTCCTGAGAGACAGCGAGAAAGTGCATCAGAGACAAGGACACACTGCTGCGGAAAACAAATCACAATCCTGATAAATTCAAAGCAGCCCTTCCATTCCAGCCGACGACATTGCATGAGGTCATCAGAAAAGCCATTACCCTGGAATACTGCATCTTGTCCACGATGTCATCACTGGTTAAAGGGACCAGACCTACGACCAGAGACATGTCCATATCATTAATTAGATAATTACACAGATGACTGTAACTGCTATAAGACAGAAGTAAACAGGAGTTGTTCAAGTAAAGCTAGATGGAGAAACGGGAAAAGCGCGAGGCGCAAGTACATACCAACTCTATGTGCGATGAACTCATCGTGGAGGACTGAGGAATTTGCGTCGATCTGAATCCAGTCAATTGCTATAAAAAGGGAGACAATAGATCGGCACTAGCTGATATACTTGCATGTAAATAATATTTGATAGATGACAACTGCATCAGTTGCATGCAACTTACCACTATATTCAATGTGAAGTTAGTTACATAAATGTAATGCTCGTGATACAGTATCCTAAAAACACTTCTCACCAATTGTTGCTACTTCTGACATGAACACGCGCCGGATGGAGTTCGCCACCCTGTAACATTGATAACAATACACATGAACATACAGACACATTGCAACATAACATGCAATATCCCCGACGAATGAAAGCTGTTTAGGCTGCCAGCTATTAAAGCCACATTACAGCATTTGAATCAGAAAAGGTTTGGGTGGTAATTGAGTTATATTGCTCGCGAACTAGCAATATAATTAAGTGTAACGTAGTTACTTACGCCAAGTCGGTGTTCTCTATCACAAATTTCACATTCTCGTCCGTCAGCTCCGTAATTTTCACTGTCGGCTGATTTGCGTACGGCATGGCATAGGGTTGGCTGAGCAAGAATGCACGAAAATAAAACAAAATAAATGTTTATGGGAATTTTCAATCCTGTAACAATTCAACACAAACACAGATCAACAGTAATCCGGAAACACTTGCAAATTCAGTTCCGTTGGAGGTCATAGAGAGTAGTTCTTGAATTATTTCCGGAATTAAAGTTCCGGTAGTCCCGGTTCTGAGTAAGTTGAAGAGTTCCGGTAGCGTGACATTTTCACGATAGGACTAACACGATACAATGAGGGTACAGCAGCTTTTTAAAGATATAGTATATTTGGTTTCATATTCAAGCATGGGCATCACCGCCACCTGCAGGGGTGAAGTGGTTTCATTTGTTCACGTCATGAAAAGTATCATTATAAAAAGAACATTCATATTGCAGTCATGTTTCAAACGTTTACCTACAAATTTTTTTTGTGTGACCAAATTTATTATTGGTTCATGCAACAGTTCCATAGCTCCATCACTAAGACTAAGAAAACAGGAAGAATAGGAAAACTAAAATTACAATGAAAATAAGATTATTAAATAAATTAAGTTAATGATAATAAGCAAATACAGCAAGGAACACAACAAAACATGTACTGTTCACACTCATTTGAGCACTCATTTAGTTAAATACACATTAAGTCAGTCTAAGTTTGTGCTTTTACCCTCTGCTAATTGTGACGGGATATAATTGTTGAGATGGAAAGTAGCCACAGCACATGGTGAGGATATATAGTATTCTTTATTGCTATAGTCTTTACAGAGAAAGGAAAAAACTGCTCCAAAAAAAATAAAGTTTTAAGTACAGTGCTTATTTTTGTTCTTGCCATTTGCACAAAGGAAGAAGTGGAGGTGTTCTGGTTTTGGGACCGCATGGCCTCTGAGTCTGGAGATCAGAGACGGGCTGTATGTTTGGCATAGTGGGCCGAGCCGTATGGAAGAGACATCGCCTCGCATGGGAGTAACGCCCACATGCCACCATAACAGCATCTCATCCCCTGCAGGCGTGTCAGCTGCTTTTTTGAGTACAGAATCGCTCAAGTGATGAGCCCCGTCAGACGGACGGACATTGGGAAGGACAGTCGGCGGGTGCAGAGATCAGTTTAGTGGGGTGATGGGTCAGACACACTCCTTCGCTTCATCTCCGCTGGTTTATCCCTGCGAGGTTTGACAGCTGAGAGGGGTAGAGGCAGGAAGGTGCCAGAGAGAGAGAGAGAGAGAGAGAGAGAGAGAGAGAGAGAGAGATCAGTCTCAGGACTCATCCTGACAGCCAATTAGGAGGTGCTCTCTGAGTCTCACACCCACCGTGACTACAGCTCCCATGATTCCCTGTGCCACCGCCTCACCAGTGGACTGCACCTGCAGGACAAAGAAACGGACACTCAGGATTTACACAGATCACTGTATGACAATACATTAAACGCTAGACTACTGTTGGATACTTAGCTTTTTAGGATGCAACATATGAGAGAGATACAGTAGATTTTGATTCAGGTAATTTGGTCCATACAATATTCTATTGTTACAAAGTTGCCAATTGTGCCTGCCCTTATCCAATCAGTCTGCTTCTCTCCTTCTCCAACCCAAAGATACTTATTCAGGTTATGAAAAGGCACTATGAGGTCCTCATATATAAACAACTGTAAGGTGTCCTGGCGATCGCAATGACTGGAAGGTCTTTTTCACTTCTCTAGAGAAACATCAGAACACAAACTATTCCAATAAGGAGGACTCAGGATGGCTATGCATCATGACTTACTACTAAGGTTACTACTACCATTTTGAGTTAATGTGTGAAGTTTAAACAGGTCCCCACAATCAGTTACGTTTGAAAATATCAATTGAACATTTTAATTCTCATGTGAGGAATAGATGAAGCTTCCCAAAATTTAAATTTCTAGGCCACACAAGATGTGGAAGTCTGTGTGTCATGAGAGGCCTTCACACAGTAGCGATATTCTTTTCCTGAAAATGGAGATTTCAATACAGGGTGAACTTAACAATTATTATTTAAAAACATCATCTCTATTTTCAAAGGCAGGATTACATTTACCTTTTTTAATTTCTTTTATTTAAGGTTTTCAATAGCTAAGCTAAATTACCTCAGAACATATTTGTGTTTTGTTTCCTTCAAAAGAGGCTTATAGAGAAACTATATAATGGGTCTTAGTTACTATTTGGAGAAGAGAAGAAACATTTTATTACATTTTTAAGTGTTTCTTTGGTTGTGTTTGTTCCATCTTAGCATTCTACACACAACACCACACACAGACTGTTATAGGACATCACATGGTGCACAGCAATCACAGGTAGTTCATAGAGGAGAGTGCGGATTGTCTGGTGCAGTGTGGAGGACCAAAACCAGCTAATAAAACCTGACGGGGGTCATACATGTAAGAGGTACCTGCTTGGCCGTGTTGGCCATGTTGACAATGTCCTGGATGCGTTTGTCGAGGAAGACCCAGGTGTCCTGGAAGTCGTGGGAAGAGTCCTGCAGCATCACCACCTGGGTGGTGTTGTAGACCCCAGTCAGAGCCGCGCGGCACGTGTACCAGTTCAGCTGAGGGGAGGGGGAATCGTTACACACCAGAGATTTACTCACACAGTAATGCAGCTGAGTCACAGACTGCACTCCGAGAGAGAGAAGGAGAGGGGGAAGGAAAGAGAGAGAGCGTGTGGAACAGTGCAAATTTGAGAAGGAAGGAGGGAGAGAGGGAGTACAGTAAGGAAAAAAGGAAAAGAAAGGGAGAGACCAGACAGGTGAAGGTGAAGAGGAAGTAGGACGTGTGTGTGTGTGTGTGTGTGTGTGTGTGTGTGTGTGTGGGGGGGGATTTCTCACATCTGTGGAGCGGTCTCCAGCGTAGTACCAGATGTCATCTATGAGGGTGGACAGGTTCTTCAGGCTGTTTGGGATGTTATGAGGAAGCAGCAGGATACTCATGGCCTACAGAGAGATGGGGGAAAAGAGGAGCTGTAATATCCATCATTGTGTCAATAGCAGGTGTTTGAATTTACAGAGAGAAAGAGGAGGCATATACACTACCCGAGTACCTGTAGAAACAGCAAGACACCGTTTTTTTTTTTTTTAAATCAAGTGCAGTGCAATGTATTACTGTAGACAGTTACAATGTAATACTTAAAGGGACAGTTTGGAATTTTGGACATAATGTCTCAATTAGGACTTACCCATGATGTAGTTGATTGATGGAAACCATTTTCTGATAATTCCATGCTGTCCCTTCTTTTGGACATACACACGTTGCTAATGCTAGCGCAACTCTAAGGTAACTGCTAGCATCCACTACCAAACACACTTAAACACTCCACAGTGCACCCAAAGCAAATAAAATACGACGACAGTCTATCTGGGTTATTTTCAGTGATTATACCATCATTTTTTAAGTCAAACTATCGTTGCATCCTTTACTTTGTGCTGGCCTATATTCTCTGTGGAAGTACGGCAGCGGAGCGAACGTGGCCATTGCAACTTGTTGGTCTTCTTTGTTGTTGTAGTCGACCAGTGCCGGCACTACATTCGTAGGTAACGTAAAGGCTCCGCCGCCGTACTTCCACAGAGAATATAGGCCAGCACAAAGTGAAGGATTCAACGATAGTTTGACTTAAAAAATGATGGTATAAACACTGAAAATAACCCTGATAGACTGTCGTATTTTATTTGCTTTGGGTGCACTGTGGAGTGTTTAAGTGCGTTTGGTAGTGGATGCTAGCAGTTACCTTAGAGTTGCGCTAGCATTAGCAATGTGTGTATGTCCAAAAAAAGGGACAGCATGGAATTAGCTGAAAATGGTTTCCATCAATCAAATACATCATGGGTAAGTCGTAATTGAGACATTATGTCCAAAATTCCAAACTATCCCTTTAACTACAACCAGGTGCGGTTGAAGTGATTTCTGTATCCAGGTGCTGTGTACGGTGGTGTAAGACTTACTTGTGGCCAGTTGTCAATATGCGGGATGAGCATCCTCAGTCGGGCCTCGACAGCGTATCTCAGAAACTCTGCAGTTTCCTTAGGTCTGAAAGGGAGAGGACTGCCATCTCAGCTAATGCCTGCGTGCCGTCATCAGCGTAACTTACTGTGCATTATATTACAATGTGAAGTCCCTACGCTGCCTGTGAGGGCAGTGTAGAAACCCTCAATGGATGAATCAAACTAAAAAAAAAACCTGAAAACCCCCTGAAACACTCAGGGGTTTGAGGTATCAAATGAGCCTCAACCATCATTCTGCTGCCAGATATGCAGTAGATATGGATGGATCACTTTAAGGGTTGTTTCTCTTGACTCATTTTCCTATTGAACTCTCTGGAAAAATAAAGTCAGGAGAAACAACCCTTCAAGTGATCCATCCATATCTACTGCATATCTGGCAGCAGTGGTTTGAGGGTCATTTGATACCGCAGACCCTTGATGACTTACAGCCATTTCGCCAACCATGGGTTCCATACTGTTCCAGTATAATTTACAGCTTAATCTAGTCCCACCCCCCAATTCCCATATAGATCCATTCAAATGCAGAGACGTTATAGTATCGCTTGTAAGAGTACCAGAAAATAAGATATGACGAGTCTTTTGACGTTGTTGGGTCACAGACATCAGGAAGTAATGGCATGTAAAGGATATGCGACCAAATTAAAAAAATTATTACTTTATTCGATATATAAATGCAGGGGTTCCAATAATTGTTGCACACGTGGTTTCCTTAAAAATAATTATTTCTTGATGAGGGATTGTTTTTTCTCATAATAAATTTACTTCACTTAAAGGTTGGATTTTTCTAATTTTCTCAGTGTGAGATTAAGCTAATTCACCAAACGGTGAATTTTTTATAACCGTTTTTACTCATCTTTACTAGGGGTGCCAATAATAGTGGAGGGCACTGTATATGGTGTGTGTGTGTGTGTGTGTATGTGCGTGTGCGTGACGTTAAAGTGGTTACACACTCTGCCTGGCCCTGCTGGACTTGGTTGTGTTGTTCAGCCATCATCTGAGCCAGCTGGGCGTTACTCTGGGAGATGAAGTGAAGGACCAAGTCTCCCGCCCCGTTAGTGAACATTCCAGCAGCCGCTGAAGACAGACCCAGGGACTGTTGCACAAGAGAGAGGGAGCGAGACGTACACGATAAACACAACCCGACGTCACACACACACACACACGTGCTGCAATGTATAATATATCTGCAGGCTGTCCCTCCATCCCCTGCTTGGTGTCGTTTTTTAAAAAGGCACTGCGCAGATGCAACAGTTAGCGGGTTTTGTTATATTAGATTAACCTGTGCTGCGGTGCCATCTCGTCCGGATTATAAACGCAACAGCGGACCTGCGCGGCGATGCCCGCGAGGCGGCAGGTCGACTCACCTGCGCCGCGGCAGAGATGGCCTCCACGGACCAGCCGTGCTGCGGGACGAACTCCAGCGCCGCCGTGAGGACGCGCGCCCGGAGCTCCTCCTCCGTCTCGTAGCCTCCGCTCTCCTCCCCGTCCTCCTCTGCGGAGCTGCGCAGTCGGAGCAGCGGGATAGATCAGAACACGCAGCGTGACGGAGGACAGTGGCGCAGAAGAATTTACACCCGCACGGGTGCTCTTAAAGACCCGTCTACATGCTCGACGGTCTCCCAAACGCACCTGAAAGACTGTTGTGATGTTAACACTTTGCTGAAATGTTGCAGCAGCGTTGTGAGAATGTGACAGGTACGTTAGCTGGGTGCTGACCTGTGGTCGGGCTCCGGAGCCTCCTGCTCAGACGCAGAGGTTTCCAGCTCGGGTGCAGATGCAGTCACATCCTCCTCAGATGCACACACCTCCTCCTTCGATGCAGACACCTCCTCCTCAGAAGCAGACTCCGCCAGAGCAGACGCAGCCACCTCTTCCTCAGCTGCAGACGCTTCCTGTGCAGATGCAGACGCCTGTTGCGCAGATGCAGCTGCCTCTACCTCAGGCGTATGCACAGGTGGCTCCAGAGCAGAAACAGATACCTCCTGCACAGGTGTAGACACAGGACTAGATTCAGGCACATCTTGCTCAGGTGCAGACACAGAAGCCTCCAGCTCAGGTGTAGATGCAGAAGCCTCCAGCTCAGGTGCAGATGCAGAAGCCTCCAGCTCAGATGTAGATGCAGAAACCTCCAGCTCAGGTGCAGAAACCTCCAGCTCAGATGTAGATGCAGAAACCTCCATCTCAGGTGCAGGTGAAGACACAGACACAGATTCAGGCACTGTTTGTTCAGGTGCACATGCTGTTTCCTGCTCTGAAGGCCGAACCTGGAAATGCTGCTGGTCAGCCAGGGAGGATGAGGAAGAGGCAGCGGTGGTTAGTTGGTCTGATTTGGAGTCGTCCTGCAACCTTATTCGGGCACCTTGACGGAAGCCGCGTTGCACGCGGCTGCACTGGGGCGTGACAATTCCTGGAGGCGGGGCCACAGAGGAACGCAGTTATGTAATGTCACGTTATTATTTAATAATTCAAAATTCTCCTAAAAGTAGCCGATGCCTTTGCAATTCCGTACACATCGAACTGCAAATACTGTGTGACATGTATTTCAAAAACGTACTGATCACATTACAACTACACCTTAGCATGAGGTTAAGCCTGATGTGGGTGGACGGGGGAAAACTTTTTCGTGATAAATTTGACAAAAGACAACAAGCTACCAGAAAATAACATTGCGTTTGCATGGTAGTGGAGGTAATATACACTGATTTCAGATACATTAAAATGCGAAGTGTGAATTACAGGGTAATTTACAAACAACAAATCAGTGCAAACAGCGAATTGTACAAACATGAACAAGGGACATTCTCTTTTGTGTCGAATCAACGTAACCTGCACATGTTATGTAAACACGGAATGTGACTACCTTGCCCACAACTGTTGGCTAAAAGTTTTAACGTTAGTTAACTTTTACGAACTAATGCTGGACAGCTGTGCCGTCCTTCGCAATCACCTTGTCCCACACAAAGTTAGCTTGCTAAATGAAATTAATTCGCTAGCTTGCGCCATCATAGAGGAGCACAGAGACGAAAAGTTTCGACATGTCAGTCGAGACTTTTCCAACGACATAAGTCCAAGCTCACCGCTGCCAAGAGCCCGTAGGACCCTCCCAGCACGAAGCCCTCTCAGCAGCGCCGCCATATCCAGCTGCTACTGCACATCGGGTTCGTTAGTTGCGTCACTATCCCGCGACGGGTTTCTTTTTTCCAAGGAAGAGTCCTTTAATAACAGCGTCAGTGTGTTGTGGGTCTTGAAAGTGAGCGTTTAGCTATCCAGCTAATTGAGTTGGACGCGTTATCTAACTGTTTCTTTGTTAGAACGTGTGTAATATTATCCGTTCTGGCACGCTCAATTTTGGTTTTGTGATAACAGTCGCGTAGTTAAGTGTGAGGCGGCTAACGTTAGCTCCTCACGCGGATTGCGCTTATCTGCGTCACACTGAATTGGCCCTGTTGTTGTAAAGGTGTTTTTAAGAGGTAAAAGCAAAGTACACAATCCGGTAAGTTAAAGGCCGCAGACTAACCTTCGCGTAATTATACTTTAAGGCAGGTTACATGATATGTAACTGATCGTTTAGTAACTTACGTTACGTGTTGGTAACTGTTACGTGTGTGCCTGTTTTGGCAATATCGAGATAACGTCATGTTATAAAACTAAGTTAAATGTCTTGCTACAAAATTATGTAACTTAGTCAGCTGACAAATATAGTTAGCTGTGTAATTCGTTAAATACGTTCGCGCTCAAAATGCGCAGACGTCAAGATATAATTCCTGGTCTATCATATGTTTGGCTAACGTTACATTCAAGGTATAAGTATAGCGTTAGGTTTCAGCAATGCAAGTTCACGTTATCGGGCCGGAGGCCATATTGGTGCGCATTTTACTAGACATTTTTTGTTATTTGATTTGATGATATAATGGTCTCGTATAGTGGATAGGATGCCATTGCGTAAATAAACGTGAAAATGCATACCCTTTGCTTAGTTCACGAGCCAAAGATCATTGTAGGTGGAGTAATATTTCCTGTGTGTGTTTAGGATGGCGGACCTTGGTGTGCAAGAGGGGCAGAAGGTGATGCTGGTGTGGGCACTGCCCTGCCTCCCTATGGCCCTGAAGGAGCTCGCAGACACCCTGGGAGCTGCTGTGGGGATCACAGGCCAGGTTTCTGTGGAGAACATGGAGAGACTACAGCTCTGTGAGTTTACTGAGGAAAGGGGGCGGAGTTGTGTGTATGTGTCACTCATGAGGGAGGGAGGGAGGGAGTAGCTATGTGTCTTTTGTGGGAATGGGGGGGCAGGGGCTCTAAGTACCACAAGGAGGGGGCAGAGCTGTGTGTTTGAGGGGGAGGAGGGTAGCATGTATGTAAGTTGCTCTGGATAACTGAAGTGGTAATTATCCCCCCCACCCCCTTCCCAGCCTCTCACAACCCGTCCAGCTTTGACTGGGTTCTATCAGGACTGATTCCTGGCAGCTGTGTGGTCCACAGCATGGATGCACTAGCAGAGATGGCCATAGTGACCAAGCCTGGCGGAAAAGTGCTACTGGAAGAGGCAGTCACAGGTAGGCAGGGAGGAGAGGGGAGTCGATCATGGCTAAGGAGGCCACACTGCTACATGGTTGCTGTGGTGTATGCACACCAATGTATGTTAAAAAAAGGCAGTTATAAACTATCTGTAGCCTTGAGTCTGATCCTTGACCTCTCACCTCTCCCCTCAGGCAGTGAGGACAGCAGGGTGAGGACTGCTCAGAAGCTGATGTCGGCCCTGAAGCTGTCTGGCCTGGTGTCTGTCACGGAGGTGAGTTCCATGGCTCGGCGCTCATGTTCCCCCCCCTACCTCTAGGGGGCTCTGCAGGCTGATGATGGAAGTGTTAAATGCGTCCACCCCAGATAAGCTCGGGGCCCCTGAGCCCGGATGAGGTGGAGGCGCTGCGGGAGGCGACTGGGTACCAGGGGAACTCCCTCGCCAGGGTGCGCATGTGCGCGTCCAAGCCCAGTTACGAGGTGGGCTCCTCCAGCCAGCTCAAGCTCTCCTTCGCCAAGAAGACCCCCAAACCAGGTGCTGCTCTCCTCTCCTCCTGAATTATTCTTCCTCCCGTAGCCCTCCTGGTATTAGTCTCCATCTCATTTTTTCCCTCCACTTTCTCTCTTCTCTCCTTCGGTTGTTTCTCTCAGTCGAGAAACCAGCTCTGGATCCCGGCACCGCCAGTATGTGGACCCTGTCGGCCTTTGACATTGAGGACGAGGAAGTGGTGAGTGCGCCCGTCTGTTTGCGCGTGTGTGTGCGCGTGCACTAACCGAACGGTCAGAGGAATGAAGGACGGCGATTTGACGCCGTGGCCCGTCGTAAAGCCCTCTCCCTCCCCCGCCCACCAGGACCTGATCGACTCGGACGCCCTCCTGGATGCCGACGACCTCAAGAAACCTGACCCCGCCTCCCTCAGAGCTCCCCAGTGCGGCGTAGGAGCCGTCAAAAAGAAGAAGGCCTGCAGAGACTGGTGAGAGGATGAGAGAGCGTGTGCACTGATTCGGTGGCGGTATTCTGACCGCATGATGCTCTAGGCATCTGTTGCTGCGGAGCAGTGATACGTGTGTGTGGTGATGGAGATGTGTGTAGCAGGAAAATAACCAGACTCTCTCTCTGTCCAGCTCATGTGGTCTTGCTGAGGAGTTGGAACAGGGAAACACGTCGGCTAAGAAGAGCAGTAATGCCAAATCCGCCTGTGGAAGTGTGAGTAACAGCCCCAATCCCCGATTTACACCTGCTCTCCCACTGTCAACCCCACCCACACCACCCTGGAACCCACACTCCACCCTGTCACCCCCCACTTTCACCCCCACTGGGTCATTGGCATCATTTGCCCCAAATGCAATGAGAATGTGATATTAATCCATAACGGTATATCACACATACATATATATATATATATATATATATATATATATATATATATACACACACACATATATATATAACAGTATATCACAAAATATATGAGTGTTTCCAGTACCCAGTGAATTCCCATCTGCAGATCCATGCATATCCTGAACACTATCAAACAACAGATTTTAGCAGAGGCCTATAGTGTCAGCACCATGATGTCACTATTGCGGGTTGTGTTCCCTTAAATCTCACAAATAAAAAAACCCCAACCCATTACCTGTAACCCTATTGGATGAACACGGTTGGCTGTCTGACCGTTTGCCCTCTCTCTCCCTGTACCTGTACCCGTCCTGCAGTGTTACCTGGGCGACGCCTTCCGATGTGCCAGCTGCCCCTACCTGGGGATGCCCGCCTTCAAACCCGGAGAGAAGATCTATGTGCCCACCTCGCAGCTCACCGACTCCTAAGAGCGCGCCCCTCCCCCCTCCCCCCTCTCCTGGAACAGCACCACATTCCACCCCCCTGCTTCGCCCTCGCCCCCCCCCCCCCCCTACACACGTAAACACATACACGCTCGGCTGTATGAGGACAGGGTTGTGTAGTTGCCATTGGAACTGTAAAAGCTGCCGCAGAGAGCGCAGGTAATTCCCGCTCACCTGCGGCAGTCACCCGTCACACCTGAGCGAGCACGTGGAGAGGGCGTGGCTCCAAGGAGTGAGTGACGGGTGCATTCGGCGTGTATGCCGTCATTCTTTGTCTGACGCACACAAGAATGACTAAAATGGAACATGCAAATCAAACCGAGTAATACATAATTTAATAAAGTTGTATGCAACAGGTTTTGGGTGGAGTTTTTCTTTTTTCAGATTAAATGTTGAAAAGATGGTCTTGAGACGTGCTGATATTTTGACACCTTTAAGGTCAAGGTTCACTAGTTACAGGAGTCTGATGTCACGTGACCTTTCACCTTGGTGACAGTGTTTTTTGTTTTTTTTTTACAAAAATTGTGGTCAAAAAAATAATTCTGCTTAATTTATACATTTATTGTACAGTAGTGTCTACAACAAATTTACACAGTGGGGAAAAAGGAACAGCAGATGCCAGAAGACTACAGACTGCTACTGTACCCTTCTATAATCTCATTAAGAACACAGCTTTATGATGACTTGCCTTACATAACATCCTTATAATGCATGTTACATTACACCTCTGTATAACTTGCTTTACATTACACCTTTAACTGCTATATTTATTACATATCCTTGGTTGATAATTCAGTTATAACTGTAAAATTCCTTGTTATGATTACAGTCATTCATGTGTGTACATATTTATTTTCCATCGTGTCATCGTATTCTGCTCCTCTGAGGTCAGTAGACTTTGTAGTTCAGACTCTTATTTTTATTTGAAGTATAAATTAGGCTTTACCCTCTTTTAGCCCTAGACGCCTCTGTAAACGTGACCTGTGTGGCGGGGTTGGCGTGACTGGATTGGGGGGATGTTCAGGTGCACTTGGTGGTAGACAGGCAGAAAGGCATGCTGGGAAGAGGAACCAGGATGTCGGAGAACACCGGGCGATACCCGGGTGGCAGGGGCGGGGCGCTCTGCTCGAGCATGTCCAACACCGCCGCTCTTACCTCCCGCGGGACGTCCCCCCTCACGTCCAGCAAGGCGCAGACGTGCTCCTCACTGACAGACAGACAGACAGACACAATCCTCTGACTCAAAAACTGCCTGGATTAGGGCTTCAAAAAGTTGTGAAATGGGATCAGGTGGTTACAGGGTTCAGAGCAGTCGTCCCCAATCCTATTCCTGGAGATCTACTGTCCTGTAGGTTTTCATTTCAATCCTAATTGAACACTGGATTCTACCAATTTGCCCAGATATTACAGTCCCATCAGAACTACTGACCCTGTGGGCCAGGTTTGAGTGTCCTTGCAGTAGAGTGTATAACACAGTACAGTAGTACACTGTATTTTGGTAGGGATAAGACTTGGGATATTCACTTGGCTTTGGTTAAATACCTAGTGTGGCATACAATGTTAGGTATTTACCTGGAGTGAGATATATATATATATATATATATATATTTTTTTTTTAACCAGGTACTGGTTACACTCATATGACCTTGTGTGAAGTGTGGAACATACCCTGGTATGGGGTCTGATATACTGTAAAAGATCTAGTTGGTGTTGGGTGTGACAAAAAGGGAGATGTACATGAGATGTTGGGTAATTACCTAATATCAGGGTACTTGGCCACTAGCCCGGACACTTCCAGTGTCAGCATGCTGGGGTCCTTCAGCCGGATGAAGTCAGCCAGAACGGGCAGAAGAGCTGCTGGGGTAACACCAGCCACGGCCGCCTCTCCTTCCTGCACACACGGGTCAAAACCGTCTGCTACAGGATAGCATCTGGGTGGAGTTACGGTCTGTAGGCGGGGTTAGGTTCGGTAGGTGGGGTAGGGTCTGTGGGCAGGGCAGTATGTGGGTGGGGTTATGGTGTGTGGGCGGGGTTAGGTTCTGGAGGTGGGGTAGGATGTGAGTAGGGTTAGAGTCTGTGGGCAGGGCAGGATGTGGGTGGGGTTAAGGTCTGTAGGCGGGGTTATGGTGGGTGGGGTTATGGTGTGTGGGCGGGGTTTAGGACAAACTCACCACGCCCTGGAAGAGCTCCCTCAGCTGCAGTGTGTCCTGTGTCATGTGCTGGGCGAGCTGGCTCCTTTCCTCCGCCCCCCGGCACACCATCCTTTTCTGCATCAGCGCCCGCGTGTACTCCACCACCACCACCCACTCGCACTCCTCCTGCAGGAGCTGTGGGCACAGGAAGCTCAATGGAGACGGCTGCAACACAGAGGGGGCTGCCGTGGGGGTGGGGTGGGGTGGGGGGGCTGACCTGACGGCAGGGGGGCCGCGCGTGGGCGTACAGGTCGCAGTGCAGCTCCAGAACAGCGCACAGCGTTTGGATCGCGTCCTCGCTGGCTAGCCACGAGCGGGTCAGCAGCCTCAGCATCACCGGCTGCAGGTCCTGCAGCAGCTCGTCCACCGCCAGCCGGCACGCCTTCCTCACCGCCCGGTCCAGGGCCGCCAGCGGCCCGGGGGGCGTCCGGGGGAACCGGCCCGCCGGACACAGGCTCCGCTGCTGCTGCAGGCTCTCTGTGGAGGTCCTGGGTGTGAGGAAGGAGGACGAGGAGGACGAGGAGGTGAGAACAGACCCACACACATGCATATGTGTACAGTTGAATGCAAAAGTATTGGAACGGTTGTGTCAAATTGGTTGTTTTCCGTCTGCACTAATAAAATTTGTATTTGAATATCAAGCAATGACTATGTGGCAAAATTCACAGTCTGCATTTATTTCATGTGGTCTTTTGCAACAGACATTGAACTATATTACAAAAATGCTATTCAGTGAATCCCAATACTTTTGCATTTAACTGCATATACACGCACACACACACGCGCACAAACAGACGCTCACTTCAGGACAATGCAGTTGCTGACGGCAGCAAGCAGGTAGTGGAGGTAGAATTTGTTGCTGTTGCGATCCCGACGGTGCTCCTTCCCAAACTCCACCAGAGCCTCCCGAAACCTGGAACAGAGGACAGAGAGTGCAGAATGAGCTTTATCTTGAGGACAAGCTAAAACCATAGAGCGCGCTAGACACTGAAAAACCATAGAATGCGCTAGACCCTGAAAAACCATAGAGCGCACTAAAAACCATAGAGCTCGCTAGACCCTGAAAAACCATAGAGCGTGCTAGACCCATAGACTGTATAAAAATATGGACAAAGCCACTGTGATGTCACCCATGCCTTTCCACGGCCTTGTAAAAACTGAATTGAAGCTTGGATGTCTTTTTCGCCGCCCGTTTGTACAAACTGCGCCTGCTCCGTGGAGCCGAAGAGGACTCAACCTGTCCCTCTGATTGGTCCTGAACAAATGTGAATACCCTGCCCAAACGACACAATATTTAAAAAAATCAGCACATGCAGAGGCATTAGATGAAGGAAAGGCACCTATTGCAATTTAATTTTTTTGTGGGAAAAATTTATTGACTGAGTATTTTGACCACATTGCTGCCATTGACTTACATGGTGAAAGACCTATACTGGAGCCAATCGCAGGGGCGCTAGTAGCAACGGCACAATTGCTGCTCCCAGCCCAACCAGGAAGTGAGCTTCAAAACGAAAGCCCAGGCTGTGTCCGAATCAGAGCCCTACACCCTTTTGAGTACGCATATTTGAGTCCACTTCGTCAAAAAGATTTTGAGTGGGCGACTTGTTCTCACAAATGGGGGCACTTAAAATACCAGGATGAACTCCTTATTTCCGGGGTTTTGTTGAGGGAATTCAGGAGCACACTCATCTGCAGAACTGTGCACTCACCCGACAATTTCAGTAAGTAACTCTGAAGTAAAAACGTAAAAGACGTAGAGCGTATATGCATATCTATGGTACAAGAGTGGGTCATATTACGAAATACTCTTTTTTATTTTTGTTAATTCTATCTTCATTCATAGTCTACACTTTATAACAATTGCCATATGTTAACTGATTGATATTCTCAATAAAAATAAAAATATTAAAAAAGATATTACAAACTACTTCCTCACTAGTTTGGAAAGAGTTTTGCAGGATTTATTTCGCACACTGCTTGCAATGTGAGGGGACAGGGCACATAGTAGACAGGGGTCTGAGTGGACAGGGAACAGTGGACAGGGAACAGGGCTCTGATTCGGACACAGCCCCAGTCTTGGCCCCTTGGCTAGACCCTGAAAAACCATAGAGCGTGCTAGACCCTGAAAAACTCAGATTGCAACCTATTTATAAACTGCTGGTAATATTTGAATTGGTCATTTCACCAATAGGAAAATTTGGCAGAAAAATGGTGAACTTACTCCTTCACAGGTGTCAAACTCCAGTCCTGGAGGGCCGCAGTGTCTGCTGGTTTTCGGGGGGTACCAGTCGTTCATATAAGTCATTATTCAGCTAAAGAATCCACACATCCTCAAGGCCTTAACGGGCGGCTGATTGAAAGTTAACCACGAAAACCCGCAGGCACTGCGGCCCCCTGGGAATTCAGTTTGCCACCCCTGCCTTAGAGAGAAAGTGCCTGATGGAGATGGGAGAGCGAGTGTGAGAGCGGCAGATACACACACACACACACACACACACACACACACACACACACACACACACACACACACACACCTGTGCTTCGTACCTGTTGAGGAAGCTCTCCATCTCATACAGCCCCATTTGGATCGTCTGATCCCGCAGCGAGCCGCTGATCATCAGAGCCACCCGCGCGTTCTCTTCCAGCATCTAACACGCCCCAAACATGATCGCGTGACCACAACGCATCTTCAAGAGGACCACAATACAACCGCAACACGGCTGCAGCATTACGCGAGCACAATCAGTGGAGATATGTGGAGGTTTCCCTGTGTAGAGCTGCGGGTTGATTTACCGGTATGCATACTTACCTAAGAATACCGAGTATTGATGTGTAGCTACGTTACAAGCTCAGGTGTGTGTTTGAGTTAGGGGAACAGTTGCTCATATTGGAAGGCTGCAAATTTGTGTGGTGAAGGTGCACCTGTATAAAAGGTGTGTGTTTGCACTCTGCATACCTGTGTGATGATAGTGGGCAGGCTGGTGTGGTAGAAACCCTCGTGGTCAATGTCAGGCTCCTGATCTCTCTGCCAATCTGTTAGCTCCACCTCCAATGCTTTCTGCATCCACTCCGACACACTGTTCTACACCACAGAGACACACAGCTTACACAACCACTCTAACACGCTGTGCGACCACACAGAGACAGAGCTAACACAACCACTCTAACACACTTCTACAACACAGAGACACACAGCTTACACAACCACTCTAACACACTGTTCTACAGCACAGAGACAGAGCTAACACAACCACTCTAACACACTTCTACAACACAGAGACACACAGCTTACACAACCACTCTAACACACTGTTCTACAGCACAGAGACAGAGCTAACACAACCACTCTAACACACTGTTCTACAACACAGAGACACACAGCTTACACAACCACTCTAACACACTGTTCTACAACACAGAGACACACAGCTTACACAACCATTCTAACACACTGTTCTACAGCACAGAGACAGAGCTAACACAACCACTCTAACACACTGTTGTACAACACAGAGACAGAGCTAACACAACCACTCTAAGACACTGTTCTACAACACAGAGACAGAGCTAACACAACCACTCTAACACACTGTTCTACAACACAGAGACACACAGCTTACACAACCACTCTAACACACTGTTCTACAACACAGAGACACACAGCTTACACAACCACTCTAACACACTGTTCTACAGCACAGAGACAGAGCTAACACAACCACTCTAACACACTTCTACAACACAGAGACACACAGCTTACACAACCACTCTAACACACTGTTCTACAACACAGAGACAGAGCTAACACAACCACTCTAACACACTTCTACAACACAGAGACACACAGCTTACACAACCACTCTAACACACTGTTCTACAGCACAGAGACAGAGCTAACACAACCACTCTAACACACTGTTCTACAACACAGAGACACACAGCTTACACAACCACTCTAACACACTGTTCTACAACACAGAGACACACAGCTTACACAACCATTCTAACACACTGTTCTACAGCACAGAGACAGAGCTAACACAACCACTCTAACACACTGTTGTACAACACAGACACACAGCTTACACAACCACTCTAAGACACTGTTCTACAACACAGAGACAGAGCTAACACAACCACTCTAACACACTGTTCTACAACACAGAGACAGAGCTAACACAACCACTCTAAGACACTGTTGTACAACACAGAGACAGAGTTAACACAACCACTCTAACACACTGTTCTACAGCACAGACACACAGCAAAAATAACCACTCTAACAGACACACAAACGCACACTCTCTCATACACACTCTCTTTCTCACACACCATAGATACATACACACACACACACACACACACACACACACACTTTCTCTCTCTCTTACACACACTCACACTCACACGCACACGTACATGCACACACAGACACATGCAAACAGTCACACACATGTGCGGACACACACGCACACGCACGCAGTGCTCTCACCCGGACGCTGTGCACGTATTTGTTCTGGAGCTGGTCCAGGCTCTCCTGGGAGATGAGGGGTCCTATTTCCTCTGGGCCGATCAGCGCAACCAGCTCTGGGTCCCCCATCATCTCTGAGCTGCACAACAACACAGACATACACAGCACAGGCTGCTCATGTTCATACGTGCACATGTAACATACACACGCACACGCACACACACACACACACACACACACACACACACACACCTTCTCATAAGCACACACACAATATACACACATTTTCACATAAGCACACACACACACACACACACACACACTCATAAGATCTTGTTACAAAAAACACACACAGCCTTAACACCCATGCAGAGACACGCTTTTCTCAGAGACGGAGAGTCACATACGCAGGCACACAGACACCACAGAAACACACGCTTTTCTCAGAGACGGAGAGTCACATACGCAGGCACACAGACACCACAGAAACACACGCTTTTCTCAGAGACGGAGAGTCACATACGCAGGCACACAGACACCACAGAAACACACGCTTTTCTCAGAGACGGAGAGTCACATACGCAGGCACACAGACACCACAGAAACACATGCTTTTTCTCAGAGACGGAGAGTCACATACGCAGGCACACAGACACCACAGAAACACACGCTTTTCTCAGAGACGGAGAGTCACATACGCAGGCACTCAGACAAAAGAATAATACTCTCACGTGCACACAAAGACAAGCTTTATACAGTATATGGGGTGCCAAAAGTCAAGTAAAACATGTTTTTCCTGCATTTATTTTTCTCAGATTTAGCTTCAATATGGCATTTCCCTGAAGATATAGGCTAAATATAAGTGTTTTTCTTAGTTTTAACTGACATGCTGAATAAACCTTTTAGTTCATATTTTCAGATTTAATTGATACATCCTAAAATATGTAGGCTAATGTCCTTAATATTTACCTGTTAAATCTGAGTTTTCAAAAGTAAATATTTAAAAAATAAATATTTAGCTTTTATGTTATATCTCTGTTTCAGAAACAAATATTTAGTCAAATTAATTTGAATCTTAAATCTTGGTTTTAAAAATAAATATTTAGTTAAAAAAATAACATGTAGCTTATATGTAGCTTATATAATTTATATATATATATATATATATATATATATATATATATATTTACCACAAATCTGTGTTTAAAAGTAAAATATTTAGCAAAAAATAAATATTTATTTATATCTTAAATCTTTTGTTCCAAATTAAATATTTAGCTTATCTTAAATCTTGGTTTTTATAAACATTTAACATTTAACATTTATAACATTTAAATTAATATTAATTTTATCGCAAATCCTGGTTAAAAATGTAAATATTTAGCCAAAAATAAATATTTATTTCAGTCTTAAATCTTTTGTTCCAAATTAAATATTTATCTGATACTACATACTCACACACACTCACACACAGCTGACCTGTTATAGACGTGTAAAACCCAGTTGAGGACGGTGAAGATTTCTCCACTCTCCAGCTCCCAGCTGCACACCTGGCTGAGATGTGCCCTCAGGCAGCGGTGGCAGGCCTGCACGTAGGCGCGCGCCAGGCGGTAATGGGGTGGCACACAGTGCTCCAGCAGATGGCGCACGGTGTTGAGGTCTCCCATGATGCCGTGCTGCAGGGCGGCGAGGTGGCTGGCCAGGCCGGGGCCACGGGTGTGCAGGTAGGACACACTCCGCACGCGGGCGCACGCCGCCTCCTCCATCACCGCAAAGAAGCGCTCCCTCCACCCGCGCGGGCGCCCGGGGGGGAGGGGCCTCGCCGAGCCCGCCCCCCTCTCCTCCAACAGGGCGCGGTCCAGCGCCTCCTCCCGCTCCACGATCCGCACCGCCGAGACGAAGGGGGTGGGGTTCTGGCCCGCCAGCACCAGGCCGCTGCCCACCACCGACCACAGCTCCCTCGCCAGCGCCTCCACCAGGCGCCCCACCCCGGAGAAATACCCCTGCACCAGCGCCTCGTCCTCGGAGGCGAGCTCCGCCCCGCCCCCCTGCCGGACTTGCCACAGGACCTCGTCCTGCCACTGCTCCAGCTCCATGAGGCGGGCGTGGGCCTCCAGCAACCGCCGAGACTCCACCAGCCGCTCCGTCTCCAGCACCGCCCCCGGGACTGTACCATGTGCCGATAGAGGGGGGGGGGGGATCTCATATTAATTACATTTACATTACATTAATTTGGCAAACGCTATCCAAAGCGATGTACAATAAGGGCAAGCCGAAGGTCAATGGGACAAATATAAACACACTACAAAGTACACTTCTATCACAATGTAGCAGCTATCCATAGCCATGAACATTGAGTCTAGTTCACACAGTAAAGCTATGGCTAAGTCGTAAGAGAAGTGAGGCCTGATTAGGAGAGACACGATAAAGAACTACAACATCAATATCAAGACACATATCATATTATTCTATTAAGTATATGATTATTAGAATTCTGATATTATTTGTATTGGCAATTAGCGGCTACTTAGGGACGGGTTGGTCTTATACATTATATTAAAAAAATACATGACTCTAATGAATACATGAATCTAATTCTTCTTGGTTTATTGAATAAATAAACCATTAAAAGAGAGTGAGGGCGAGAGAGGGTGTGAGAATGGGAGAGATAGAGAGGGGCTCACCTGAGTAGAGCCGGGGCAGGTTGCTGACAGCAGCGAATAGTTGGCGGTAGTCTCCCGCAGTCTCCCGCAGCGCGTCAAGCGCTTGGACACCCTCGGCGTTCCTCCGGGACTCCACCCCCGCCTCCCTCAGGTTGCGGGACACCTCCCTCAGCTCCGCTCGCGCCTCCTTCAGCTGCTCCAGACCCCAACCCACACCCTCCAGATAGGACTGAACCACCGACTGGAGATTATCAAAAAGAGCAACGTTACCATCAATGTACAGGATTGGAAGAGTCTGTGTGGGGGTCTGTGGGAGTGTAGAATATGTGAATGTGTGTGTAAGCGTAGAGCAGGGATACTCAAATCTGGCCTCACTGGTTTTCATTATTCCCCTCCAATCAGGACTGATTTAAACCAGGTGAGTTAAATCTCTGACCAATCAGTGGCATTAATCAATCAATTAACTGTCAGGTAGAAAAGAAATCCAGCAGGGCCAGATTTGAGTATCCCTGGAATAGAGTAAGCACAGTTGCAACCGTTACCTTCAGTCTAGAGTGAATGGAGGTGGTCCGTTGGCTCTCTCTCTTTCGGTATTGTCCCAGTCTCTCTAGGTACTCTGGGCGGCAGAACACGCCCGACGCCCACTTTAAAGCCGCCCCCCGGGCAAAACACTCCGCCCTCTCCAGCTCTGGCCACACCTCCACCTTTGGCAGGGCATCTGTCAATCAAACAGCCAACATTTCATCCGTTCACATACCTGCCCACCTCGCCAACTGACTCAGTGATTCCCATTTAAAAGTCTAAACAGACAGAGAGACAAAGAAAACTGTGTGCATGTGGTTTAATAGAACAGCTCAGCCTGTGTCTCTCTGGTCATGAGGTTTTCCATCTTAATCCATTATGAAAGAATTCGGCGTCAGCAATGTCTATGGCACAGAGCACGTGTGATTCACCTCCTTAGCACTACGCCAACATATCACCCCTACAGTGTTCTAAAGGGGTGTACTCAATTAATGCCCGATGCCACCTCCCGCCACATACACTCACACAGACAATACCGATCACCGTTTACATAAAATCACGACAGCTCAATATCTGGGTCTATCAGAAAAAGATCAGTCAGAGTGCTAATCGATGTTAGCTGTAATCCTGACGGGCCCTATGCGTGTTGACTGCGACTGAGAAGGTCCATATATGGGCACATCTCCGCCACAGCAGAGGTCAGGTCAATAACACAGACCGAGTGACACATAAACACCATTAACCTCCGTGGCCATGTTCTGTAAACAGAAAAACAGCAGCAAAAATTAGAACCCCATTCCGACAACCACAACTGCAGCAAACTGGAGCCAGTATGCTGGCCACTCCAGAGTGCCTCCACAGTTGTGTTAGTGTATTAAAGGCATACTGAACTTTGTTAGAACATAATGTAGAACGTTTGAGTACGGGTCCGGATGTTGTGATTTTGTATATCGGCATAATCCGTTTATGTTCTAAAAGTACGCTTTTGACACCTCTTTTGCCATGCAATGGGAGTGAATGGAGAGAGAAAAAACGTCATTCTTCGTTGGCCAGTTGCTGACCACTGGATCAAGTCATGAAGGTGAGCTTGAATATTACGACTCATATCAGGCCAGGTAGCTATACAACATTATGTTCTAACAAAGTTCAGTATGGGGCCTAAATTACTAAGACTTTTAGCATGTACAAAACCTTTTAACACGTAAATGCTAATAACACAACCAATGATTGGTATGAAACAAATACCATGACCAATCATTGGTTATGTTATTGGTTTTGCGTGTGCTTTAAGGTTTTGCACATGCGAAAGGTCTTAGTAAATCAGACCCGAAGTTGTTTGTATGTTGTTTGAAAGGTCAGGGAGTGTTGATTATTATAAGTGTGTAGTTGTAGGTCTTAGTCAGTAGGTCATATTAGTATGTACTATATGCATTACACACATTATTGTGCATTTTTTATGCATATGGTTCAGAGTTTGGATTGCAAATTTTTGGATGTGATGCCTTAGTGTTTGTGTTGCTGTTCAGAATGTGTACATTGTTATTGTGTAGAGTTGTGTTAGAGTTCAGTCAGGGTGTAGACTGTTAAATTGCATTAAGTCAGTTGATTGGCTGATAGGTGCAGTGAATGAGTGTGCACAGTAAGCCAGTGTATAGATTGTTAGTGCGCAGTAGGTCAGTGTGTAGATTGTTAGTGCGCAGTAGGTCAGTGTGTAGCTTGTTAGTGTACAGTAGGTCAGTGTGTAGATTGTTAGTGCGCAGTAGGTCAGTGTGTAGATTGTTAGTGTGCGGTAGGTCAGTGTGTAGATTGTTAGTGCGCAGTAGGTCAGTGTGTAGATTGTTAGTGCGCAGTAGGTCAGTGTTAGTGCGCAGTAGGTCAGTGTGTAGATTGTTAGTGCGCAGTAGGTCAGTGTGTAGCTTGTTAGTGTGCAGTAGGTCAGTGTGTAGATTGTTAGTGCGCAGTAGGTCAGTGTGTAGATTGTTAGTGCGCGGTAGGTCAGTGTGTAGATTGTTAGTGCGCAGTAGGTCAGTGTGTAGATTGTTAGTGTGCGGTAGGTCAGTGTGTAGATTGTTAGTGCGCAGTAGGTCAGTGTGTAGATTGTTAGTGCGCAGTAGGTCAGTGTGTAGATTGTTAGTGCACAGTAGGTCAGTGTGTAGATTGTTAGTGTGCGGTAGGTCAGTGTGTAGATTGTTAGTGCGCAGTAGGTCAGTGTGTAGATTGTTAGTGCGCGGTAGGTCAGTGTGTCGATTGTTAGTGCGCAGTAGGTCAGTGTGTAGATTGTTAGTGCGCAGTAGGTCAGTGTGTAGATTGTTAGTGCGCAGTAGGTCAGTGTGTAGATTGTTAGTGTGCAGTAGGTCAGTGTGTAGATTGTTAGTGTGCAGTAGGTCAGTGTGTAGATTATTAGTGCGCAGTAGGTCAGTGTGTCGATTGTTAGTGCGCAGTAGGTCAGTTTATTGAAGACAGTACCTCCAGGGTTACCAGCGCTTCTCTCTTCCTCTCCTGACGACATTCGTTTAGAGTTCAGCCGTCCGACAGCCCGTCGCTAAGGCAGCCAGGACTCCTACCGACGCACAGCTCCGAGGGTGAGGGAAAGAGAGGGGGAAGGAGAGAGAGAGGGATAAAGAGAAAGAAAGCGGGAGGTGGGTAAAGCAGGGCAGATATAGACAAACTGCCTTCCTCTTCCCCACTCCCAAACACATCCTCCACAGAGAGACTGACAGGAAGGAGGGAGGGAGAGAGGGAGGGTGCTCTCAGAGAAGGAATAAGCCAGCAAACCAGATGGAGAGAAAAAGAAGGAGGGGGGGGGGGGTCATGGTCTCAGTTTCTCAAATCGCTTCTCTGTCCTTGGAACTGTTGTTTCCTTTCGAGACGGCTGAAATTCAAACAGCCGTACTGATAGAATATAAGAACGGGTGGTCAAAGTATGCGTATATAAAATAAATACAGTGTGTGGTATCGAGAAAATGGACAAATTGCATAGATCAAAAATGTACTGCTACTACAATGCAATACTGTCTGACAGTACAGTGTGTGTGTGTGTGTGTGTATAAATGATATTTAAATAATACTATTCTCCCCACCCTCTCTCCATGAGCAGTTTCTGCTTTGTGAGGCATATCAGATCAAGATCCAACACGACCAGCTCACTTTGCCTTAAAACTGATCCGCGCTTCATGGGGAGGTTGTTCATTGCTATGGGCTCTTAGTGTATTCAAAAAAGATTCACATTTAGTGTTAACTCACTGAGTTACAGCAATTAAGATGAAGCTAAAACATTCAAATGTTTCAGTGTATAGGGACTGCAGTCAGCACTCGTTTTTTCAGTATGGCCAAAGGAGTTCCTCACCCAATTCCAAAAGGAAATACAGGCACAAGCAGCAATGACCAGGGTCCAAGCCTAAATGCAGCAGCAGACCACAGCTGGGCTCAAGTAACATGGACCATTACCAAAATTACCATGACAAATTAGCTTGTTTTACCATTTAGCCATCCTATTATCATGCATATTAACATTGGTGTACTGCCCGCTCATAACGTGCAATTCCATGCATTTGATTACAGTGAGAAGATTTCTCAGCATTACACATTATAGCACTTTGTAAAAATTGCAGTTTTAGTCAGAGATCTGGCATGTTTTTTTTTTTGCTGGAAAACATGCTCACTGTATAATTGTCTGTTACTATGCTGAGTTTGAAGGTGATACAATGACATAGAACAGGAATCATCCATGAACCTATATACGCTCAGTGCAATAATTTCATTGGCTTGTCAATTCATCCTTTTACCATGTTCATGTAACAAAATGCTAAATATTATCACTGTTGTACCATCTGTTAATAATAGTCACAAGTAAACTTCACACTGATCAAATAAGAATTGATTGTGTTAATTAGCATTGTATGCTAATTTTCATAGACTGCAATATAATTTTGCCATCTTTGTAGGGAGAAAGTTTTTCTTCAGAGTTCAGTTAGGGAGCGACACAAGGTCCAAATTCAAGTCAACTAAAGAAGTCAATCGGACAGCATCATGGGAAGATGATTTAAAAAAAATAAATAAGTAAAATATTTGCGCCCAATGTGGGGCCAAACATATCCTATTCCCACCCTAATTTTGAAATTTGCAACCGTAGCTGCATTCATGCCGATTCGCGAGAGTGTAGATCTGTGGTTCTCCTCTGAAACAAGCAGGCTGTGTCCGAATCAACGTCCTTCTATATTATTGACTATGCTTGTTGAGTGCACTGGATGAGAAAGTTAAGTAGGCTAAATGTTCTCTAAATGTAGTGTACTTAAAATCCATGGATGATATACTTATTTCCGGGTTTTCGCTGATAATAGTATCAAAACAACATCAAAAAACTCTTGATACCTTATATCCAGGTACTCTTACAAGTGATACTATAAGCTCTCTGCATTTAAATGGATCTCTATGGGAATTGGGGGGTGGGACTAGATTAAACTGTAAATTACACAGGAATAGTATGGAGCACTGGTTGCCTAAATGGCTGTAAGTCATCAAGAGACTGAGGTATCAAACAAGCCTCAAACCATCATGCTGCTGCCAGATATGCAGTAGATATGGATGGATCACTTTAACGGTTGCTTCTCCTGACTAATTTTCCTATTGAACTCTATGGAAAAATAAATCAAAAGAAACAACCCTTAAAGTGATCCTTCTGTATCTACTGCATATCTGGCAGCAGAATGGTGGTTAGAGGTATGTTTGATACATCAGATCCTTGATAACTTACAGCCATTTAGCCAAACATGTGTTCCATACTATTCCCGTGTAATTTACAGCTTAATCTTGTCCCACCCTCCAATTCCCATAGAGATCCATTCAAATGCACAGAGGTTATACTATTGCTTGTACGAGTACCTGAAAATAAGATATCAAGAGTCTTTTGATGTTGTTGGGTCACAGACATCAAGAAGTCATGGCATGCAAAGGATATGCAACCAAATATTAAATATGATTACTTTAAGTTGATGTTAATTTGTCCAATTACTTTTGGTCCCCTAAAATGGGGGGTACTATGTTTAAAAATGGCTAGAATTGCTACACGGTTCACCTGATATGGATGTAAAAACCCTCAAATTATAGCTGAAATTCTGCACTTTAACTTCATAGTCACTGTGCTATTTCAAATCTGGATGTGCTGGAGTAGAGTCAAAACAACAAAAAAATTGTGTCACTGTACAAATACTTATGGACTGCACTATATAATACATAAAAATAGCTAAAAATGTTGACTATTCAATCCCTTGTGGCAGCCATATTTTTTAAGGTTTGAAATTCCTTTCATATGCACCCCTGCGTGTCAGGATTTAATTTTAAAAAAGCACTCCCCCGGCTTCACGGAACTCAGCTCCTCTGACCTACATTACTGAATTACTGGATTTCTGGATTTCACTCTCAAAGTTTTTTTTCTATAATGATTATTATATCAGTCACCATGGTCAGGTGGTCTATGGTGGCAGGGTGTCAGCCTGGGGCCTCCAAGTTATCTCAGCACTTCTGTGTATGGGTGTGTGTGTAAGAGAGAGTGATAAGTGTTTCAGTTCTGCATATTTAATGTGAATTGGTTTGTGCTGTAAATGAGGTTCTGAGTGTTAGGAATGAGTCAAAGCTGTTACTTTGTTGGGGATGATGAGCTGGTTCCACACCAAAGACGGCTGTTTATGATGTCATCAGGATGAGACGGGTCTGGGTTCAGGCTGGAAAAGTGCTGAGTCATGATGTCATCACAGCAGGACAGACCTCTGGAGCAAATTGCTGTGTCACTGCTCACAATCTCTGATCCAGTCCGGCTGTCACTTCCTCTGTGTGGCCTGAACTTTATCTGCACCCATGAGGAGGACTGAGTGTGTGGGTATCTGTTTGTTTGTGGGTGATTGCCTGTACTGTGTGTGTGTGTGTGTGTGTGTGTGTGTGTGTGTGCAAGCATCTGTATGTTTGTCTTAGGCTGGACTCAAACTGTTGACATAATGAGACCATACAGATGGTCACAGTGCAGTGAAAGCTTAGAGATGGTCAGAGTGCAGTGACACCCTGCTACGTTGTGTATTGTGTAGTAACCAACAGCACCCTTGAGTTGATAAACACATTTTACTCATTTATAGTGATGTGTGGCGCAGTCTTATCCATCACACAGGAAGCGCAGGCACAGGAAACTAGGTTTAGGAAACAGAAGCGCATTTCCTCATCCTGTGCAACTGGGAAGGCTGTATTTCCCAGAGTCCCCGATGCCTTCTTTTCCCACCTTTGCACCTGCCAGAGAGACCAAACCAAGCATGTACATATTACAGGCATGTGCAAAGGCTAGCACACATCAGCAGTCACACACAATTGAAGCCCTTACAACTATGAATGGGATGTGGAGCAGCGAAGCTGTTCTGACCAATTTCCACAGGCATCAAGACCGCCATAGCAATAGCAATAGCACCATTACTCCCCTCAAAATGTTTTAAGTCAGAGCGACAGGCAGAGCGGAGGGGCGGAGCTAAATTAACACCTTACTCACTTTTAACCCGCCACTGGAAGTGCACCCCACCCTACACTAGGGGGCTCCGGGGAACAGGAAGTCTATTTCTGTACCTTCTCCAGCTCCCTTAATACAGGGAGGACTTCCTGTCTGACATTCCTAACCAGGGCTGACTTCCTGTCTCTTTCCGGCTCAGATGCCTGCACACACACACACACACACACACACAAAGCACGCACGCACATGCGCATGCATGCTCTAATACATATACACACCCACCCCACAGTCTGCAATGCACACCCATACACTTGCGCTCTCATAATGTACGCGCACACACACTCACTCGTGTACTTCTTTGTTCAGATTCTCCTGCTGGGTGTAAGAATAGCCATTTATAGTGTGTAGCTTCTTCTCACTGCACCTGAGAAAAGCTGTCTCTCTGGAGAGATCTGGAGGAAGAGGAAAGATCAGCCAACCTTACCTCGAGTGCGGGAGACAGCATGTGATGACGGAGAAAGCCACACAAGCAGGCCCATTCTTTGGGCTGTTTCGTTGCTACACCACAGTGGCCAACAGAGGGAGTGCGTTTCTCACCAGAAAGGGAAGTGAAGTTCTGCCCCCAGACAGACAGAAGGGTGTGGCTTGGAGCACGGCCAGGTCACTGGTCTCCACCTCTGGCCTTGAAACCAGTCACTCACAGAAACAGGCGGACACACCCTCCTGGAATGAGCCTGAATAAGTGAAAGCACCTCTCAGTATAACATTGCGCGGTTTGGAGCCCTGTTGGGTGGGTTTTGGGTTACTCACCTGACTTGGAGAGGTGCAGGTACCCTGTGCTGGCAACCAGAGAACATGGTCTTTCTGGGTCAGAAAGTATTGCCATTATTCACACGTAGTAACTTTACCTGAAATGAAAACTTGCACATGCAATTTTTTCATTTCAAAGCAAGATCCAGGGCCTTGCTTGTGAGAGAAGTGGTAGAATGCTTAATCAAGTTTAACACAATCATGTTCAGCTATCATTCAGCCCAGCAATTAGATTTATGAAATTATGATTTATGCAATTAGATGAAAAAAAGCCTTTCCTCCAATCATTTCTGCGCAATATTGTGCAGGGTGCTTTCTTGAGAACAACCCCATATCATCTGCCTATCGGTGCGCAATGCAGATTCATAATGGTCCTTACATCAGATAGCACTTCATAAATGTGGACCTCCTTAACAAGAGAACAGAGGCCGTATGAGGACCTCCTTAACAAGAGAACAGAGGCTGAATCAGTGCACTTGCTGACTACTGAGTATTCTAGTTGAGTACACTTTTTAAAAAAAAGCTGTTAAGTACGCAACATTTCTGAAAATTGAGTGTACTTAAAAATACCAGGATGAAATACTTATTTCTGCATTTTCTCTAGGGTTGTGTCCGAATCAGAGCCCCGTCCACTGCATACAGTGCACTGGCAGAATTTTTTGCAGTCCGCGAAAAATATCCGCCATACTATTTTCCAACCGCACTGTGAAGTGTCATAAGCAGGTCATAAGACGTCCCACCAGTGTTGCCATGTTTGCTGTTTTACAGCTAAATTGGGATACTTTCAAAGTGCAGTCACGGGTAAAAATGAAAGGTCGCAAAGCACACTTATTTAAAAAAGTAATGAGTTCTATTTAAAATATATTGGTTTCGGTTAAAAATAGCCTATAATTTGTGCTAGTTTTGAGTCGCCATTTGGCTGGAAAGTCTTACAAGATCTGGCAACCCTGCGCCCCACTCTTGCGCTGCCATGTCACATGTTGTTTTTGTTATATTTGAAGGAAAACGTCAGTGAAGCTGCGCCTCATTTTTTAAAAACGAAGCTTCACGTCACATTTATGTGACCAAAATGGTCGTGTACTTCTTGGTGTGCTCCTGAATGTACTCAGCGAAACCCCAGAAGCGTGTCCGAATCAGAGCCCCATCTATTGCGCCCTGTCTCCTGCGTAGTGAACTGGCAGAAAGCGTGTGGTTTAATGTGCACTGTTTAGCAGTATGCAAAAAATATCCGCAAAACTATTTTCCAACCTGTGGAAGTGTCGTAATCGTCCCACCCTTGTGAGGCCATGTCAAGAGTTTTGTTTTTGTTGTATTTGAAGGAAAACTGTTAGAATAGCTTTGAAACCACTTACTGTCGACCGAACTGAAACGGAGAGTAAACTACACAGGTGCAGCAAGATGTATTACACTCCCACAGTATGGTGGTATTTTTCACGTACTGCCAACCGCATATTAAGAAGTATGGACTCAACAGTACACAGTATGCTTAGTCGACAGTACATACTTTGAGGACACAGTAGTCAGGAGGCTGATTAGGACACGGCCAGAGACTCCCATCAGGGCTACAGGAAGTCCTATAGCGGTCACTTGCCTTTAAAATATTTTTTATGACATTTCCCCTCAATATCCAATATCCAAATTAACAATGATAGCATGAGAATCTGTTGCAGTCTGGACCGTAAACCCTTTGAAGAGTGGGTTCTTTGGAATGTTTTTTCAAGATTTTAAGTCAGTGTTCTAGAACACCATTGCTTTCGATTGGCAGTAGTGATCAGCATTAGAATGTTCAGTTAAGAACATTCTAATCACATTTGTGATCTTACACCTTAAACGATCAAAACAGCGGCACACATGCCACCATTTAAAAGGGTCTGGGCATCATTACATCACCCTGTTTGTGGAACTATCAGTCACTGCCACCACCATCCTTTATAACATTATTACTAAGCAAGGCCTCAGCTCCGGTACATATCTGGACTGTGTCAGTTTAATGTCTGCAGACACAGCATGCTGTAAACCCAGTGCAGGGTTGAGCGTCTGAGTTTAACATGTCAGGAGGGACCTGAAGGTACAAAGTGAGCCAACAGAACATCACCAGTCAAAGCAGCATTTATTCTTTTGAGCATTCAGAGTTCTGCATAGACATTGTGGACTTCCACATGACCAAGGTCAAAGACAGAGATAATGACAGATTTCCGTAAATATAAAATGGGAAGAGCAGGAAATGCGGAACTAGCTTCACACTGACGTACACTAACCATATTCCTGAATAATATGCCTGTAAATATTAACAGTAAATAAAAAATATACATGCAATAAAAGCTCTAGAGCAGTGGTTCCCAGAGCCCATGGTCTGCTTAATGAGGAAAGGTGACCCCACCCCTTATTAAACCGTAGCCTGTTCAAATACAGAAAAGCATTTTTTGTTTACAAGTCAAAACAATTCCATGTAATGGGTAGAGTTCAATTTGACAATATCAATCTTAAAGTGTATTATATACACAGAGTTCTTTTTCTTCATAAGCGTCACTTCAGTCGCTCCCACAACCAATCAGTGTTTGGGAACACTCTCGAGGCCAGGGGTGCGTCCCAATATTCTTCACTCCCCACGTCCTCTCCTCCACTACCACTCCTCTCCTCCACTCCCCCACTACCACTCCTCTCCTCCACTCCCCCACTACCACTCCTCTCCTCCACTCCCACTCCTCTCCTCCACTCCTCTCCTCCACTCCCCCATTACCACTCCTCTCCAACCCGGAAGTATGCCAAACTGCCAGAACGTTTCGAGTTCAAGTATTTGCATGTACAATATATAATGTACATGACATTGCGGTTTGCATCGAGACATTAATTAATATGTACCCATTAATACGTACTTAAGATGTAATCAGCAACATTAGATTAAAACACAAATATCTGTTTCCGGGGCACAGAGGAGAGGAGGTTGTAGTGGAGGAAAGGAGGGTGCATTTTTAGAGTATTGGGACACACCCCAGAGGTCCAGCAGGTTTGCCGGCCCTGTGAAAACTGCTGCCGAGGAGTGGTGCCATTGGGTAGTTAAGGCAGGAAATAACTGAACCCAATGCTTAAGCAATCAGGTAGAGCAGATGCCTGGACAGTGGCCAATCAGGAGGACCAAGCACTCCAACCACAGAGCAGTGCTGGAAATGCAGCCAATAGGAGCTCACTATAGCCTAGAGGAGGAACACCATGTATTCCTGAATGCCATAGAGCAGGGGTGTCAAACTCCAGTCCTGGAGGGCCGCAGTGTCACAGGTATTTGTGGTTTCCTTTCAATCAGCACCCAGTTAAAGCATTGAGAACAAGGTGTGTGGACTTCTTAGCCAATTAGTGACTTAAATTAATCACTTGTGCTTAAACGCACCAAAAACCAGCAGACACTGCGGCCCTCCAGGACCGGATCTTGACACCCCTGCCATAGAGACTCCTTTATTATGCCATGTTTAAAAGAGTCTGAGTGAATGACAAAGAGATTGGAATGACATCATATAATATGCTTCGATGGCAATGTGGCCTTTCCTTCAGAATTCTGGAACCTCAGGCAACTGTCAATCACAGCTGATCAATTAAACCGTTCCATAACCCCACTACCTAGCAACTACATATGAATGATAAACATTTCATTTGTAAATAATTGTAACTAAACATTAAAAAATTCAGTGAACAAAATACAAACCAAAATCTAGCCTATTTGAAATGAGCGTATAAGTAATACTTTGCATGTAGCAAGCTTGTTGGCTATTAAGGTGAGAACTGGTCAAAAGCTTGTAAAACTGGCCAAAATGTTAATGTCGCTTACTTACAAATTAGCCTGAAAAACGCATTTTCCCATTCAATAACTGCACGCTTAATTCATTGAATGTTCAAACAATGCTGGATACAGTCACATGATAAACGGCACAATCAGTGTTTCAGCCATCTATGGTGCGAGGAGTGCGGTGTAGCCACTTGTGAGCGAATGCAAGCAGCCAGCGCGGTAGCAGTCAGTTTCAGGACGCAGTATCTGAAATGAGTCACGGAATACCACATTGCCATAGCAACCGTCATTCATCTCCCATTGTTACACAACGGTACCCTTCATCAATCTCCGTCATCATCCTCATTCTTCTGTGCTGGTGCAGCAGCAAAACAGGAGAAGAAACCTGCAGGAACTGCCGAACGATTTAGTAAACAAAACTAAAAACCTTAAATACAAAGTAAATCTGGTTATTTATAAACATTAATAAACGCCCCATATGCAAACAGAATTAACAGTAATTTCAGTTGCGGCTCTTTCATTAAACGTACGCTCCCTTTGCAAGTACAGCCACAAGCGTGTGCGCACACACACTCATTATTGCTCCATTTGCAAGTGTATAACTATCAAACACCTTTCTCCCTTGTACAGGATCCCAGAAACCACAGCATCACACTATAGTCTCACTATTCATGCTCCAACCCTAGGGGTTTCTGGGTAAAATAATATTTGACCCCAGTCCAAAAGCGCTGGCATGGCACAGTTAATGTAGTGTGGATGCCACCCGAGTAATGATAGAATACGGTCCTGTTTTATATGCTGAGTTTTCCCTGGTCAGTATTTTAACGTACCATACAGCAGTAGTATTAACTGCAGCGCAGTCCAGAAATACTCATAGGGAGTAAGCCTGTAGTATCAGTCTTCTGGACTGAGTATGAGGCTGATTCTAGGGTCATCAAGATCCCCATGCCACTCTCTCTTAATCTAGCTACCCAATCACTCACAACGCTTAATTATCTTAATTCCTCCCGCTTCACCGCAGCTGATGTGTGGTGAGAGTTCCGGCACAAAATGGCTGCCGTGAAACACCCAGGCGGGGAGCTAAGCATTGGCAGGTGTTGAGATGAGTAAAGTGCTTTGAGATTGTGAAAGGTGCTATACAAATATTATCCATTATGATTGAAAGTAGTGCAGTCCAGTAAATAATTAACAGAGACCAGGCATGAGGTCCAAATTTACTGGATTCTAGCAGATCAACAGAGTAGCCCTGTAGTATTATTAGAATAGCCCAGACTAAAGGAGAGTAGACCTGTAGTAGTAATGCAGTGTAGTCCAGTAATAAAGATTGAAAGTACCCCTATAGTATAAATGTACTGCACTGCGTCTCCCCATGACAAGAGGTGATTAAGGATGAGGAGAGAGGGGGAGGAATAAGGGAGGGAGGTGGGTGGAGTCGATGTCGTCCCCTGGATCAGGGTGGTTACAGCACGCTCTCCTGGGGCAGCTTGCTGAAGGAGGGGGTGAAGGGTCCGGATTTGGGGGTCCCAGGACGGGCGCTCCAGGTCTGAAGGTCGAGCAGAGCCTGGCTCAACTTGTCCATCCACTGAACCCTTTCCTCTCGCGTATCAGCAGAGAACCAGCATCTGCAGAGGAAACGCGCGCACACACGCACGCAGAGACACACAGCCAGTTACACACACGCACAGCCATACGCACACACAGCCACATACGTCAAAATGATGTATACTGCTACACTTCCTCATTTTTGAAAAACTACAGTAAGTGGGTAAGTTGAAACCTCCCATGCTATGTGAAGGAGGTGTAACTGAACTCACAGAGGGAGAAAGAGGCTGTGTCAGAGCCCAATACTGTGCCCTGTGCAGCCTATTGTACTCGCATACTGTATAGCTACTGCTAACCGTTTTGTTGTGTACTTAACAGCTTTAAAAAAAAAAGTATACTCAACTGGCATACTCAATAGTAGGCAAGTGCGCGGATTCGGACACTGTCAGAGAGGCGGTGAATCTGTTACAACTGTAAACAGTATTAGCTTGCGAGCTAGCTCAAAGAGCTCTTAGCTTAGTTAACAATTATTCCACTACAATGGCTTCCAATGATTTTGTGTACCATGCACTGGATGAGAAATTTTGCTTAAATCAGAGGGGGAAGGCTACCATTTTGAGCCCAAATACAATACACGGCTGACAATTTTTTTCAGTACAAATGTAGTGGATTAGTGTAGTTAGCCTCTCTCGAAGAACGGCTTCCTGGCAGGATTAGTAGTAGCCCAACGCCCAGCCCCTCTATTTGTATTCCGTAGAAGTGACAACCTGTGACTGGCGTTGTCTGACACCCGCCCATAAAGGGAACATGCGCAGTAGTTTGGGGTTATATTGGTCCCTCCAGGATTTTGCAGTGTCGCGATTGCAAATATTCACGCAAAATCAACAAAACTCCGTGAAAGTTGCAAGAGCTTGTATCTTTTCCCGCTATCACCGCAGCTTTCCCGCAAAAAATGTCAAATGGTTGCGTTACGACCCCGCGCCTCGAAGGGCCCGCAACACAAATGATTTCAAACACAAATAGGCAACTTACAAAAAGTTTTTATTAAAATACCTCCTCCGTTGGAGCGAGTCTCATAAAGCAGGGGGTACGTCCCAATAGTCGTAAAATGCAACCTTTCCTCCTCCACTACCACTCCTCTACTCCGTGCCCCGGAAACCGATCTTTCGTTCCTCCCTCCCTCCACTGTCCCAATAGGGTGCGTCCCAATAGTCGAAAAATGCACCCTCCCTTCCTCCATTACCACTCCTGTACTCCGTGCCCCGGAAACTGATCTTTGTGTTTTAATCTAATGTTGCCGATTACATCTTAGTTACGTATAAATGGTTACATATTAATTAATGTCTCGACGCAAACCGCAATGTCAGGTACATTGTATATTGTACATGTAAATATCTGTACTGAAAACATTCAGGCAGTTTTGCATATTTCCAGGTAGGAGAGGAGTGGTAGTGGGGGAGTGGAGGAAGGGAGGTGGGGAGTGAAGAATATTGGGACGCACCCAGGGTCAGTTTCAACGTCATTACTGAGCGTAAAAATTGTTTCATAATAAAAGTACGTTTGGGTTCTGCTGACGCGAGTCTCTGTGTTTACACAGGCTACTTCCGGGTATCACACGAGCGCAAAGAATTACTTGAAGAATTACTCGACGTTAACTGTGATTTTCAGGTCCAAAAAAATAAGTTTCACATTTCAATTAACAAATAAAACAAAACATTTTTGTTATATTGAGCCTTTTTTGTATGGTTACTCAGAACAGAAGCTCCACAATATTTCCAGTTGTGTTATACAGTACTGTTTCATTCTCACTGAACTTATATTACATATGATTTTTTATTGAATTACATATACACTACTCACAAAAAGTTAGGGATATTTGGCTTTCGGGTGAAATTTATGGAAAATGTAAGTTCACGCTACAGTGATATTATACGTATCATGAAAGTAGGGCATTTAAGTAGAAGCATGCAATGGTGATTTCCTCATCTCAAACAATTTATTGAAACAAAAGCCAACAACAGTGGTGGGTATACCACAACAAAAATGTCAATGTCTCAATAACTTGTCATGTGCCCTTGAGCATCAATTACAGCTTGACAACGACGTCTCATGCTGTTCACAAGTCGACTTATTGTCTGTTGAGGCATGGCATCCCACTCTTCTTGAAGGGCGGCCCTCAGGTCATTGAGGTTCTGGGGTACAGAGTTACGAGCCTCTACACGGTGAGTCAGCTGATCCCATAGGTTTTCTATGGGATTCAGGTCTGGAGAAAGTGCAGGCCACTCCATTTGAGGTACCCCAGTCTCCAGCAGCCTTTCCCTAATGATACGACCTCGATGAGCTGGAGCATTGTCGTCCATGAAGATGAAATTAGGCCTGTGTTGTTCATGTAGGGGCACAATGACTGGATTAATGATGTTATTCAGGTAGTATGGGCTTGTCACTGTACCATTCACAAAGTGTAGGGCAGTTCTGTATTGACTAGACACACCTGCCCACACTGTAACACCGCCACCACCAAAGGGTCGTCTGGTGACAACAGTGGCTGATGCATAGCGCTCTCCTTGACGTCTCCAACATCGTTGGCGGCCATCATTTCTGCTCAACGTGAATCGACTTTCATCAGAGAACAGCACTGAGGCCCACTGGTCCCTCGTCTAGCGTAAATGCTCCCTGGCCCATGCAAGACGATGACGCCTGTGCCTGGTGGTGTGGTCAGGTACCCTTGCAGGTCGTCTAGCACGCAGACCACGCTGATGTAAACGGTTTTGAATGGTCTGACGTGACACTTGGGTGCCTCACACCTCCCTTAAATGTGCCTGGAGTTGAGTGGCATTCATCATCCGGTTCCGCAGGGCACTGTTCACAATGAAGCGGTCATCAGTGTGGGATGTGGCCAAAGGACGTCCACTTCTATGCCTTTCTGTGACTCTTCCAGTCTCACTGTATCTCTGTTGCAACCTGCTGATGACACTCTGTGACACTCTAAGCTCAGTGGCCACTTCCCTCTGAGAACATCCTGTTTGAAGCCTCGCAATGGCGAGGTACTGTTGATCAATTGTTAGGTGTCGTCTTGGTCTCATGATGTCAAAATGTGAACAGCATGATGAAGAGGACTGTTTAAATACCAATTCTAATTGAACCAGGAAATTTATTGGTCGATTCATGGATCAAACACCTGTTGTGAATTTTGCCGTTCAGCTCCTTGTTAGAGAACAGCAAGTTGTGCAAAAAGTACTGAAACATTGAATAGTTGGACATGTGCATTCAAAAGTTTAGAGAAGGTCAAATTAATTTCACCTGTAAAGGTTATAGTGCATTTTAGGTTCATCCTGAAATTTCACCCGAAAGCCGAATATCCCTAACTTTTTGTGAGTAGTGTATATTTCTGAAATCGCAATTTTTACTTGCAACTTTCACTAATTACCGCAACAAACACATACAAAACATCGCACTTTGCATCGCAACTTTTAAGAAAAGCTGTCGCGAAATCAAGCATTTTAGGCCGCAACAATCACAAAAAAACTCTGCGAGATCCTGGTGGGACTGTTATATCTCTGCTCTCATTACAGTTAGAGTTGGCTAAAAGCTCATTTTAATCAGGAGGTCAGCTACTCTTCTACAAATCAGACATCATTTCTCGGTGCAATTCCCCTTTAAGAGTGTGGGTGGATAGGAGACAAAATCAGCTTGCTGTAGAGTAGCAGGGTGTAAACTCTGTGAGGGTCTTACTTGTCCAGCGTGTGGTCGTTGCCCTCCTGCATGGCCCTGGCGAGCTCAAAGGTGTGCGGGCGGGCGCAGGAGCCCCTGTTCACTGGCCGCACGCACTGACTGCCTTTGCCCAGCAGGGAGATGCTGCCCTCTGGTGTCTGGAAGTGGAAGTGCGGGGAGGAGGGAGAGGCCAGATAGGGGCATGGTTAGCTCACGGTAAAGGGGCAGCTTAAGACAAATAAGGCAATGTAAAAATTAAATCAAACCTAATTTTAATGTGTATCATTTGTTTCTGCTAAATGTCTAATGCAAGGGGGCAGCCATGTTGCTCTGAGGGAAAGAACATCTAGCAGGTTACCATCAATATGTTGTCAATAAGGGACACAGACATGCACCAATACACTGATGCTGTCATATACTATGGCATCAAAGTTTGAGTTTGATCTCACCTACAGAAATGTAATTTTGCATAGGGACTTCAGGCTGGTAAATAACGATAGAGAATGAAACAGTGATTAATGTGGACAGTTACACAGGTGATGTGGATGTTCTCTGTGCTGTGTGCTCTGTGCCCACCTTGCTCTGCTCGTCACCAGGGTAGCTCCAATAGCACAGCCTGCTGCCGTCCAGGCAGAACCAGCGCCGGTGCCACGCCCCGAACCCGCTCACATCCTCAAAAACAGTCTGCAATGAGCCAGAGCCATGTGCATTGTCAACAGTAAGAGGCGGCAAAGATCTCTCCCTACACGCCCCTCTCTCGCACACACACACAGACAGACAGACACACACAGACTCACCAGGAAGCCGTTGTGCTGGACATGGGAGTGGCCCTGACAGTCCAGCTGTAGGTAGATGTTTCCCTCCAGAGGAGACAGGAAAGGCACCTGCAGAGCACAGCCAGGTTACCATGGACACCAGCACCAGGGGGGTTGGGAGGTATGGAGACAGTCCTAATAAGGGAAGGACCACGCCCCCTTGGGCCACAGACACTCACCTTTTCCTGAAACTCATCTCCCAGGAGCTTCCTCACTTTCCCTTCAAACTTCATCTGCAGCAGAGGGGGGGGGGAGAGAAAGCTGTAGGTTTAGCTACAAGACAGATGCAGGCATTAGTGATACAGACAAGCCGCATGGTTATACAACAGGTGACAGAATCAAATCTTACACGTACGTGTGTGCAAAGGCAAGGTGCAGTGTAGGTAAGGTACACGAGAGCTGTATTATAGGTCAGCTTTAGGTGCGTCAAAGCGTGGTGTAGGGAAGGTGTATAGGTCAGTTTTAGGTGTGCCAAAGTGTGGTGTAGGGAAGGTGTATGAGAGTTGTATTATAGGTCAGTTTTAGGGGTGTGTCAGTGTGGTGTAGTTAAGGTGTATGAGAGTTGTATTATAGGTCAGTTTTAGGTGTGTCAAAGCGTGGTGTAGTTAAGGTGTATGAGAGCTACATTATAGGTCAGTTTTAGGTGTGTGAAAGTGTGGTGTAGGTAAGGTGGAGGTGTAGTTCACATGAGGTCCAGGTGTGGTTTAGGTGAGTGGCAGATGCAGTGGAGGCGTGTGACAGGGTGCAGCGCAGGCGTAGCACAGGTAAACCCTACCTTGTCCAGGGGGAACTTGCTCTGGCCCAGGGACTGCAGGGTGATCCTGTAGCAGCCCACCAGGGTGAAGTTACTGGACCTGCGGGGGCCCACAGCAGACAGCGTGGAGGCTGTGGGGAGGGAAAGAGCCAATCAGAACGCCCGTTCAGGTCGTGAATGCCTAACGCTTACGAAAGCCAGAACTGAATTAACGTGGAAAGGGGGGAAACTCACATGTCAGGCTGTGGTTGGTTCTCTGTTAAAAATGAAAATGTCTCGTTAGTATCACATGTAGTAACACATGAGCGTGAAGAGGTTCTGATGTTGTAAATGTATGAAAGCCGCTCAGGCAACAGGGGTTCGGTTGGTGGGGTTTACTCACTGTAATGGTGTTCAGGAACTTCTTTGGAGTGACCTGACAAAGACACCAGAACAGTTAAAGGATAACGCTTTATGAACCGCTTTAAATGACTTAACGCACCGCACTGTGATCACGCCAACACACGCATGCGTTCTAGTGCGTTTGTGACTGGTTCAGGTACCTTTGACTTTGTTGACCGCCGCACATTGCTCAGGTTATTCCCTGGGCAGTGGGTCTGAGAAAGACACAGGAAAATACGTCAAACACCCTATGATATAAGTCACACGCTTTCATAATCAGTCATCGAAAAACCTTGTACAGTCAGTCATAATCCGTCCTTATCAAACACCATCATAAACAGTCATCAAAACGAGCATTATCCGTCATATGCCGCCATGATCAAACACTGTCATAATCGAACACAGTTATTAAACACATCATCATACGGTCATCAAACTGTCAATTAAACAGTCAAACGCCATCATAATCAAAGAGCATCAGGGAAAATGGCAGCCTTCTTCCTCACCAGGCTGAAGACCTCCACATCGATCTCAAAGCTGGAGGGAATGTCCCGTCTGAAAAGGAGAGGCGGGCGGAGCACATTTAAGGTACGGCGAGACACATCCAGGTAACACACAGGCATACATACTAAACCGGACTTACAGCGTGATGGAGGTGGGGAAGAAGATGGCGTCCCCGTTCAAGGCGTCGGCCGCTGTGGCTAGGGGCGTGGCCACAATGTTGTGGGCTCCGTAGCGTATCAGCACAAAGAAGTAGTGAGTGGGCCGACCTGTGAGGGGCGAGAGAGAGAGGGAGAGCTGGTCTGATGCTGCCGCTCTGATGTCACTTCCTGTCCCACCACGGCGGCTCTTTGCCCCCGAACAGACCCTACCTGTGTGCGAGCGGACAGAGCTGACGAAATCCGCCTTGAGGGGCAGCCTGACGTTGCCGACGGTAACCGTCCCCCTGCAGGGGACCTGTGCGGGGTCGTCGGGCGCGGAGCTACCTCCCCCTCCCCCCTCCCTCAGGCGGGACACCTCGGCCAGCAGGGCGGCGTGCTTCTCGCCTGGGGAAGGAGCCACAATAGATACGGGATTCCTGACATTCTCGCATAGACTGACAAAGACACAAACACAATGATATGAGCGTCTGGGTTTTCAACAAGGGGTCCTTTAAGGTACTGTAGAGGGTCCCTGGCCAGCCTTCATATGTAACGACTATATATAGACTTGGTAAAACATTTCCTATTAGAAAATCTTTTTTTATTTTTTATTTTTTTATTTAAATATAACCCTTTTAAACTTATGACTGGGGCCCCCTGGATGCCTTTGAGCCTGGGTGGGGGTCCCTGGATCAGAAAAGGTTGAAACCCCCTGTATGTAAAAGGCAACAGGAGAGCGATGGAGAGATAGCGGGAGGGGAGATGAGGTGAGTGAGTGTGTATGCATGAGAGTGCACGTGTGTGTGTGTGTGTGTGTGTGTGTGTGTGTGTATGTGCGTGTTAGGGCTGGGCGATATTCCGCAATGATAATTATCGAATGTGGCGTATATTGCCTTTCTTTTGGTCTTTTTTTTCTTTAATTATACCTGATGCGGTAGCCCAAACACAGTAGGCCGTGTGAAATGCTTCCGGGAAAAAAACATCACCACTGATTCGGTGTTGACAAGACGGCCAATCAGCAGGAGGGCGTTGCAGCTTCCATGCGATTGACAAAAACATGATCACATGGGAGCTGTACGACCTTGCTGCTGATTGGCCGTCTCATCAACACCCAATAAGATCAGAGGTGATATTTTTTCCCCCTAAAGCATTTCACGCTATGAAGTGCAGATGTTTATCAACTTATCAGGTATAATAAAAAAAAATAAAAAAAAATAAAAAAAAAAGGAACCGAAAGGCCCCACATGGTGGCGATGGCCGTTATTGCATTCGATAATTATCCTGGCGGTATACATTGCCCAGCCCTCGTGTGTGTGCAGAGACTCACAGGACACCAGCAGTAGTTTCTCTGCCTCGGCCTCCTCCAGGGAGCCCTGGCCGTGGCCAGGGTCAGTGCAGCAGCTGAGCGCCTGCAGGGTCTGAGTGATGATGCTCTGCAGCCGCCCCGCCTCCTCATTCACAAGCTGTGGGAAGAGAGGGTGTCACTCACGGCCAAGCCCCTCCCCCCTGTATGAGAAAGGACGGGCCTCTTCACCTGCCCCATCCCACCTCATTCTGTCGGCTCACCATGATCTGCTCCTTGGTGTTGACGGGCGGCTGGGGGTGGAGGCGGGGCCTCTCGGACGCATTGCCCGCTGGGGTCACGCACTGCACGGCCTTCTGGGAACTCCGTTGTGTGCGGTAGGCATCGATGCTGTCACACATTACCTGTCAATAACTTCACATCTCTACTCAAAGATTTGTGTCCGTGTGTCTGCCTTTCCATCCTTAACTGTAGAGGAGTAATACAAGTGTGTGTATGTCCTTACCTGTACAGAGGTACAATACGTGTGCGTATGAGAGTGAGTGTGTGCGTTTGCTTACCTGTAGAGGTACAACAGCGTATGTGTGTGTGTGTTCTCTTACCTGTAGAGAGGTACAGTCTCTTTAGGTGGGTAGCTAGTCTCCTCAGGGGTCAGCATGGGTTGAGCTTCTTTCGGATGGCTGGAGGGTAGTCTCTGTTAGGATGCCAAATATAGACATCAGAGACCACGCCCACAGTGACAGCAAGAAACCACACCCAGTGACAGTAACAGGCCACACCCAGTCACAGCAAAAAACCACGCCCACAGAGACAGTAACAGTAACAGGAAAAGGCCACGCCCACAGACAGTAACAGGAAAAGGCAACGCCCACAGAGACGATAACAGGAAAAGGCCACGCCCACAGAGACGATAACAGGAAAAGGCCACGCCCACAGAGACAGTAACAGGAAAAGGCCACGCCCACAGAGACAGTAACAGGAAAAGGCCACGCCCACATTGACAGTAACAGGAAAAGGCCACACCCACAGTGACAGTAACAGGCCAGCCCAGTGACAGTAACAGGAAAAGGCCACACCCACAGTGACAGTAACAGGAAAAGGCCACACCCACAGTGACAGGAAAAGAAGGAAAGGGACACAGGCTGCATTAGAATAGTCAAATTTGAGCAAGGAAGGATCCTTTAGATCGCATGAACCGGAAATATTTCCCAGGTAGCTATGCTAAGGACTGTTTGAATTTCTTATATTGAGAAGGAAAGGAGCTTCACGATTCCTTTTATCCGTCCTTTCACAAAGGATGCTCTGGACTATCCTTTTCAGAAGAAGGTAGTATTCACGCCCCACAATGCAATGCCGCCAATGTTTTCATAAGCATCTGAGTTTTCCGGAACCTACCGAATTACCGAATACAAACAACAAGGCGAACATCTGAAAAATGCCAGAAATCTAAATGTGAATAGCTAGTATTGTTGGTTAGTAGTGGCTTGTAATAGAAAGTAAATAAACAATGACACAATCAGACAATAGACCAAATTTATCAAGAGGCTAAATTTCACAGAGATAAAAACGAACAGTTCAAGTGAAAAGCAGACGGAAATGATGCGCCTTTTGTGGCAATTATTTGTGAAGTTGTAGTTCGCCATGTTGAACAGTCACGTCAATATGACTGGACGTCGCACCACGACGCAAGGTAGAGGAGGAGGTTCGAATTCCACAGTAGACGCTAGATTCCTTGCAAATCTCTCCTTCCAACTTTTCCTTGACGTTTTCTGGCGAAGTCAAGGAAAAGTTGCAAGGAAAGGAAAAAGGAGCTATTTTTTTGAATATTTGAATGCAGCCACAGGCCGGGCTCTCACCAGTGGAGTGATCACGGCCTCCACAGCCTTGCTGAGGGGAGAGAGGAGGCAGCTGGGCAGGGGGCTGAGCAGCTCATCCTCACTGCTCTCCTGTGACCTGCTCCCTTCTCCCTCTTCTTCGTCCTGCTGCTCTCGCTCATCATCCTCGTCCTCCTGCTGCTGCCCTCTCCTCTCCTCCTCAGACTCTGTGGCAGTGTTACCCTCCCCCTCATTTCCCTCCTCTTCATCGTGCCCCTCCTCCTCCTCCTCCTCCACCTCAGTGGTGTCCAGAACTCCCGCAAACATCTGGTCAATCATCTTGGAGGTGCTGAGCTCCTCGGGAGGACTCGGCTCTGCGTCTGTGGAGAGGAAAATGCCACAAAACGGCGTACTGCGGCTGAGCACGGCATGCTGGGAAACTGCGGCTGGGCACTCGAGATCGAGAGAGAGAGAGAGAGAGAGAGAGAGAGAGAGATGCTTTTATTTTAGATCAATGCTGCAGATTCTGAGCTGATTCACCCACATGAAGTGGGTGGGCTGAAACAGGGGCCTCTGTGGTTAGGACAAGGCGTCGAGTTTATTTAAAGCAGCAGAGCTGCCCATGCCATGGACAAAAAAAAAACATGTGCAGTCTCAACCTAGCAACCCCAGTTTCAAGTGCCGCCTGACCTACCTCTTACAACAGAGGGTGAGTTTCTCTATTGTAGTAAAGGCTATAATGAGCCAACCTGGTTCCAGCTCTACAGTAGTAAAGGGGTATAATGAGCCAGCCTGGTTCCAGCTCTACAGTAGTGAAGGGGTATACTGAGCCAGCCTGGTTCCAGCTCTAGTGTGACGGGGGTATAATGCGCCAGCCTGGTTCCAGCTCTACAGTAGTAAAGGGGTATACTGAGCCAGCCTAGTTCCAGCTCTAGTGTGACGGGGGTATAATGAGCCAGCCTGGTTCCAGCTCTACAGTAGTAAAGGGGTATACTGAGCCAGCCTGGTTCCAGCTCTAGTGTGACGGGGGTATAATGCGCCAGCCTGGTTCCAGCTCTACAGTGTAAAGCGGTGCGTTCCTCTCCGTGGTTCGTGTGTCTGACCTGTGTGTTCGCTCTGAGGGCTCGGCTCCACAGTGAAGGCAGGCGTCGCATCGAAGGCAGGAGTCACAGCTACTCTGCCGTCCTCAGGCTGCACGTAGCTGCTCACGCCATTACCGCCATCCTCTGCCTGCACGCAGAAGGTCGGCTGTCAAGCATACGCACAGCTGACTCCATACACACGCACACGCACCATCACCAACCACAAGCACAGACAAGCTACAACCAGACAGCGACTTCAGCTTCAAACTGCAAGCACACACACAAAATGGTCATGTGACTGGGGGTATACCCAGCTGTGTTAAAGCACTTGATGCCAAGTCTGCGCGAATTGAGGTTTAGTGCCAAACGTAAAACCCCAGTCATGTGACCTGTGTGCAAACCTCCAGACACCGCACGAGGCAGACTCGCATGCCAGGGGCACAGGGGGCCCCACTGGGGACACAGGAAGCCAATGGAACGGCAACAAACGGACCCTCCCCTTAGCTAACCATGACTGACACATAAGATGGGCGGAGTGTTTGGACTGAGATCTCATCTTTCTTCCATGTAAATTTAGGCTAAACGAGATTGGGGAAAATGGTGACAGTGGGAGCTGTTCTGATAATACAGTTCACCAATACGATACGTTGCTGTCAAAACAAGTGTGTGTGGAATCTGCCCAGGCTTGAGGACATGTGAAACAATAAAAAAAAAAAAAGAATAAATAAAAATTCAGGTAATATACATATATACAACCTCTGGAGGCATAATGTTTCTGTACAAGCAGTTTGAGATTTTTTTGTTGTTTGCTTTAAACTGCAAACTTGTGAATTCCCCTATATCACCCATTGCAAATCAGGCAGGTTGTTTACTTCTGTAAATACCAAAAACTGTCCATCACCCACAAAAACAGTCTGGGCCAGTTAAAAACATCATCAAAAACTGAAATACTATATAAACTACAGAAAGAACTATCCTTTTATAAAGAAAGAAGAAAAAAAAAAGAAAAAGCACTGCCTCAAACCTTGAATAACAATCATACCTCTAATACAAACCACTCCCCTCGCCTCACCTCAGCCAATGAGTTGTCAGACAAGCTCCTCTTCAGCCAGGCGTTATTTGTGATTGGTTGGGCCCTCAGCAGGAGCAGCTCCAGCTCACGCTCCTGAACACAGACAGATATGTGTTGCAGTGGAGAGAGAGGCATGGCCAGGTAGGACAGGTGAGTGCAGGTAAGTGAGTAGCGAGAAAGCTAAGCACAAGTAAAGCAGGCGAGTAGTGAGACAGGTAAGTGCAAGTAAAGCAGGCGAGTAGTGAGACAGGTAAATGCAAGTAAAGCAGGCGAACAGTAGACAGGTAAGTGCAAGTAAAGCAGGTGAGTAGTGAGACAGGTAAGCGCAGGCGAGTAGTGAGACAGGTAAGCGCAGGTAAAACAGGAGAGTAGTGAGACAGGTAAGCGCAGGTAAAACAGGCGAGTAGTGAGACTGATAAGCGCAGGTAAAGGTGTGCCAACCTGGCGGATGCGCTTGGCTCGGCCTGTACTGGGGGTCTCTGCTTTCTGCAGTTTCTCCTGGATGTCGCGGGCGAAGCCGGAGAGGACGCTCGGCCGGGGCGTGGACAGGGAGGGGCTGTCCTGAGGGGGCCCCAGTTCAAATCGCTCCACTCGTGAGCGAAACTCTGTGTCACCTTGGAAACAGTGTGAGCTACAGTCAACCTTGTGCAAGCTAGCAATGAAACCAGCATAAAAGAGGATATGTGAAAACATCTCTGTATGCATGCAAAAACTATGGTGTGCACATGTTAGTGCGCACCACGGTGAGGCTGCAGTGTGTGTGTGTGCGCGCGTGAATACGGGTGTATGTTCACTCACCGAGGAGGTGAAACTCTGCCCTGTTCTCCTCCTGTCCTTCTGACCCCGACTGGCTTTTTTGGGTCAGTGGAGTCACTCCTACTCCTGAGAGCACAGCACCACCTGCTGGAAGAAAGACTTTGCAATGAAACTGGACACAATTCATCACATCAGGGAGGAGCAGATTGAGCACAAGCTGCACTCCGGCCGGCACGTATGAGAACGTAGGCCCATTATTAAAATCACGGCGCGGGAGGGCTGAAAATTGCTCGTTTTCCACCCTCCCTTTACCTGAGAGTCAGGAGTGAAGACAGTCTGGCCAATCAGTAGCACTAATTATGCAGTTAATTACCGGGGAGAAAGAAAACCAGGGCCGGATTTGGATTCAAAGTCCAGATTTGAATAGCCATGGCGTAGGAGCATGTGTGGGTTCTTACCCTCCTGTTTCTCAGTTAACTGCTTCAGTCTGGACTTGACAGAGGAGATGGCGGGGGTATCCGGTTTCATCTCCAGCTCCGCCCTGCGGGGGTGTGGCTTAGGGGGCGACTCCACCCACTGCAGACAGGGGTTGAGGTTCTTGTCTCCCACCGGATCCAAGCAGCGGCGCTTCACACTGTCCAAGTGACCTGCTGTGTTTCCATACATCCATCAGTCAGACACACAGTGGTAATGCATATAGACTCATTACGCAGACAGTCACTCACTCACTTACTCACCAGAGGAAAGGAGGTTCCCGTTGTCCGACAGAGGTTCTCTTTGCCTCTTGAGGGGTCCTGGGGTCACACTCAACCCCTCACAGCCCTGCAGGGTCACACTCTGTGCAGATCGCTGCTGCAAGCTCTCCTGTCTGGCTTGTGTGCGGGCCGCTATCTGCTGAAGGGAGAGGAAGGCCCGTGATGAGGAAGCCATGCTATGGAGGATATTGTTCATTTGTACCATTGAAATTAAGTTAATTTGATTGGATTTTTATTTGTAGAGCGCTTTTTAAAAAGGCTATCGTCACAATGCAGTTTCTAGATCCGGGCCTGAAACACACACACACTCCCCCCTCAAAGTAATAAGTTAAACAATTCCTGGCAGATCGTCACAGGTGGTGTTAAACATGTCAAAGCAAGTATTTACAGTGTTTACGTTGAACAACAGCCGGCTTGTTTATATGGTCAAAAAGGCTATGACAGTATTAGGTTTTTAAATATTTGCGGAATGTCTTGCCATGACATTACTTTGCGAATGTAAAGTTTGAGGACCTGCGCGTTTGTGGAGTACAGAAAGCAAGTTCAAACCAGATCCAACCGCACATGCATTTCACTTGGTGTTAGGGATTAGCTAGCACTTGAGAAGAGTTTTCACAGGTCGGTTTTACTGATGTCAGTAAACAAGCAGATAACGCTGCTTCTAACACCCAGATCCAGTAGTGGACCGGCAGCAGATACCACAATGTTGTTTACAAGACAGAAATGAAGCGGGAAGAGAGACCTTCTCCGGAAACAAGATTTATACACCGCGTTCACCGATATAACGTTAGCCAGTTCAACAGAACATCTGATCTAATCTGACCACTTGTTAAATTGGCTGCCAGCGTGTCAAAGATACAAGGCCACGCTATAACGTTACACAAACAAGAAAATGTCAATTAACGTTAGTTAGCTATAATGTTTCTATTGTGTAACGTTACTGTAAAGAACTCCGCTTGTAGGGAGTCTGCTGGTAACGTTAACTTATTAAAAAATATATTTAACGTTAACAAAGCTAAAGCGAAGCCCTTACCTCCACAAAGGGGTCCATGTTACCTAACGTTAATCGTGACAAACGCCGGGTAACGTTAAATTAATTGCTTTTTTCCCAGCTAAAGTTAGCAATCTTAATCAGATATTGACAGGTAGCTAAATTGACCAAATCTTCAATTTTTATGCAAATGTGATTAGATGGCGTAAAATCTGAAGTAAATGAAAACGGAGTAATAGGCTAGTTGGCTAACTAAGCAAGCAACAAACCGTCCCCTAACGCTATCGAGTTTCAAACTTTGAATTTTCAGCGCGTCTGGGCGTAGTGCGTAAGCGCTCTCGGCACGCAGCAGCGTCGTCGTGCACGAGCTCATCGCGCAGAGATAGATGGAGATATAATTGAGCCCAACTGCTTGAGCCCAACCCTCTTCAACATTTATATTAATGAATTGGCCACAAACTTGCTGGAGCAATTCTGCAAGACCTGGGCCCTTGCAGTAAACTTTAAAAAGACAAAAATAATGATTTTCCAGAAAAGATCCAGATCTCAGGAAACCAGACCTAATTTTACACTTGGTACAAAAAAATATAGAATACACTACAAATTACACATACCTAGGATTAAAAATCACCTCCACAGGGAGCTTCAACATGGCTGTGAATGAACTGAAAGAGAAAGCACGCAGGGCATTCTATGCCATAAAGAAACAAATTAAAATAGAAATACCAATCAGGATTTGGCTCAAAATATTCAAATCAGTAATTGAACCAATTACACTATATGGCAGCGAAGTGTGGGGTCCGCTTACAAAGCAAGATTTTGCTAAATGGGACAAACACCCAACTGAAACCCTGCATGCAGAGTTCTGTAAAAGCATCCTCCATGTGCAGAGAAAAACACCAAACAATGCATGCAGGGCAGAATTAGGCCAATATCCGCTACTCATTAGCATCCAAAAAAGAGCCATCAAATTCTGGAGACCCCTAAAACACAGCGACCCCCACTCATACCATTACAAGGCCCTGAAATGCCAAGAGCTGAGCCCAGAGAAGAGTCCCCTCACTCAGCTGGTCCTGAGGCTCAGTTCACTAACCCCCACTAACAGCATCCAGCCTCAGGACAGCTACATCCCAACTGAACCAATTAGAATCAACCAAATCATAACAAAACACAAACAAAATTATATTAACCATTGGGAAAATCAGACAAAACATCAAAGTAAACTGACATGCTATTTGGCCCTAAAACGAGAATACACTGTGGCAGATTATCTGACCACAGTGAAAAATAGCAAATCCAGAAAAACATTGACGAAGTACAGACTCAGTGAGCACAACCTGGCTATAGAGACGGGCCGACACCGGCAGACCTGGCTGCCCCAAGAAGAGAGGCTGCAGCCAACAGCAGGTTGAGACAGAGCTGCACTTCCTCACTAAATGTGAAAAATACAAACAAATTCGAGATAATTTCTTCCCAAAGTTCAAAAATATATATCCAAATTTCCCAGACCTGCCTGAAATTAAACAAATGAACATACTCCTCGGAGAGGAGAAATATTCTGCTAATTTGGCTGCAGATTATGTAGTTTCTTGCCACAGCTGGAGAGACAGCAGTGGCCTGTTAAACTGATAAAATTATTATTTAAAAATTTTAAAATGATTTAAATAATTTGTTTGTACATATAGTATTATAGTAATAATAATCCATAATTGTTTTTGTTTTTATTTTACGATTATTACTATTATTACCATTGTTTTCTGCTTTGTGTGCTTTGGCAACATGTATGAAAAATATGTCATGCCAATAAAGCAAGTTGAATTGAATTGAATTGAATTGAATTGGAGAGATAGATGCGCAGTGCGATGTGGACATTTGGAAAGCTTTGTGTTAGTGATGGGCATTCCGGCTCTTTTCAGTGAGTCAGATCATTTGACTCAGCTCATCAATAAGAGCCGGCTCTTTCGGCTCCCAAACGACAATCCATTCAGTAGCATTTCCGCTTTTTCAAAATCGGCCAAAGTTAGCGATATTTTGACCTATGATTGGTGTTTGTGCACATCTTTCACTTAAATTGTTCAAAGAAATCTTACTCTACCTTCTAATTACCAAAATAACATTATTTTGCATTTTGTTTGTTATAAAAACTATTTAAATAAATGTAAAAACAGTAGGACGCTATTACACATGTGCATTGAAAGTAGGGCATTTTTATGTCTTGAAATAAATTGCACAATAAACACAGTGCGTAGTTGAACATTTCAAAACAAAATAGACACTCATGAAATAGAACATAATATTGCGTCATAACAAAGAAAAATAAAAAAATAAATGCATAAAAAAATAAATGCTGCAGCATCAGAACAATTAAACTGATCAACAATTAAACTGGTTTTTAAATTATTATTAATGTTATTTTCTTTTTTTATTTATTTTTGGCCTAAAAAATTATTCTCTTTGATTACAGATGGAACTTGAAGACAAAAAAACGAATAAAAGTTCCATCAAGACCACAAGCACTTGTCTTGTGTTCATTTACAAAACAAATCGGCTCTTCAGATATGCGAGTCAGCTCCCAATGTTCACCTAAAAGAGCCGGCTCAAAGAGCCGACTCGTTCGCGAACGACACACCACTACTTTGTGCGCACTTGAACTCATTCAACAGCATTTTCAGCTCTGTGCTTGTGTTTTGTGCTGCACATAGTGCTTCTTTCTGTTCCTGTCCACTGACAGTCTTGAAGCTTACAATGTATTCTTTTGGTATAATTTGTAGAGCAGTCTCCGTCAGTAGCATGCTGAAAGCAGCTGACAAGTCCTAAAGTAGGCTACCCTGACATCCTAAAGCACACCCAATGGTTCTAAATATTTTCTCCATTCATTTTTGCCATATGCTTATCATAAATAGATGGCAACAAGTATCATAAATGGTAGAGACACCTCCCTAACTGTTAGGGCCTAACAAAATACCAGGGTCAGTTTTTTTTTGTATTCGGAACACAGTTCTTATTTTAAGTGATTTAGCCTAAATAATGTCCCATTATAAGCCTATTTCAACCAGTTATTGATTTGAAGCCACAATTAAAAAGTAATTCATGGCAGTGTTTAACAATTCATTAAAATAAGGAATACATAGACACAATAGATATGATATGTATACATTATCCCACACACAACGCATTGCTGATAGTCGGCATCCCTCCCTCCTCATCTGGTCTATCTAGATATTAAATTTATTTTAAACACAAACAATAGTTTTTTCTGTTAACTAATTTTGGAGGCCCCCTAAATATTGGGGGCCCCTGGCTTCAGCCCAGTCAGCCCCCCCGTTAATCTGCCACTGATGAAATAGTACACAGAGTGTGTGTGTTCGTGTTTGTAGAGCAGCATGTGTGAGAAGGAGTGTCTTTGCTGTGCAGCGAGAGAGAGCTGTCTTCATGAGATTCGTATTCTGTATTTTATGCCCTGTCCTGTCATCATTTCTTATGTTCTCTGGAGGTGGCAGTAACCACAATGTGGTGTCTATACCAAGTACATTTCCCCTCAGCTTCTAAGAAAATAAGAAAATCTAAGTTTACAAATATGGTTAATGATGGTGTGACTGATATTAGTGAGGCTTTCCGTCCTGCATGCATGCAAACACAAAGTGCGCACACAGCTTCTCCAAAATAGCACAACTACGTGTAGAGCTGCTCTGGATGAAATCATCCCAGTATGTAAGCATGAATTGGAGAGGTGTTTTTTAGTCTTCAAGAATGGACTCTGAGCTGTCCACAAGCAAGATCAGCGCAGCAGCGAAGTATAATGTTTCAGAAGCGGTTGCAGGCTTGATTCCCAGGTACGGCACTGTCACGGTATCTTTAGCAAGGTATTTAACCTGAATGGCCTCAGTATACATCCAGATGAATAATTAGATAGCATGTAAAAAAAGAAAGGAGAAAGCTCTAATGAGAGTGTCTGCTAAATGCCTAAGAATATAAATGCACATCATACGGCCTCGTGTGACGGATATTCACTCCAGAGTGCCCTGGGGTCAAAGGTCAGAAGAGTGCCCAGTGAGACCCTTTTCAAATGCATGTTTTCATTAGCCTTTTAAAACATTATTATTATTATTCATTAGCCTTTTAAAACATTATTATTATTATTCATTAGCCTTTTAAAACATTATTATTATTATTCATTAGCCTTTAAAACATTATTATTATTATTCATTAGCCTTTAAAACATTATTATTTATCTCCTTTCCCCCTTGTTGCATGCATTCCCCACCGGTCAATTAGTCAATCACCCTCGGTTACATTCCTCACGCTTTCTTTATTGTTTTCAATTTCACTCCCCTACTTAAACCTCCGGCTGGCTGCTATTCGGCGCCAGTTCGTTAACGTTCATCGTTTGTATCCTGGTCCTTTGTTTCCCTGTCCTGTGCGTTAAACTCTGCAGTGGGTTTTTCCTGTGTGCTCCTCTGCTCCAGAACCTACTGTTTGGTATTTATCCAGCCCTGTCTGTTGCAGTTTGCTCTGCCTGAATCCTGTCTGCTTTAATTACCAGCTTCTCCTGTAGCTGTAACGACTCCCTTTGTGTGTTGCGGTACCTCTGCTCCCAGCTAACGTTGCGCCCGCAGTTGGGTGTTCTGCCTCTCCACCCTACAGTGGTTCCTGTCCGGCCGTGGCTACCTCCATTGCTGCGGTTACGGTTCCAGCCTCCACTGTGGCCCAGCTGCCCCAACCGGGCCAACCTGAGCTCCGCTACACTGCTCTGCCCTGCCGTGTCCTGCCACATCCCTACCTCTGCCTTCAGTCCAGTTCCAGTTCAAGTTCGAACCGCTCCGTTCCCGTGATCCAGTTCCTGTTGGACCTCCCGGTCCAGAACCAGTCCAGTTCCGGTTCGGAACTCGTCTCCCGTGTCAAGTCCAGTTCCGGTTTGGAACAATTCTTCGTTCCCGTGATCCAGTTCCTGATTGGACCTCCCGGTCCAGAACCAGTCCAGTTCCGGTTTGGAACTCGTCCCCTGAATCAAGTCCAGTTCTGGTTTGGAACACTCCTCGTTACCGTGATCCAGTTCCTGTTGGATCGCCCGGTCCAGTACCAGTCCAAGTTCCGGCTTGGAACTTCCTGGGGTGATCTAAGTCCAGCTCCGGCTTGGAGCAGTTTGCTGTGCCGGAGGACTTCCTCACCCCTCTTTACCATTGTGTTAACGTGTGTACAGCTTGGGACTACCCCAAAGCTCCTAAATAAATACCCTTCTCTGTTCACCTGTCTCTTGGTCGCATTTGGGTTCAGCCCGTGTTTGGTTCGTGACAGCATGTTTTCATTAGCCTTTTAAAACATTATTATTCATTAGCCTTTTAAAACATTATTATTATTATTCATTAGCCTTTTAAAACATTATTATTATTCATTAGCCTTTACAACATTATTATTATTCATTAGCCTTTAAAACATTATTATTCATTAGCCTTTAAAACATTATTATTAGCCTTTTAAAACATTATTATTCATTAGCCTTTTAAAACATTTATTCCCCTATCTGGACTGCTTAATTTTTCCATTTTCATGACATGACCCGTGATGTTTCAACTTGCTCAAAGTCTCAAGGTGCTCCGTTAGCTTCATGATTCATTTCCTGCAATCAACTGCAAAATTTACAGAACACTGAAGTGTTGGGACAGGTAAACATCTACAGAGTGCATGGGGTGACTGGGTTCATAATGCACTTCTGTACATGATTAGTGTCAGTTCCAACACCAATAAAACGGACATTTGGCCATGTCCAATTTAACAGAAACACAGCATAGTGTCATTTGCTAATTGGACAGTTAGAGCGTAACACAGCAAGTCATTCTGTGCTCCAGAAGAGATGTGTCACGTGTTGTATGCTTGTTTGTGTGAAAGCCATCTTGTTTGTTTGTGTATATGTCCATATGCACAAACAAATCTGATTTAAAATAATTGAAAATATGAAATAGATATCTGGTCAGTATGTATTGTCTGCTGTATTGAGTGACATATCACCTTTATTAGTCATTTGTGTGTGTTCATGTCAGAATGTGCAGACTCATGTTGTCTTATCTTTACCTCAATCATGTTATAGCAGCTTCCTCTGTAGAAGCTACCCACCCTGTTATCAGATATGGATAAATGAAAATGAACTGGCTGATACCACATATTATAAGTTCACAGGGTGAAGCAGCTGTGGGGGGTGGAGTAGGGGGAGGAAATAGAAATGAATTTTTTTACCCTCATACGCATTCTGGAAAGTCAGCCCCCAAATTTGCTCCACACTGACAGTATTTAAGGAGATGCAATGCAGACTTGAATCAAGTTCACTATTAGGACGCACACACACGCTCACAGTCTCACGATCTCTCGGTGAGCCCTCAAATCCTCGCGATGATGAAGATCTGCGCCTGCCTCGCCCTTGTGCTGTATGTGCTCGTACAGCATCACGCCGATGCCGCGCGTAAGTCACACTGACCCGCGAACCACAAGAAATTTTAATATGAGTGTGTACTTGTGACAATAAAAAGGGTCTATACCCTACCTTTGCAAGACGGGGTTTGTGGGCTACATAGCATCAACTCTTACAGAGTACATATGGTCCTTATTGGCAGTTTGTAAACATATTCAAGGGGGATGGTGGGGCGATGGCGGTTTTACAAAGGAGATGGTTTTTGTCAATTATTTTAAAAGGGGTGATAGCATCCCCCCTCAAATCGACCCCTGCCTATTGGACTCATATGTACTCTGTCAGAGTTGAATTAACACTGGACATTCTACTGCGTATGTACCAATGCTTGGCTTGTTATTTTTGATAGGGATCCCCCAGTGTTCCCCTCCCTTGTCGTCATTGTTGATAGTATTGGTGATTAAATGCAGTGATGTTTGTGTCCTGTACTAGCTTAGCTGCTTAACGGCAGTGTGGCTGATCAGGTGTGCACATAATTTGCTAATCTGTGAACTGTGGAAGGACAGCTGTGCATTTCAGCAGCAGTTACCCATTTGCAGTTACATATTATCCCAAGTGACAGGAGTCCTGAGGGACTTGTGGTGGACCTGTGTTTACACAGGTGAAAGAAATCTTGGGAAATGAGTCATAGGCATCGAAGTCTTCCGGGTACTGGGTACTCAGGGTGTTATAGGGGTCCCTGAGAGAGACAATTCAGTTTGGAAATAAATCTGAGCACATCACACCAACACTGGACGGGGAGCGTACTGCGCGTAGGCTGGTGCAGGCACGTCTACGAAGCAGAACACAACTGTGCTAACTGGCCTCTCTTTCTGCATATCCCACAGCACTCGCTATCGCCTCGCCCAAGGACTGCTGTTTCGATTTCTTTACAGGAGATATTCCCAGCGACAAAATCGTGTCCGTGCTGACAATTTACTCTGGCTGTGCTAAGCCAGGATTTATGTAAGTCTCTGTGGAACTGCATGAGTAGGATTTCTGTAATTTCCGTGGTACTGCGAGTAATGTCAATCGTAGTATGTGTGAAAGTCCCTGCCTGCTTCTGACCAAATGCTCTCAACCCTCCATCTCCACAGAGTTAAAACCAAGAAAGGGAGATCATTTTGCATGGGCCCGGACTTCCAACTGAAGCCAAAAGCGTAAGGCTGCCAGCAGAGGGCGCCACATGTTCTTGCTGCGTCATTGTGGTTTTTGCTTAATCTTCACTTTAAGTTAGTTTTATAAGCTTGAGAGCATAGCACAATCCCGTCGTGGTTTATTCATGAATATCATTTAATTTGTAACAGTCAAAATTTGTGAAATAAAAGAAGGAAAGAATCAGTCTGATGTGGAAATGTGAGCTGTGACAGTATATTTGCAGATTAATTCACATTTAATATTTGGCATTGTGCGCATCAACAGAGCACAGCAAGCGTGGGGAAGTGGAACTGACGCGCTGCTCGTGTAAGCGCGGGGGAGGAGATATAGGATGCACCAGACCAGGAACAGGGGGGTCCTTCCTGGAGGCCCCCTTCTGTACACTGGAGGCCAGGGGGAAATGCTTGAATGTGTGGAAAACTTAAAAATGAGAGTTTTTCCTTTTGTGACCGAGTGATTCACTGCTTTATATGTTAGGCTTATGCTGTGTCTCCAGTGTCTGCTGAACTGCTTCATTCATGAGATGTACTGCTGTACTTTTAACAAATAAATGACATTTATATTAACAACCTCAAGTATGAAATGTTATTACAGTTTTTTACGATTGCTTTGACTCATTTTGCACAGCAGAATTTCAACGTACAAAACTCAAAATGCAAAGTGCCAAACTGACTTTCAAAATTCATACTCTAAGACACTACATCCTATGCTGACATACAAAGTGTAAAACTGTTAACGCAAAGTGCTAAACTGACTTGCAGAATTCTTACCTTAGGACACTACATCCTATGCTGACATACAAAGTGCAAAACTCTAAATCATATGCTCCATTCTCAGAATACAGCCACCTAATATTACAACAATGTTCAAATGTTTATTACTACAAATGCAGATCACTAAATCAATTCAACAGGTGTTTGTAGTCATGTCTCAGTACTTCCAACAACCTTGCCCAGGTGAGTAGCATTGCAACACAATTGATAATATCTTCACCACTACATAAAAGGCTGCTTAGAAACCTGAATGGCAGTTTCTGACAACATGGAGCAGGTCAGTGAGGTTGAGGTTGGTAACAAAGGACAGGGTCATGGTCGTGGTCGTGGTCATGGTCATGGTCGTGAACCATGTACAGTAAATATACAGTATATAGGTAATAGGTACTGTAATAGGTAATAGGTAAGCCTAGTTTGCCTAGACCCGGCCCTGAGACCATTGGGCAGGCCCACACACATCCATCCCTGATTGGTCAGCCTGACCCTCTGCTGGGGGCATACAACTCCGTGCGCCTCATACATTTTCTGGATGGGCTGTACAACCGTCTCGTCCAGCCAAATGCTCAGATGGTGTTCATCATTGTCTGGGACAATGTAAACTTCTATCGTGCATTGGCTGTGCAAGACTGGTTTACAGCCCATCCAGAGTTCCGATTCCAATTCCTTCCGCCTTACTCCTCCTTTCTGAACCCCATCGAGGAGTTTTTCTCGGCCTGGAGGTGGAAGGTATACGATAGGTGTCCATATGAGCAGGAAACGCTCCTTCAGGCCATTCAGGGACATTACAGGCACTCTAAAAGATTTTGCCAGCGCTGTCTTGCCAACGAAGACATCAGATGTGACGTCAACAAAATTATGTGGCCAAATGCAGCGGAGAGGCAAAATGCTGCTTAAGCACCGAGAAGCTGTTTTTTTTACTTTACAGTAAAGTTTGTTGTTACTGTAACTGTTTTTGCTTTTACTGTTGTTTTTGTTTTTACTGTACAATACAGTTAAGTTTACAGTACTGCATTACTGTATGATTTTTCTTTAATGATTAAACTTCATATAATCTAATCTAATATTTAGTTTGTCTTTCATAAAAACACAAGCGCAAAACTGCAGTCTATCACAGGGGATGCTTGCTGTACATAATTTCAAGCATTTATGAGGAAATGACCATTGCATAGTCTTTTTTGGTAACAAGTATTTTGTGTTTGACCGCATTATTTGATAATGGCCGTTGTATTTGAAAATGCACCAATAATTAAACTTCAACGATAAACATATCCACTGTTCTGACACTATGATAAACTTTAGCATGAAATACAATCTAATTTGGTTCAGTTGTTTCTATTGTGCATGCTATATATGATTTTGAGCCCAAGATTAGGAGTATAGCATTTTGCGTTATGACCAAAGAACACTTTCAAACTATTTTTTTATCATAAGGATTTTGTGTTTGGCAGCATTATTTCATGATGACTGTTGTATATTGAAAATGCAGCAATGATTTAACTTCATTGTTTGAAATATCTAATGTTCTGGTGCTGTGATAAACATTTGCATATAATATTCTCTGATTTGACACTGGTATTTTTATTTTGCATGCTATATTACATTTTGAACCCAAAATGAGCAGTATAGCATTCTGTGTTAAGAGTTTTGCACATTGAAACTCTGTTGCGCAAAATGAGTCAAAGCAATCGTAAAAAACTGTAATACAGTACAGTAAATTAATAATAATAAAATAAAAAAACTATTATAAATAAATTGACCTCTTGAAAATGCAAACTTGCAAGATCATATCAGGCTCATCTTCAGGCCTATTCAAGTTCATGTTTTGACAGAATACAAAATGCCTATTTATAACAGGCAAAAAATAACATTCTGGTTGTGAGGGCCCAACCTCCCGCTTATGTATGTGGTGTCCTTTCATTTACAGTGATATTTTAGGGAAGTGAAGTGGGCGGTTGCTGACTTGAAATAGAACGTCTCTTAAGTTTTAGTGCACCCTGATATGCGCATTAGCTGCATTATGTTCAATTTTAAAGGGAGCAGCAGAGGGACATTTTGGAACAGATCCCGAGCAAACATGAGAATGGAAGTGGCAAAAAAGTATGTACATATTTCACAACCCGAACCAAAATGGCGTGTGTGCGTGTGCGTGCACATGTCTCACTTCGAGGCTTCTAGTTTCTGTTGTTCTAGTATACGCTGGTGCGCCTCCCAGTTGGACCTATCCTCCTCAAACAGCTTCCTCTTCTCCTCCAGCTCCTTATACTGCGCCTCCAGAGTCTTCTTCCTCTGCTCATGACGCCTCTCCAACTGAGGAAGAGGAGAAGCTGTTACTCACAGACACACTCGAGCGCTCTCACACACACTCACACGTACACACGCACACAAGCCGCACCTCTGCTTTTGAATCCTTCAGCTTTTGCTTCTTCTCTTTGACCTTCATCTCAAACACCTGCTCCATCTCCGTCTCCATCTTCTTCATCTTCATCACATGTTCCCGCCTCTCCTCCTCCATCTGTGCCAGTGGGCTCCTGTGGGCGGAGCAGAAAAGGACCGAGGGGGAACGTAACCGTTTAACAGTCAACACAGAATATCCGTGTTACACTTACATATTACGCACAAAACACAGTCAGTCACTAAACACAGTCAATATGAACTACAGTCACATTCAAAATAAGAGACAGTGCTTTGCATTGTTTATCAGGAAGCACATTATATGAGTATATTTGTTGCCAGTCTGTCTCTCGGGCCCCTGGTGAGTCTACATGTCTCTCAGTCGGCCTCGTACTTAGTGAGCTGCCCCTTGGCCTTGGATAGGTCCACTCCATTACAGGTGACCGCTGCCAGCTTCCTGCTGCGGTAGTTCTCATAGTGGACATTATTAGTCATGTCCTTCAGGTCCTGCATGTGGGTCCTGAGGAGAGAGGGAAGGAGGGAGAGAGGGAGGGAAGGAGGGAGAGAACTGATGAAATAGTACACAGAGTGTGTGTGTCCATGTTCGTAGAGCAGCATGTGTGAGAAGGAGTGTCTTTGCTGTGCAGCGAGAGAGAGCTGTCTTCATGAGATTCCTATTCTGTATTTTATGCCCTGTCTTGTCAGCACTTCTTATGTTCTCTGGAGGTGGCAGTAACCAGAATGCGGTGTCTATACCAAGTACATTTCCCCTCGGCTTCTAAGAAAATGTAAGTTTACAAATATGGTTAATGATGGTGTGACTGATATTAGTGGGGCTTTCCGTCCTGCATGCATGCAAACACAAAGTGCGCACACAGCTTCTCCAAAATAGCACAACTACGTGTAGAGCTGCTCTGGATGAAATCATCCCAGTATGTAAGCATGAATTGGAGAGGTGTTTTTTAGTCTTCAAGAATGGACTCTGAGCTGTCCACAAGCAAGATCAGCGCAGCAGCGAAGTATAATGTTTCAGAAGCGGTTGCAGGCTTGATTCCCAGGTAGGGCACTGTCACGGTATCTTTAGCAAGGTATTTAACCTGAATGGCCTCAGTATATATCCAGATGAATAATTAGATAGCATGTAAAAAAAGAAAGGAGAAAGCTCTAATGAGAGTGTCTGCTAAATGCCTAAGAATATAAATGCACATCATACGGCCTCGTGTGACGGATATTCACTCCAGAGTGCCCTGGGGTCAAAGGTCAGAAGAGTGCCCATTGAGACCCTTTTCAAATGTATGTTTTCATTAGCCTTTTAAAACATTATTATTATTATTCATTAGCCTTTTAAAACATTATTATTATTATTATTCATTAGCCTTTTAAAACATTATTATTATTATTATTATTCATTAGCCTTTTAAAACATTATTATTATTATTCATTAGCCTTTTAAAACATTATTATTATTATTCATTAGCCTTTTAAAACATTATTATTATTATTCATTAGCCTTTTAAAACATTATTATTATTATTATTATTATTATTATTATTCATTAGCCTTTTAAAACATTATTATTATTATTTTTTTAATCCATCATTTCATTTATTCCCCTATCTGAACTGCTTCATTTTTCCATTTTCATGACATGACCCGTGATGTTTCAACTTGCTCAAAGTCTCAAGGTGCTCCGTTAGCTTCATGATTCATTTCCCCCAATCAACTGCAAAATTTACAGAACACTGAAAAAGTGTTGGGACAGGTAAACATCTACAGAGTGCATGGGGTGACTGGGTTCATAATGCACTTCTGTACATGATTAGTGTCAGTTCCAACACCAATAAAACAGACATTTGGCCATGTTCCATTTAACAGAAACACAGCATAGTGTCATTTGCTAATTGGACAGTTAGAGCGTAACACAGCAAGTCATTCTGTGCTCCGGAAGAGATACTCACTGTGTGCAACGTGTCACGTGTTGTATGCTTGTTTGTGTGAAAGCCATTTTGTTTGTTTGTGTATATGTCCATATGCACAAAAAAATCTGATTTAAAATAATTGAAAATATGAAATAGATATCTGGTCAGTATGTATTGTCTGCTGTATTCAGTGACATATCACCTTTATTAGTTGTTTGTGTGTGTTCATGTCAGAATGTGCAGACTCATGTTGTCTTATCTTTACCTCAATCATGTTATAGCAGCTTCCTCTGTAGAAGCTACCCACCCTGTTATCAGATATGGATAAATAAAAATGAACAGGCTGATACCACATATTATAAGTTCACAGGGTGAAGCAGCTGTGGGGGGTGGAGTAGGGGGAGGAAATAGAAATAAATATTTTTACCCTCATACGCATTCTGGAAAGTCAGCCCCCAAATTTGCTCCACACTGACAGTATTTAAGGAGATGCAATGCAGACTTGAATCAAGTTCACTATTAGGACGCACGCACACGCTCACGATCTCGGTGAGCCCTCAAATCCTCGCGATGATGAAGCTCTGCGCCTGCCTCGCCCTTGTGCTGTATGTGCTCGTACAGCATCACGCCGATGCCGCGCGTAAGTCACACTGACCCGCGAACCACAAGAAATTTTAATATGAGTGTGTACTTGTGACAATAAAAAGGGTCTATACCCTACCTTTGCAAGACGGGGTTTGTGGGCTACATAGCATCAACTCTTACAGAGTACATATAGTCCTTATTGGCAGTTTGTAAACATTTTCAAGGGGTGGTGGGGCGATGGCGGTTTTACAAAGGAGATGGTTTTTGTCAATTATTTTAAAAGGGGTGATGGCATCCCCCCTCAAATCGACCCCTGCCTATTGGACTCATATGTACTCTGTTAGAGTTGAATTAACACTGGACATTTTACTGCGTATGTACCAATGCTTGGCTTGTTATTTTTGATAGGGATCCCCCAGTGTTCCCCTCCCTTGTCGTCATTGTTGATAGTATTGGTGATTAAATGCAGTGATTTTTGTGTCCTGTACTAGCTTAGCTGCTTAACGGCAGTGTGGCTGATCAGGTGTGCACATAATTTGCTAATCTGTGAACTGTGGAAGGACAGCTGTGCATTTCAGCAGCAGTTACCCATTTCCAGTAACACATTATCCCAAGTGACAGGAATCCTGAGGGACTTGTGGTGGACCTGTGTTTAGGTGAAAGAAATCTTGGGAAATGAGTCATAGGCATCCAAGTCTTCCAGGTACTGGGTACTCAGCATGTTATAGGGGTCCCTGGGAGAGACAATTACTGCGCGTAGGCTGGTGCAGGCACGTCTACGAAGCAGAACACTCATTTGCATTCAATGTCTCCTCGTCTCTTAGACAATCTGTGCTAACTGGCCTCTCTTTCTGCATATCCCACAGCACTCGCTATCGCCTCGCCCAAGGACTGCTGTTTTAATTTCTATACAGGAGATATTCCCAGCGACAGAATCGTGTCCGTGCTGCAAATTCACTCTGGCTGTGCTAACCCAGGATTTATGTAAGTCTCTGTGGAACTGCATGAGTAGGGTTTCTGTAATTTCCATGGTACTGCGAGTAATGTCAATCGTAGTATGTGTGAAAATCCCTGCCTGCTTCTGACCAAATGCTCTCAACCCTCCATCTCCACAGAGTTAAAACCAAGAAAGGGATATCAATTTGCATGGGCCCGGACTTCCAACTGAAGCCAAAAGCGTAAGGCTGCCAGCAGAGGGCGCCACATGTTCTTGCTGCGTCATTGTGGTTTTTGCTTAATCTTCACTTTAAGTTAGTTTTATAAGCTTGAGAGCATAGCACAATCCCGTCGTGGTTTATTCATGAATATCATTTAATTTGTAACAGTCTGATGTGGAAATGTGAGCTGTGACAGTATATTTGCAGATGAATTCATATTTAATATTTGGCATTGTGCGCATCAACAGAGCACAGCAAGCGTGGAACTGACGCGCTGCTCGTGTAAGCGCGGGGGAGGAGATATAGGATGCACCAGACCAGGAACAGGGGGGTCCTTCCTGGAGGCCCCCTTCTGTACACTGGAGGCCAGGGGGAAATGCTTGAATGTGTGGAAAACCTAAAAATGAGAGTTTTTCCTTTTGTGACCGAGTGATTAACTGCTTTATACACTGCCTGGCCAAAAAAAAAGTCGCTGTTGCACCCGTCATGCATAGTGCCCACTGTACAAGCCTCTGGAGGCAGTGTTATGATCTGGGGTTGCTTCAATTGGTCAGGTCTAGGCTCAGCAACGCTATGCAGCAATAAAATGAAGTCACCTGAGTGCCTGAATGTACTGAATGACCAGGTTATCCCATAAATGGACATATTCCAGGACGACAATGCCAAGATTCATCGGGCTCAAATTGTGAAAGAGTGGTTCAGGGAGCATGAGGAATCATTTTCACACATGAATTGGCCACCAGAGTCCTGACCTTAACCCCACTGAAAGTCTTTGGGATGTGCTGGAGAAGACTTTACGGAGTGGTTAGACTCTCCTGTCATCAATACAAGATCTCGGCCAAAAATGAATGCAACTCTGGACGGAAATAAATGTTATGACGTTGCATCAGTTTGTCGAAACAATGCCACGACGAATGCGCGCCATAATCAAAGCTAAAGGCGGTCCAACGAAATATTAGAGTGTGCGACTTTTTTTTTGGCCAGGCAGTGTATGTTAGGCTTATGCTGTGTCTCCAGTGTCTGCTGAACTGCTTCATTCATGAGATGTACTGCTGTACTTTTAACAAATAAATGACATTTATATTAACAACCTCAAGTATGAAATGTTATTAAAGGTATCACATGAAGTATAAGAGTTAAAAGGCATTATGAACAACAGGAACCTTCACCCAATAAAGGAGGTGTATGTGTCTGAGTGTGTGCATATCAGCTTCATTGTGAATTAACGTGTGCATGTAGACTTTTATCTCACAAACAGCCTTAGGTCTTAGGTGTTCTGGAACACTGTGCTCAGACTTTGTGTTACCCCACCTTGCAATACCCCGACCCCTAAAAATAACCAATCAAGGGAGCTGTGGCATTGGCCAAGCCTGTTCATGTTTAATATTAATATTGTACAGTTAGGCAGAGAGAACGTGATAAATGAATACATCAAAAAAGAATAAGTTGAAAACCACGTACGTATAAAAAAAAGACAAAAAATAAGTAACTCATAGTCATATCCACCATTAAAAAGGAGGGTTTGGTCTGGAAAAGGTTCTGGAGATGGAGTCCACACGAGGCTATCGGTGGCTCACGTAACACTCACACTCTGGACCTGGGGCGACCGTTACTGTGACAACGAGGTTCGGGGAGATGGTGTGGATCTGAGAAGGTGTCTCATTAGTGTGTTGCCATGGTTCCCCTCTACAGTACCGTACAGCACAAGAGTTAGGGGTATGTGTGTGTGTGTGTGTTATATGTTGTGGGTAAGAGTATACTGGGAGTCAACTTTCCTAAAGGGACTTTTAGTTTCATTACAGTTAAAAAAGAAACAAAAACATATATATATATATATATATATATATATAAACAGAGAGGTGAGCCTTCCTCATTCACAGAGTGACTCTGTGTCCCACTGTCCCAAATCTGCACACCTGTTTATGACAGTTATACTCATCGCCATTACAACTATTATAATTATGTTCAATATCTGCTCTGTATGACATCATGCACTCGACAGGTCGTCCCGTCAAGCCATCAAAGGCTGCAAATATGTTAATGACTGAACTTAAACATCGAATAATTCATTCACTAACGTTGAATTAACGTTTGTCGCTGTTCCGAAAGATAGATCAGGCAGTTACCATGATCCCAGTTTGCATAGACAGACACATACGCGCACAGACACATAAGCCTTCTCCTGTGATGCTCAATCTAATACAGTACAGTAAATTACAGTTTTTTACGATTGCTTTGACTCATTTTGCACAACAGAGTTTCAATGTGCAAAACTCTTAACACAGAATGCTATACTGCTCATTTTGGGTTCAAAATGTAATATAGCATGCAAAATAAAAATACCAGTGTCAAATCAAAGAATATTATATGCAAAAGTTTATCACAGCACCAGAACATTAGATATTTCAAACAATGAAGTTAAATCATTGCTGCATTTTCAATATACAACAGTCATCATGAAATAATGCTGCCAAACACAAAATCCTTCTTATAAAAAAAGAGTTTGAAAGTGTTCTTTGGTCATAACGCAAAATGCTATACTCCTAATCTTGGGCTCAAAATCATATATAGCATGCACAATAGAAACAACTGTCCCAAATTAGATTGTATTTCATGCTAAAGTTTGTCATAGTGTCAGAACAGTGGATATGTTCATCGTTGAAGTTTAATTATTGGTGCATTTTCAAGTACAATGACCATTATCAAATAATGCGGTCAAACACAGAATACTTGTTACCAAAAAAGACTATG
>CM056388.1:21973861-22043861 GCA_029718625.1 Synaphobranchus kaupii | reverse complement strand
AATATAAATGCACATCATACGGCCTCGTGTGACGGATATTCACTCCAGAGTGCCCTGGGGTCAAAGGTCAGAAGAGTGCCCATTGAGACCCTTTTCAAATGCTTGTTTTCATTCGCCTTTTAAAACATTTTATTTTTTTTAAAAAAATCCATCATTTAATTTATTTTCCGATCTGGACTGCTTCATTTTTCCATTTTCATGACATGACCTGTGATGTTTCAACTTGCTCAAAGTCTCAAGGTGCTCCGTTAGCTTCATGATTAATTTCCCCCAATCAACAGCAAAATTTACAGAACACTGAAAAAGTGTTGGGACAGGTAAACATCTACAGAGTGCATGGGGTGACTGGGTTCATAATGCACTTCTGTACATGATTAGTGTCAGTTCCAACACCAATAAAACGGACATTTGGCCATGTTCCATTTAACAGAAACACAGCATAGTGTCATTTGCTAATTGGACAGTTAGAGCGTAACACAGCAAGTCATTCTGTGCACCAGAAGAGATGTGTCACATGTTGTATGCTTGTTTGTGTGAAAGCCATCTTGTTTGTTTGTGTATATGTCCATATGCACAAACAAATCTGATTTAAAATAATTGAAAATATGAAATACATATCTGGTCAGTATGTATTGTCTGCTGTATTGAGTGACATATCACCTTTATTAGTCGTTTGTGTGTGTTCATGTCAGAATGTGCAGACTCATGTTGTCTTATCTTTACCTCAATTATGTTATAGCAGCTTCCTCTGTAGAAGCTACCCACCCTGTTATCAGATATGGATAAATGAAAATTAACAGGCTGATACCACATATTATAAGTTCACAGGGTGAAGCAGCTGTGGGGGGTGGAGTAGGGGGAGGAAATAGAAATTAATTTTTTTACCCTCATACGCATTCTGGAAAGTCAGCCCCCAAATTTGCTCCACACTGACAGTATTTAAGGAGATGCAATGCAGACTTGAATCAAGTTCACTATTAGGACGCACGCACACGCTCACAGTCTCACGATCTCTCGGTGAGCCCTCAAATCCTCGCGATGATGAAGATCTGCGCCTGCCTCGCCCTTGTGCTGTATGTGCTCGTACAGCATCACGCCGATGCCACGCGTAAGTCACACTGACCCGCGAACCACAATAAATTTTAATATGAGTGTGTACTTGTGACAATAAAAATGGTCTATACCTGTCATGGTTTATGACCTTTTTTCCTTGCGGTTGTGTTCCTCGGTCGCCACAAGTGGGTGCTGCTCCGTTGGTGGAGCTCCGTCCCTTCTTTTCACGGAGTAAGTTAATCAACGTTCACAGCTGGGATGTAATGCCGGTGAGCTATATAAGCCTTTTGTTTTCTTCATTCGGGGCTTCGATATTGTTTGTTTATTGTTTTGTACTGTGGTGTTTTGACTGCGGTAAAGTTAGTTTTATATTCGATGTTCGATATTCGATTTTCGGACGTCAATAGCTCTTCAACAGAACAAGCCAATGAGCTGTAAATAACAGCTCTAAATCAAAGGAGCTCAGAGAACGCAGCAAACGCTTCGTTTGATCTTTCATCGTTATTTTAATATTACGGAAAATCTCGTCAATAACTTCAAAATTACAAAGGTGATACAATCCAGAACAACTGTGTTATAATGTGGGGCCTTTCAGCACCAGGGCACAACATTTAATTTATCCATTAGGCCTAAGATTTATTTTTAAACAATATTTATGTGTTCGCAACGATTATTCTTCATTTTGAGGCTCGGACTGCTCAAGCCAACAAGTAGGGACCGTCTAAAAAGTGCGTAATTGTTTCAGTTAAAATGTCAATCGCTTTTTTGTACGAACCATTTGTTTTAGGGTAAAGGAGATATGGAGTTACGGGCACAAGCTTTATTTTCGTGTTAATTTGGGTTCATTTAATTTTTATAAAGTTTTTTTTTTGTGATATTACACCTACAGAAAAAGGTCAATAGTTCTGATATGACAGCACGAACATGCTGAAAACCAATTGCATATTGATCAGGGAACTCTCTTTTTCAGATTTACACAATAGGAATTATTAGGAATTAACTGCTGTTACCATATCAATAGATCTTAGATTAGAGATAAATGTTTCTTAGTTTAAAATGTGTATACAGTTAACTTTACCGCAGTCTATTAAGGTATGTATTGAGAAACAAAAAGCATGAGCAATGAATTCCATTGCAATCTCGTTCAATTTCAGTTTATCTACAACTATTTATTCCTGAATGCTGAGAAAAATGGTGGAGTCGAAAAGGGTTCAAGTTGACGACAACCCATGACGATACATATTTTGATCTCTTTACATAACTTTTTATCTTAATCTTAATCTGTGGAAAATAATAGAAAAATAGGAGACTTGTTTTCAATAGCTTCCAGGACACATGGATAATAATTTAACTTCTAATCCCTCATAGGGCACACCTCTTGTAATTTTCACTATGTGCATATTTATTTTTTTATAAATATTCATGGAAATTATAATTATATTATAATGGAAAAATTATAGATGTCTATTGTTTTAACAAGAAAATAATGGATTCTTTTCAATGGATTCCAAGTCACATGGTCCAATGACATAACAGTGATAGTAATAAATGCTACTCTTAATCCCACTTAGGGCACACGTCTTGTAATTTTCACTTTGTGTATATTTATTCTTTAATGAATATTTTAATGGAAAAGTTATGCTTTGTTTTCAATAGCTTCCAGGTCACATGACCGAGTGACTCAAATCCAATGGCACATAATTCTACTCTTAATCACACTTCGGGCACACTTCTTGTAATTTTCACTTTGTGCGTGTTTATTTTTTAATAAATATTTTAATGGAAAAATAATAGATTTCTGACGGAAATTATTAAATTATACATTTCATTAATTTAATAATATATAATAAACTGCTCACCTCAATATTTTGATTAAATATCCTTAAGATATATCCATTCCTTCTGGGAAAGTGGTTTTTAAGCCCAAAACGTCGGGATAAAACTTCGTAAATAACGTTGGAAACTCTGACCTAATTCTCAAGCATGTATTGCAGCTTGATGTCACACCATAAACAATGTGCTGGTAAACTGTTCTGCTTAATTGTATTTCACAAAACTTTGGTTTGAAAAATCATTATACCTTTAGGCTTCAAGAAAAAATACTTTAAAACTTTCATACGGCTGTACATTATTTTTTTCCAATTTTAAACCGACTTGTGCTTTTTTGCACTTGATTACGACTCGTTCGGCTGTGTTCACTTTGGCGTTGTGAAACTCAGCCAGTTTCTGGAGTACCAATCCCGTGGCTTAGTATATGTTAGCCAGAGTTGTTTTGAACTTGCTTGCAGAGATTTATGTAAAACCGTCGTCAATTGGGTGTATTTATTTGACTGATAGCACAATAGGCCTATCTGAAGTGGGAAAAACTGTCTTCCACCCGCCTCCACTCCGAGTATTATTTGCTTTCCATTGGGTTTTAAAACTGTCTGTCAAATATTCCAGCCAATAGCCAAGACTCTTATCTTTCAAACGAGCCCTCATTGAACACTGTAGCCGTCGTATATCAAGGAAATTCTGCCGTGCGTATAAGGAAGTAGCACCCACGCGTAATTATCGAACCAAGATGGCGCAGTGTTTTTACCTTGTAGCGTAGCTCGCTACATTCCGTTTAGCAAAGCACAATTAATTAGGTAAGGCCCGCAGTTACATTTTTTTACTTTAGAGTATTTTTGATACAGTTTTTGTGTAGTTATGTCGAGATTTTTGAGGCGTTTATCCGTGCACCAAGTGCTAGACGAACTGGATAAGCCAGAAGATGTTTTTGCCGAGGGAGACTCATCCTGTCTCAGTGACGCTGAATCCACTGATGACCGAGATGATGTTGCTGACATGTAAGTTGTTTTATCATACTAACAGTGTTATGCTATAAACGCATTGAATTTCGCCATGGCAGGTAACGTCGTTAGGGCTGGTGGTATTACCGATTTTTCGATATACCAGTGTGAATTCACACAATGCCATGCGGGTTCGTAATTACATTGTCAACTGTATTTTATTGTTTTTCATACAATTAATATTACAAATTGCACATTCCAACGGTATAAATAATTTATGAAGTAAACTTAGGGTGTATTTTCTGTGTTGACAAACTCGCACGTGTTACGTGGCGTTGCCAACAACACAGATTTTTGTGGAAACGGTAAGTTTGGTGTAAGCATCGAAGGAAATGTGCAATTTAGCTGCAATGCGTGAATCCCTGTGTTTCTTCTGTGAAGCTAACTAACCTTATATACTTATGCATAAAATCGGTCCCTCTCAGCTAAATTAATATAGATAGTATTACCTTTACAGTGGCAAGCTAGCAAGCAAAATTACAGGTAACAAGCAGCTAGCTATCTATTTGTGTCTGAGATGAGCTAGCAAATCGATTTTTTTGAGTGTGAAATGGCTTCTGGAAGTGTTTAGTAAAGTCATTGTTCCACATGAGTAAATTGTTCTGTATGCAGTACAGAAGGCTGTGCAGGTAAACAAAATGGCAATTTATGCATGGTATGAGGGAGAGAACATGATAACATCAGGGAGTACTTGTTTATTATTATTATTGTTGATTGTTGTTGTATAAGGGGGACAAATGGGCATATCAACATGGTGGACAATTCCATGGACAGTGTTAGTGGGGTTTGTAATGATGCAGATTGCTCTCCTGAGGGAATGTGTAGTCTAAATGGCTTCTGTATGAATGGTTAAATAATCTCTCCTCACCCTCCACCCCCATGTTTTGATCCTTTGCCTTTTTTTGTTTTTAGTTCATTTTTTTTTAGCTTTTTGGATCCTGCCATTTTGTACTTTCTTTGTGTAAATACGGTAACTTCAGCAATTAGAGGGCAAGGATCTTTTTATTTGTTACAGCAGGGGTGTTTTTATTTTTTATCTAGGAAACTGGTGGACTTTTGATTTTTTATCCACTGCACTTTTAGTAGTACACCTTAGTGCACTTGTATATAGTTGATATATGTTTGTCATGTATAAAGTTTTGCCTCCTAAAACCCAACCCCAACGTCCCTGTCATAGGAGGTGGCAACAGAATAAAGGACAGGACTGGCTAGCAGTAATGTGTAGGGAAGTTTCATACTATTCCCATTATTCATTTGAAAACCTGTTTGCACATTCCTGGACTCATTTCTGGCTAATGGGGCTCTGGTGAAATACACAAGATTCACTGTGCTGCTACATGGGTTTTGACAGCTTTTTGTGACCTCGGGTAGTTAGTTGTGTAATATGAAGAGCAACAAGAACACGTCTAAAAATGAACTTTTATTGCCAATATTGACAAATTATCTCATTTTTTTGTAAAAACCTAAAAAATAAATCGTATTGAGACCTTTCTGGAACATTGCCATTTTTGGCACATTTGGCACCATTTGGATAACGAAAAAGGTTCACCTGAAAAAAACCCTGTAAAATTTGAATGGTTTGAGCTATTGACACCAGATTGTTACCAGAGGTAGGCAGCATATTGATGAATCAGATAGAGGAGTCATTTCCTTGATTGCATTTGGAGCTCCCCAGGTAAAAATTCTTAAACTTGAATGTAGGTACCCGTTTTTTAGTTTTTTTGTATTTTCTGTACATAAATTGTTGTAGTTAAGTATCAAAAACTGGATTTCTATGAGTTCTCACTGCTTAGTCGTAATACTGCAGGTGTCTTCTTTAATAAAAGCCATGAACCATATTTGTACCATTAATAGTTTTTGAGATAACCACCTTTGTTTGTCATTAGTGAAAACAGGTGAAAATTGGCCTATTTTGCCCTCGGTAGGAAGAGGTTAATAGGAAAATAATGGATTCTTTTCAATAGCTTCCAAGTCACATGATCCAATGACATTATGCTAACAGTAATAAATTCTACTCTTAATCCCACTTCGGGCACACTTCTTGTAATTTCCACATTGTGCATGGTTATTTTTTAATAAATATTTTAATGGAAAAGTTATACTTTCTTTTCAATAGCTTCCAGGTCACATGACCCAGTGACTAAAATCCAATGCCACATAATTCTACTCTTAATCATACTTCGGCCACACTTCTTGGAATGTTCACGTTGTTTATATTTATTTTTTAATAAATATTTTAATGGAAAAATAATAGATTTCTGTTGTTTTAATAGGAAAATAATGGATTCTTTTCAATAGATTCCAAGTCACATGATCCAATGACATTATGCTAATAGTAATACATTCTACTCTTAATCCCACTTCGGGCACACGTCTTGTAATTTCCACATTGTGCATGGTTATTTTTTAATAAATATTTTAATGGAAAAGTTATACTTTCTTTTCAATAGCTTCCAGGTCACATGACCCAGTGACTAAAATCCAATGCCAAATAATTCTACTCTTAATCTCACATCGGGAACACTTCTTGGAATTTTCAAGTTGTTTATATTTATTTTTTAATAAATATTTTAATGGAAAAATAATAGATTTTTGTTGTTTTAATAGGAAAATAATGGATTCTTTTCAATAGCTTCCAAGTCACATGATCCAATGACATTATGCTAATAGTCATAAATTCTACTCTTAATCCCACTTCGGGCACACTTCTTGTAATTTTCACTTTGTGCATGGTTATTTTTTAATAAACATTCAAATGGAAAAGTTATACTTTCTTTTCAATAGCTTCCAGGTCACATGACCCAGTGACTAAAATCCAATGCCAAATAATTCTACTCTTAATCTCACTTCGGGCACACTCCTTGTAATTTTCACCTTGTTTATATTTATTTTTTAATAAATATTTTAATGGAAAAAATAATAGATTTCTCTTGTTTTAATAGGAAAATAATGGATTCTTTTCAATAGCTTCCAAGTCACATGATCCAATGACATTATGCTAACAGTAATAAATTCTACTCTTAATCCCACTTCGGGCACACTTGTAATTTTCACATTGTGCATGGTTATTTTTTAATAAATATTTTAATGGAAAAGTTATACTTTCTTTTCAATAGCTTCCAGGTTACATGACCCAGTGACTAATATCCAATGGCACATAATTCTACTCTTAATCACACTTCGGGCACACTTCTTGTAATTTTCACTTTGTGCATGTTTATTTTTTAATAAATATTTTAATGGAAAAATAATAGATTTCTCTTGTTTTAATAGGAAAATAATGGATTCTTTTCAATAGCTTCCAAGTCACATGATCCAATGACATTATGCTAACAGTAATAAATTCTACTCTTAATCCCACTTCGGGCACACTTGTAATTTTCACATTGTGCATGGTTATTTTTTAATAAATATTTTAATGGAAAAGTTATACTTTCTTTTCAATAGCTTCCAGGTCACATGACCCAGTGACTAAAATCCAATGCCACATAATTCTACTCTTAATCATACTTCGGCCACACTTCTTGGAATGTTCACGTTGTTTATATTTATTTTTTAATAAATATTTTAATGGAAAAATAATAGATTTCTGTTGTTTTAATAGGAAAATAATGGATTCTTTTCAATAGATTCCAAGTCACATGATCCAATGACATTATGCTAATAGTAATACATTCTACTCTTAATCCCACTTCGGGCACATGTCTTGTAATTTTCACATTGTGCATGGTTATTTTTTAATAAATATTTTAATGGAAAAGTTATCCTTTCTTTTCAATAGCTTCCAGGTCACATGACCCAGTGACTAAAATCCAATGCCAAATAATTCTACTCTTAATCTCACTTCGGGAACACTTCTTGGAATTTTCAAGTTGTTTATATTTATTTTTTAATAAATATTTTAATGGAAAAATAATAGATTTTTTGTTGTTTTAATAGGAAAATAATGGATTCTTTTCAATAGCTTCCAAGTCACATGATCCAATGACATTATGCTAATAGTCATAAATTCTACTCTTAATCCCACTTCGGGCACACTTCTTGTAATTTTCACTTTGTGCATGGTTATTTTTTAATAAACATTCAAATGGAAAAGTTATACTTTCTTTTCAATAGCTTCCAGGTCACATGACCCAGTGACTCAAATCAAATGGCACATAATTCTACTCTTAATCACACTTCAGGCACACTTCTTGTAATTTTCACTTTGTGCGTGTTTATTTTTTAATAAATATTTGAATGGAAAAATAATAGATTTATGTTGTTTTAATAGGAAAATAATGGATTCTTTTCAATAGCTTCCAAGTCACATGATCCAATTACATAACAGTGATAGAAATAAATACTACTCTTAATCCCTCTTCGGGCACACTTCTTGTAATTTTCACATTGTGCATGGTTATTTTTTAATAAATATTTTAATGGAAAAGTTATACTTTCTTTTCAATAGATTCCAGGTCACATGACCCAGTGACTCAAATCAAATGGCACATAATTCTACTCTTAATCACACTTCAGGCACACTTAATGTAATTTTCACTTTGTGCATGTTTATTTTTTAATAAATATTTTAATGGAAAAATAATAGATTTCTGTTGTTTTAATAGGAAAATAATGGATTATTTTCAATAGCTTCCAAGTCACATGATCCAATGACATTATACTAATAGTAATAAATTCTACTCTTAATCCCACTTCGGGCACACTTCTTGTAATTTTCACTTTGTGCATGGTTATTTTTTAATAAATATTTTAATGGAAAAGTTATACTTTCTTTTGAATAGCTTCCAGGTTACATGACCCAGTGACTAATATCCAATGCCAAATAATTCTACTCTTAATCTCACTTCGGGCACACTTCGGGACTAATTTTCACCTTGTTTATATTTATTTTTTAATAAATATTTTAATAGAAAAATAATAGATTTTTGTTGTTTTAATAGGAAAATAATGGATTCTTTTCAATAGCTTCCAAGTCACATGATCCAATGACATTATGCTAATAGTAATAAATTCTACTCTTAATCCCACTTCGGGCCCACGTCTTGTAATTTTCACATTGTGCATGGTTATTTTTTAATAAATATTTTAATGGAAAAGTTATACTTTTCAATAGCTTCCAGGTCACATGACCCAGTGACTCAAATCAAATGGCACATAATTCTACTCTTAATCACACTTCGGGCACACTTCTTGTAATTTTGACTATTTGGACATTTTGTTTTTAATAATTGGAAAATAATGGATTATTTTCAATAGCTTCCACATCACATGATCCAATAACATAAAACCAATAATAAAAATGTCTACTTCTAATCCCAAATAGGGCACCGCTGGTTGTATTCTCAATATCTGCTTCTTTATACATAATACATTTTTTACTTTATACTTTATACATTTTTCAAAAAAGTTTACTGGAAAAATCATAAATTCTTTTCAATAGATTCCATGTCACATGACCCAATGACTCGAAAGCAATTGCAAATAATTTACAACCAATGAATCGTATATACTAATACACTAATATAATAATAATATTTAAGTATTTATCAGCCTTTATTTATGGGAGTTGATTGAAGATGAATTTACATTCATCTAGCACATATCAGCGCACAGTAAATTGGAATGTTCTAATTCCATTCCAATGTTCATTCTGCCTAATGTTCTAGCTTCAATGAAAATTGGTACATCAAACATAAAACATGACTGAACCACCAACGAACGCATACACTACAATGTGTGAAATGCACTCAAAATGTGAACATAACAATATCTAACATAGCCTACTGGACAAGACTCAGAGATTCAGTGGAAAAACTAACATACATACAGTACGTATCCAGCGAGAAGAACCACGTAATACAAGTAGTACTACTTTCATCTCGAGGACGAAAAACTCCTGCCAGAGAATGCGTTTTCTGTAGCTGTTTGCATTATACATTGATAAAATTTTAAATGCTGTTACGCTGGGCTGTAATTTATTGTTCAAAGCATCCAATAAGAAATTGCAAACTTTGTTGAGAAGGATATACTGTCCTCGGATAAGACAATTGTGAATAAAACTGGAATGATGTGAAATACTTCAGAGCTGTAGGTACAGTATATGGGGTTCTGCGTGCAGATGTTCCAGATAGTTTAATTGCGTTCTAAACTGGTGTGTATATCTCAAACAGCTTGTCCAAGACAATAAATGACCACTGAATTTTAAAAGGAACATCTCTTTGTGAAAAACCAAGGATAGGATTGTATATTCATTTCATATCTCGTCGCAGATATTGATATAGAATGACGTGGTATAATGATAATGACAATAATTGCACAGGTTTATTTAGCATTTTGGTTTCTCACAGCTATTTTGGCAAACGATCGGGCTATTGTTGGCTTTATCTTGTTGCTATGATGGAATCCAATTTTTGGTGGTAAAATTATTATTATTTTTTTAATGAACTCACACAAATGCTATTGTCCATTGTGTCACGCATGGGTAGGTATAGTTGCAGGCAAGACTGGTTGGGGGGTTGCTTGTTAAATGGACTAGCTATGCAAAAGTAGTGACACTTGTAAACTCCATATTCGGCAGAATTGTCACTAATCATATACTAATAAAGCTACAACATGGAGTTTCTTGTTTCCACTCATAGTTTGGCTGCAGGAGCAACAAATGTCTCAGTTGAGAAAAATCTTGGCGCTGGCGCCCTGGTCACTAGGCATCTGCGCAAAGGGGCTAAAACCACTGGCAACATTTAGGTTGCGAATGATATAATCCCCAATTACAACTGCGTTTGTCGGAGAGGAACAATGCATATAGAAAAATGCATTTACTGCTAAAAATGTTATTTTCATTTTAACTTCGCTTAACATTTTTCTTGCTGTGTTCAAGTGTGTTTCTTGCATAGCTTAGACTGTAGAAAGCTTTTCTTGCTCTCAACGGAGGTGAGTGGGCGGGGTTTAGAATGGAGGACTTATTTGATTGTAAACACAGGATCACAACAAGGCTAAAAATCTTGCATAGTGCACATTTAAACTTTGGTAGTTTAAATGGCAGATATAGGGAAAAAATTCGGCCCAAATTCTTGCTTTCAAAACAAAGTGGCTCATAACGTGAACCAATCAAAGAGAGAGGCCTGTTCCCGTCGTGAACCAATCCAACAATGACATTGACTCTGCGCATTCACATAACAGTAGACTTTCCAGTCCTATCTGCATCGCCGAGCGGGACTACAGCCTGGCATAAGTTTATATACAGAATCTGAGGTCTTTATAAAATTGGCTTTCTATATAATTTCGCTAGCCATCACTGTCAGTTGTATTGTTTCAGTAAAACTGGTTCACTGAGAGATGAGCTCCTTAATTTTATTTTCTCCTTTAATTATCAGTTATGAAAACATCCTATTGTAAACGTCCAGCAGAGTACCGAATTGGGGCTAGTCTTTTATTTTGTGGTGGTGGTTCCTTGTGCATTTCCTTTTGTTCCTGTTCAGCTGGAGGAGGGTAAATACTTTGGCAATTTCTGGCTTATCAGTCTCTCTGTACTGGTATCTTCTAAATAATGTTGGGTTTAATGTCTTCCTTTTTGTAAATTATAAGTAGTCAGCCTACATTCAGTATTGAATGTATGATTTTAAGTCATTATTCTAATTGACTGTTTTTTTCATTTAATAAAATTATTTAACCTTAAGAACTGATTTAGACTTGTTTTGTTTTGACTTGTTGGTTGATCCACCAGGTTACTTTTCGACTTAACTATCAGAGAATTTGACGATTTAATTGATGATTGTCATTTTTAATAATAATTATGAAATGAAATAACGTAAAATATATTTTGAATGTAGGTTAAGTGAGGGGTTTTAGCACGCAATATCGCTTATGTTCAGTATTCAGAGTGCCAAACGTTTTAACAAGGGCATTGACTGTTGAAACCACTGGATTCAGAAAATACACATTGTACCTAATCCTCGCTTAGCCGACATATCCATAAGACTAACGTTTATATTTTTCTTCAAAGCCTGCGCTCCCTGATTAGAGGATTTGATAGGTGCCCGCAGGGCCCGTGGGTCCGGCCCTAGGCGAGATCTTGAAAATGCAAATAATAATACAAATAAAATCGGACAGGCAACAATGATATTACTTTATAAATATTTATTTATAGTGCTATAACGTATATTTGGCAGTATAGCCCACAGTAGTTCCCAGTATATTTCTCAGTATAGCTCACACAGTATAATTCTCAGTATAAATCACAGTATATTTCTCAGTATAAATCACAGTATATTTCTCAGTATAACTCACAGTATATTTCTCAGTTGACGATCTAGCCCACCCAGCCCAGCCCACGCACACCCCAGTCAGATGACTGGTGAAATTAGGTGATTCGCCAGACATCATTCAATCATCTTTGCAGACACCTCATTTCACCAGTCACAATGTTTCTCTCGGACGTTGAGCAACGTGGCGATTATTATTTGTAAAAAAAAAAAAAAAAAAAAACTTTTTATACATTTTTTTTTTTTTAAACTACGAGGGGGCCCTTAACCCTTTCAGGGGCCCTAGGCGACCACCTATATGGCCTATAGGACGGGCCGGCCCTGGGTGCCCATGCGGCACGGTGGTGCAGTGGATAGTGCTGTCGCCCTACAGCAAGAGAGCACTGAGTTTGAATCCCGGCCGAGGGCCTTTCTGTGTGAAGTTTGCATGTTCTCCTTCTGTCCGCGTTATATTAAATAATCCATTATTTTCCTATTAAAACAGAAATATATAATTTTTCCATTTGAATATTTATAAAAAAATAAATATGCACATATTGAAAATTCCAAGAGCTGTGCCCTATGTGGAATTAAGAGTAGCATTTTTTATTATAAGTTACAGTCAAGCCGGAAAGTCTGCACACCCCTTTCACCTTCTCCACGTTTTATTATGTTACAGACCTATTCTACAATAGATTGAGTTAATTTTTTGCATATTTTCTAAAAACCTGCTTTCACTTTGTCATTATTGGATATTGTGTGTAGATGTTTGAGGCAAAAAAATGAACTCAATCTATTGTAGTATAAGTCTGTAACATAATAAAACGTGGAGAAGGTGAAAGGGGTGTGCAGACTTTCCGGCTTGACTGTATATGTCATTGGGTCATGTGACTTGGAAGCTATTGAAAATAATCCATTATTCTCCTATTGAGAAAACAGAAATCTTTTATTTCTCAATTAAAATATTGATTATACACGGTCAAAATTACAAGAGATGTGCCCTATCTGGGATTAAGAGTAGAATTATATGCCATTGGATTTGAGTCACTTTGTCTTGTGACCTGGACACTATTGAAAAGAAATTATTACTTTTCCATTCAAATATTTGTTAAAAAATAAGTATGTACATATTGACAATTCCAAGAGGTGTGCCCTATGTGGTATTAGCAGTCAAATTATTTGGTATTGGTTGTAAGTCATTGGGTCATGTGACTTGGAATCTATTGAAAAGAATCCAACATTTTCCTATGTGACCTTACAATATTTATAAAAAAATAAAGAAGTAAATATTGAGAATATAAAGAGGTGTGCTTGATGTGGGATTAAGAGTAGTATTATGTGGCACTGGATATGAGTCACCAGGTCATGTGACCTGGAAGCGATTGAAAATAAATTATCATTTTTTCATTAAAATATTGGTAAAAAAATAGATATGCACAAATTTAAATTTATTAATTGCCCTATGTGGGATTAGGAGTAGAAAAATAAACATGCAGAAAGTGAAAATTACAAGAAGTGTGCCCGAAGAGGGATTAAGAGTAGTATTTATTCATATCACTGTTATGTCATTGGATCATGTGACTTGGAAGCTATTGAAAAGAATCCATTATTTTCCTATTAAAACAACAGAAATCTATTATTCTTCCATTAAAATATTTATTCAAAAATAAATATAAACAAAGTGAAAATTACAAGAAGTGTGCCCGAAGTGGGATTAAGAGTAGAATTATTTGGCATTGGATTTTAGTCACTGGGTTATGTGACCAGGAAGCTATTAAAAACAAAGCATAACTTTGCCATTAAAATATTTATTAAAAAATAAACATGCACAAAGTGAAAATTACAAGACATGTGCCCGAAGTGGGATTAAGAGTAGCATTTATTACTATCACTGTTATGTCATTGGACCATGTGATTTGGAATCCATTGAAAAGAATCCATTATTTTCCTGTTAAAACAATAGACATCTATAATTTTTCCATTATAATATAATTATAATTTCCATGAATATTTATAAAAAAATAAATATGCACATAGTGAAAATTACAAGAGGTGTGCCCTATGAGGGATTAGAAGTTAAATTATAATCCATGTGTCCTGGAAGCTATTGAAAACAAGTCTCCTATTTTTCTATTATTTTCCACAGATTAAGATTAAGATAAAAAGTTATGTAAAGAGATCAAAATATGTATCGTCATGGGTTGTCGTCAACTTGAACCCTTTTCGACTCCACCATTTCTCTCAGCATTCAGGAATAAATAGTTGTAGATAAACTGAAATTGAACGAGATTGCAATGGAACTCATTGCTCATGCTTTTTGGTTCTCAATACATACAGTGGGGAGAACAAGTATTTGATACACTGCCAATTTTGCAGGTTTTCCCACTTACAAAGCATGTAGAGGTCTGTAATTTTTATCATAGGTACACTTCAACTGTGAGAGACGGAATCTAAAACAAAAATCCAGAAAATCACATTGTATGATTTTCAATCACATAAGTAATTAATTTGCATTTTATTGCATGAAATAAGTATTTGATCACCTACCAACCAGCAAGAATTCCGGCTCTCACAGACCTGTTAGTTCTTCTTTAAGAAGCCCTCCTATTCTCCACTCATTACCTGTATTAACTGCACCTGTTTGAACTCGTTACCTGTATTAAAGACACCTCTCCACACACTCAATCAATCAGACTCCAGCCTCTTCACAATGGGCAAGACCAAAGAGCTGTCTAAGGACATCAGGGACAAAATGGTAGACCTGCACAAGGCTGGGATGGGCTACAGGACAATAGGCAAGCAGCTTGGTGAGAAGGCAACAACTGTTGGCGCAATTATTAGAAAATGGAAGAAGTTCAAGACGACAGTCAATCTCCCTCGGTCTGGGCCTCCATGCAAGATCTCACCTCGTGGGGCATCAATGATCATCAGAAAGGTGAGGGATCAGCCCAGAACTACACGGCAGGACCTGGTCAATGACCTGAAGAGAGCTGGGACCACAGTCTCAAAGAAAACCATTAGTAACACACTACGCCGTCATGGATTAAAATCCTGCAGCGCACGCAAGGTCCCCCTGCTCAAGCCAGCGCATGTCCAGGCCCATCTGAGGTTTGCCAATGACCATCTGGATGATCCAGAGGAGGAATGGGAGAAGGTCATGTGGTCTGATGAGACCAAAATAGAGCTTTTTGGTATAAACTCCACTCGCCGTGTTTGGAGGAAGAAGAAGGATGAGTACAACCCCAAGAACACCATCCCAACCGTGAAGCATGGAGGTGGAAACATCATTCTTTGGGGATGCTTTTCTGCAAAGGGGACAGGATGAATGCACCGTATTGAGGGGAGGATGGATGGGGCCATGTATCGCGAGATCTTGGCCAACAACCTCCTTTCCTCAATAAGAGCATTGAAGATGGGTCGTGGCTGGGTCTTCCAGCATGATAACGACCCGAAACACACAGCCAGGGCAACTAAGGAGTGGCTCCGTAAGAAGCATCTCAAGGTCCTGGAGTGGCCTAGCCAGTCTACAGACCTGAACCCAATAGAAAATCTTTGGAGGGAGCTGAAAGTCTGTGTTGCCCAGCGACAGCCCCGAAACCTGAAGGATCTGGAGAAGATCTGTATGGAGGAGTGGGCCAAAATCCCTGCTGCAGTGTGTGCAAACCTGGTCAAGAACTACAGGAAACGTCTGATCTCTGTAATTGCAAACAAAGGTTTCTTTACCAAATATTAAGTTCTATTTTTCTGATGTATCAAATACTTATTTCATGCAATAAAATGCAAATTAATTACTTAAAAATCATACAATGTGATTTTCTGGATTTTTGTTTTAGATTCCGTCTCTCACAGTTGAAGTGTACCTATGATAAAAATTACAGACCTCTACATGCTTTGTAAGTGGGAAAACCTGCAAAATCGGCAGTGTATCAAATACTTGTTCTCCCCACTGTACCTTAATAGACTGCGGTAAAGTTAACTGGTATACACATTATAACCTAAGAAACATTTATCTCTAATCTAAGATCTATTGATATGGTAACAGCAGTTAATTCCTAATATTTCCTATTGTGGAAATCTGAAAAAGATCTTTCTCCTTACATGGAGTTTTTGACGATTTTGTTCGGAACTGCTGTTCTGTTTCGTCTTTCGGTGCATGTCTTCCTATAGGGAAGATTGGGCGATGTTGTGGACATGTTTGTGTGTGACCGCGGGTCTGAGAGTAGCCTAGCCTTGGAACGCTGGATCTGTTCCTTTCGCCTCCTCATTCTTATTATTTTTACAGTGTTTATCTGTTTATTTTTTGCCATTACGCTCCTTGCCCGTCCTTATGCGTCTCGTTTCCGAGACAGGGCGCGTGTTATCCTAATATTTCCTATTGTGGAAATCTGAAAAAGAGAGTTCCCTGATCAATATGCATGGTTTTCAGCATGTTCGTGCTGTCATATCAGAACTATTGACCTTTTTCTGTAGGTGTAATATCACACAAAAAAAACTTTATAAAAATTAAATGAACCCAAATTAACGCGAAAATAAAGCTTGTGCCCGTAACTCCATATCTCCTTTACCCTAAAACAAATGGTTCGTACAAAAAATCAATTGACATTTTAACTGAAACAATTACGCACTTTTTAGATGGTCCCTACTTGTTGGCTTGAGCAGTCCGAGCCTCAAAATGAAGAATAATCGTTGCGAACACATAAATATTGTTTAAAAATAAATCTTAGGCCTAATGGATAAATTAATGTTGTGCCCTGGTGCTGAAAGGCCCCACATTATAACACAGTTGTTCTGGATTGTATCACCTTTGTAATTTCGAAGATATTGACGAGATTTTCCATAATATTAAAATAACGATGAAAGATCAAACGAAGCGTTTGCTGCGTTCTCTGAGCTCCTTTGATTTAGAGCTGTTATTTTCAGCTCATTGGCTTGTTCTGTTGAAGAGCTATTGACGTCCGAAAATCGAATATCGAACATCGAATATAAAACTAACTTTACCGCAGTGGTGTTTTGTTGGCTGTGAGTTATTCGTACCATTTGGGCTACTCGCCTATTTTTACGTCTCATTGCTGAGGCAGGGCATATTTCTTGCTGGCTCTGTAGTTACTTATCTCGTAGAATGATGGGACCGCGGATCTCTGCTCTATTTCGTCTTTTTTTGTGCTTTTCTCCGTATATGGAGTTTTGGGCGATTCTGTTCGGAACTGTAGTTCTGTTCGCCCTTCGGTACATGTCTTCCCATAGGGAGATCGGGCGTTTCGCTTGTACTTAGTTACTTAGCTCGTAGAAGTATAGAGTAGCAGTTATTTGTTCCATTTTCGCCTTTGATTGGTTTTCTTACTGAGAGACCTGGCGTTTTGCTTCTACTCATTTCCGTGTTACGGTGAGCCAGTTAGTAGCTTCGGTACGTTTGTTCCCTGTTTTGTCTCCTCGTGGACTACGTTCCCCTTTGTTATGAGTCAGGGTTTTATATTATATTGAGAGGCAGTGCTTGCTATTTTCGATTAAGTTTGCGTTGGTCTGTTGTTGCAGCTGTCCTGTTCGCCCTTTTTACCTGCGGGACGATTTTGTTCGGGACTATTGTTCTGTTCGTTCTCCGAGTATGTTTCTCCTCGTATGGAGCTTGGGCGATGTTGTGGACATGTTTGTGTGTGACTGCGTGTTTCCGAAAATAGCCTCGGAACGTTAGCTCTCTGTTCCTTCGCCTCGTTACATATTCTTTTACTGAGAGGCTAGGGCGTGTGTTTTCAATTAAGCTTGCGTTAGTCAATTTGGATAGTAAAGTTATGGGATGACGGTGCTCCGTCGGCTCACCTGTAAAATGTTTCTCTCTCCTGGGAGATCGGGTGTTTACCCCTTTGTTTTCTGCATTTGACTGCGAGCCTATTAAACTAGCCATTGAACGTTAAATCTCTGTTCCTGTTCGCCTCGTTATATTCCATCATAGAGAGGCAGGGTGTTTATTTTCAACTAATCTCGCTTTGGTCTTTAGCCGGTAAATGTCCGGTACAGCCTGTCCTGTTCGTTCCTTTCGGTACCTTTCTCCTTACATGGAGTTTTTGACGATTTTGTTCGGAACTGCTGTTCTGTTTCGTCTTTCGGTGCATGTCTTCCTATAGGGAAGATTGGGCGATGTTGTGGACATGTTTGTGTGTGACCGCGAGTCTGAGAGTAGCCTAGCCTTGGAACGCTAGATCTGTTCCTTTCGCCTCCTCATTCTTATTATTTTTACAGTGTTTATCTGTTTATTTTTTGCCATTACGCTCCTTGCCCGTCCTTATGCGTCTCGTTTCCGAGACAGGGCGCGTGTTATTTCTGGCTATTCAGAGACCTGTCCTTACGCTCTACTTATTGGCGTGAGACAGTGAGCCGGTTAGTAGCGTCTAAGTCGTGTTCATTGTCTTGTCTCCTCCCTTAACTGCGGGGTATCCCGCCTTCTTCTTCTTTCTTTCCGGCAGACTGGACACCTTCCGGTGTATTGCTGCCCTCCCCAGGTCTTTATTAACATCACCACCAGTTGTCTCACTCCCTGCCTCACACCCTCAGGTGCAGGCCAGTTAAATATATATATTTGAGTACACTCCTCCCCACCTCTCTGCAACATGCCTCCGGACCCAACATTGTTCTTATCGAGTAGGTGGTTACCCCAACATCCTCTAATTCCCTGAACAAACCCCTCCGTTCCTCCCTATATTTCCCACAGTCCATTAACACATGCTGGACGTCTTCCACCACCCCACACTCCACACAACCCATCCATATGCTTTCCTACCCTAACTAAGCCCCCTGCCAACCCACAATGCCTCATCCTCAACCTGGTCATAATGACCTCATCCCTCCTCATAGACCAGTGACACCCCGTGCTCCCTCTCACAGACGGCTGGATATTATAATAAAATCTACCCCTCCTTTCCTGGTCCCATTCCTGCTGCCATAACTGGGTAATCCCCTCTCTAATTATACTTCTACATTCAGACACCCCCAGGGAAACCACAACATCTATGCTTTCCCTCGTCAGTGCAGCCTTAGCAGCTGCATCAGCGGCCTCATTCCCACCCACCCCCACATGAGCCGGTACCCACAAGAAACCCACCTCACACCCCCCCTGAACCACCCTATACAAAGCCACTAGCAGTTCCGCCACCAGGTCTGGCCTCGCCCCCCTCTCCCCACCCTGCAGGGCCGCTAATGCAGCGGCAGAGTCCGAACACAGGACTGCCTTATCTACTCCCACCTCCCCCACCTATTCTAATGCCCACAAGAGCGCCACTATCTCAGTAGTGAAAACTGAAACCCTGTCTGTTAACTGCCTACCCTGGATGATCTGCAATTTAGGAATATGAATGGCAAACCCCGCCCTCCCACTGGCCGGATCTTTTGACCCATCTGTATAGATATGCAGGTGAGATCCCCATTTCCGCCGCAGGCACCTATCCACCACCCCTGCAGGCCCACCCATGTCCCCAGCCTGTAATGCTACCATAACATCCATATCTACCTCCGGCTCGGGTAATAGCCACGGAGGCACACCTGGCCAGCATACCGGGGGCCCCGCCACCACACCACCACACCCTCCAACCCCACTTCTCTCCCCCATCCACCCAGTTGAGTTATATAGCTACCCCTACCCGCTCCTCCCCTCCTACCTCCCCACTCCCACGCCTCCATCAACAGCCTCCCCACAGGATGCCATGGGTGACATCCACGCACCTTGATGTAATAATTTAGGCCTAGTTTGGCCCGACGCAGCCTCAGCGGGGACTCCCCCATGTCTACCAGCATTGCAGAGACCGGGGTGGTGCGAAATGCCCCACTGCAAACCCTCAGTGCCTTAGCCTGCACAACATCCAGCTTGCGCAGCATAGTTTCCGCTGCTGACCCAAACGCCATACACCCATAGTCCAGGACTGAACGCACCATAGCCTGGTAAATCATCTTCTGTGTTGTCCTTGATGCCCCCCAAGCGCTTCCTGCCAAGCTTCTCATCACGTTAATCACTTTTCCACATGCACCCGCTCATCGAACCAGACCCCCAAAAATGTAAATACCCTAACTCGCTCCAATGGTACACCATACAACAATAATCCCCCATCCAGTCCTTTCCTCTTACAGCCAAATACCACATATTTTGTTTTTTCCACCGACAGCCGGAAGCCCCACTTACCAGCCCACATCTCCACCTTGCCCATTGCTTCCTGGACCTTCTTTAGGACAAAAGGCATATTCCTACCCCTTTTCCACAATGCCCCATCATCAGCAAAGAGGGACAACCCGAGACCCTCCCCCACCTCCTGAAACATATCATTCACCATGACATTGAATAACACTGGGCTGATAACACTGCCCTGCGGCGTCCCATTTTCTATGGCGACCTTTGAGGAGAGCGCCCCACCCACCCTCACCTGAATAGTACGACCCCTCAAAAATTCCTGGATCCAGTTTAACATCCTTCCTCTTATCCCAGCATCATATAGCTTCAGCAGCAGGCCCTCCCTCCACAACATATCATATGCCCTTTCAATATCCAGAAACACTGCCACCACTCCTTCCTTGTTAGCCAATGCCCTCCCCACATCATATTCCAATGTCATCACCATTGTACATTGTACCCCGCCCCACCCTAAACCCACTCTGATAGTTAACAAAAAATCCTCTCCTCTCCAAGTAGTACACTAACCTATCTGTGACCATCCGTTCCATCATTTTACAAAGCACAGACGTGAGTGCTATAGGTCTATATGACTCCGGGCAGGCTGGATCTTTACCTGGCTTTAAAATTGGCACCACTACTGCGTGTTTCCATGAGGTTGGCAATACCCCCTCCCCCCAAACATTGTTCATAAGTGCAAGCACTTCCTCCAACCCCATATCCCCCATGTGCTTTAGCATTTCATAACACATGTTGTCGTAACCCCGGCACCCTCACCGCTGTACTCCCTGGATCCCCCTTCTCCCGCTGCTACACGCCCTGTCACCGGCAACACAGGTACCCTCTTCACCGCTTCCGCAAATGTAATTTTCTCAGTCTCTTTTATTTTCTGCACTTGCAACGCCCGTATATGAAACTCACAACCCCTATACGCCGCGACATGACCCCCCGCACTTTCCACAACGCCTCTCACCTCTACACACCGCCGCCACATGCCCATATCGCTGACATTTATAGCACCTTAGTGGTGGTCGCTCATATTCCTTCACTGAGAAGCTTAAAAACTCTAAACTCACCCTTGCTGGCAACTCCTCCTCATCAAATGTTACTAGCACTGCCGTGCTATCGCTCTTCTGTCCATTCCTGAAGCTCCGAAACCTAGAGACTGTTAACACCTTAGCTCCTTTAAGATTTTTTATCAATTCCGCCTCAGTTATCTCCACCGATACTCCATAAATCACCCCTTTTCTTCCCCTGGCACTGAGGTTCACATCTGGATCATACGCAATCACCTCCTTTCCCCCCAACGACCGCAGAGCCATAGCTTTGTCCCGCTGATCTGCATTTTTGCACATTATGATTAGATTCCCATTTGCTAGAATTTCAGCACTCTGGAGGTCACCCATCTCATCCTGCAAAGCCGCTGCTATTTTCAGCGGGTTGGGGCTTCCATTCCCTATTTTAAATTTGAACCCCATCTTGAACCCTTCCACCCGAGTAGCCATCACTTTTTGCAGCTTGGGTCTAGCTGTCTGTTCCTGAGACATACTGTAGATTGATCTCTTCCTGATCCATTCTCACTCCTATCCTTCCTCTTTCCCTGTTGCTTCCACCCACCCCAGCTCTCCCCCGGGTCCATGATGTTGGGGTAACCACCCGACCCTACCAAACACGTTTATTATTTTCGATAGTCTGTCCCGGTTTTAAATCCAATACAGCAATTTGGGTATCCCGCCTTAGTGGCCTTAGGGCTTAAAGAATCCCCTTGCTGCGTTTGGCTCCTCCCACCTCACACGTCACGCCCCATTACAATACCCTGCCTTTGCAAGACGGGGTTTGTGGGCTACATAGCATCAACTCTTACAGAGTACATATGGTGCTTATTGGCAGTTTGTAAACATTTTCAAGGGGGATGGTGGGGCGATGGCGGTTTTACAAAGGGGATGGTTTCTGTCAATTATTTTAACAAGGGTGATGGCATCCCCCCTCAAATCGACCCCTGCCTATTGGACTCATATGTACTCTGTCAGAGTTGAATTAACACTGGACATTTTACGGCGTATGTACCAATGCTTGGCTTGTTATTTTTGATAGGGATCCCCCAGTGTTCCCCTCCCTTGTCATCACTGTTGATAGTATTGGTGATTAAATGCAGTGATTTTTGTGTCCTGTACTGGCTTAGCTGCTTAACGGCAGTGTGGCTGATCAGGTTTGCACATAATTTGCTAATCTGTGAACTGTGGAAGGACAGCTGTGCATTTCAGCAGCAGTTATCCATTTGCAGTAACACATTATCCCAAGTGACAGGAGTCCTGAGGGACTTGTGGTGGACCTGTGTTTACACAGGTGAAAGAAATCTTGGGAAATGAGTCATAGGCATCCAAGTCTTCCGGGTACTGGGTACTCAGGGTGTTATAGGGGTCCCTGAGAGACAATTACTGCGCGTAGGCCGGTGTAGGCATGTCTACGAAGCAGAACACTAATTTGCATTCAATGTCTCCTCGTCTCTTAGACAATCTGTGCTAACTGGCCTCTCTTTCAACATATCCCACAGCACTCGTTATCGGCTCGCCCAAGGACTGCTGTTACAATTTCTTTAATGGAGATATTCCCAGCGAAAGAATCGTGTCCGTGCAGCAAATTTACTCTGGCTGTGCTAAGCCAGGATTTATGTAAGTCTCTGTGGAACTGCATGAGTAGGGTTTCTGTAATATCCATGGTACTGCGAGTAATGTCAGTCGTAGTATGTGTGAAAATCCCTGCCTGCTTCTGACCAACTGCTCTCAACCCTCCATCTCCACAGAGTTAAAACCAAGAAAGGGAAATCATTTTGCATGGGCCCGGACTTCCAACTGAAGCCAAAAGCGTAAGGCTGCCAGCGGAGGGCGCCACATGTTCTTGCTGCGTCATTGTGGTTTTTGCTTAATCTTCACATTAAAGGTTGTATCAGCGATTTTGGGTGGAAACATAAATGATCACATTCATCTGATTTTTCCTCACGATCCGCTAGCTGCCCGCCCCATAAGCAGGCCGTCAAAAAACCGCGTCTCTGTAGGCAGCCTATGCTCCGAGATCGTACACAAAAACAAATGGTACTACCAACCACTCAAAACCAAAATAAACAGTATTCCAACCAATCACAATGATCTGCACAAACGCTAATACTCTTATCTCGCTGAAATCTTGACGGATTTACAAACGGTTTGGTTTCTTACAAACGTTATTAACGTGGTTATAATTCTGGATGCTTGAACACTATTTTTTAAAACATAACAATTATTCATAAGTATGTTTGTTTGGGATTTCGCTTCAGAAGTGACGTCACGTTTGTGCAGATCATTGTGATTGGTTCGAATACTGTTTATTTTGGTTTTGAGTAGTTGGTAGTACCATTGTTTTTGTGTACAATCTCGGAGCATAGGCTGCCTACAGAGACGCGGTTTTTTGACGGCCTGCTTATGGGGCGGGCAGCTAGCGGATCGTGAGGAAAAATCAGATGTATGTGATCATTTATGTTTCCACCCAAAATCGCTGATACAACCTTTAAGTTAGTTTTATAAGCTTGAGAGCATAGCACAATCCCGTCGTGGTTTATTCATGATGTTACGGTCGCTTGTTGTAAAGTTGTCACCCCTGTTTTCTCCTTTCCCTTTTTAGGTCCGCCTCCCAGGGCTTAATTGGCTCTGTCGAAGAAAAATATTACCCCAGTCCGGGCCAGATGGACTGGGGAGTTTCTCCCACACAGTTGAGTGTTTCTTCAAGAAAAACAACCATGATCTTCAGAGTCTGATGCAATCAGGTTTATTGCATATTATTCAATAATGACATACAAAAAAAACCCCGGGCTGGTCTGAACAGACCAACACATATTCAATCTCAATCGTAAAAAGCCCCGCCCCTTTGTCAGAATTACCAGGGGCCCTATCTTACACCCGGCGCTAAGCGGCGCTAACCCAAACGCAAGTGTCTTTGCTATCTTACACCTGGCGCATGGTTCATTATAACGCCTTACGTTCACGCCGTTTAAATAAGTATTCTTGCGCCCATTACAAGTGAACTGGGCGTGTTGGTCTTAAGATGAAGAGTGGCCAGGATTCTTTTTGGCATATTGCTATCTTGAGCCAGCAGAAAGCGCTTGCGCTAGAACCACCACAAACCTGGTCTAAAGTCATGTCGCAGTTGTTTACATGTTATTTTAACGGCGCATATACCACTTGTCAGCAGCCATACCACCATGCAATCTGCTCCTGCTTAATTACTGAAGCTCAGCAGGTGTGGGCTTGGTTAATACTTGGATGGGAGACCTCCTGGGAAAACTAAGTTGCTGCTGGAAGTGGTGTTGGTGGACCAGTAGGGGGCAATCTTCCCTCTGGTCAAATAAATCCCAATGCCCCAGTGCAGTGATGGGGACACTGTGCTGTAGGAGATTCCGTCTTTTGGATGAGACGTTAAACCGAGGTCCTGACTCACTGTGGTCATTAAAGATCCCATGACACTTATTGCAAAGTGTAGGGGTTTCCCCGGTGTCCTGGCTAAATTCCCAACCTGGCTCTTTCAATCTGCCACTTAATCATCCCCCAGTTTAATTGGCTAATAATGTTACACACAGGGGCGCGCACAAGCATGACTAAAATATCTAGATCACAATGTGAAATATTATTATTGTGTAGGCTATATCAAAAATGCATAATAATAAAAGGTTCCATAGGTCCACATATCTTTCCCTCAGCGAAGGGCAATGCCACATTATATTACCATCAACATCCAGGCGATGTGCGATGGTACGGGACAATGGCTATCCATTAAAAAGGAGCTGATAACACCTATATCAAGCATAATGCGCAAATTGTCATTTACACCTAATGCGTGAATTGTCATTCAATGGAAAACTTGCGCACTGCAATAGACGGACATTTGACTTCTGAAAATGCGCTTCAGATGTCATTACAATACAGCTCTGTTTATCTAGGAATACAGCCTGTAAGTAAATAGAATGGTTTGTGACTGAAAAAAGTTCAAAACCTTGTCCAGTGAATATTGCTTTTATTGTTTTTCAAATAGCCTAGGCTACAGCGGATTCGCTGTGCATTAGGTTTTTTCGATAGCCTATGGTTAAAAAACAGAGATAAATGTCACCATGTTACAGTTTTTTTCGATTGCTTTGACTCATTTTGCACAACAGAGTTTCAATGTGCAAAACTCTTAACACAGAATGCTATACTGCTAATTTTGGGTTCAAAATGTAATATAGCATGCAAAATAAAAATACCAGTGTCAAATCAGAGAATATTATATGCAAAAGTTTATCACAGCTCCAGAACATTAGATATTTCAAACAATGAAGTTAAATCATTGCTGCATTTTCAGTATACAACAGTCATGAAATAATGCTGCCAAACACAAAATGCTGCCAAACACAAAATCCTGATAAAAAAAGAGTTTGAAAGTGTTTTTTGGTCATAATGCAAAATGTTATACTCCTAATCTTGGGCTCAAAATCATATATAGCATGCACAATATAAACAACTGAACCAAATTAGATTGTATTTCATGCTAAAGTTTATCATAGTGTCAGAACAGTGGATATGTTCATCGTTGAAGTTTAATTATTGGTGCATTTTCAAATACAATGGCCATTATCAAATAATGCGGTCAAACACAAAATACTTGTTACCAAAAAAGAATATGCAATGGTCATTTCCTCATAAATACTTGAAATTATGTACAGCAATCATCCCCTGTGATAGACTGCAGTTTTGCGCTTGTGTTTTTATGAAAGACAAACAAAATATTAAATTAGATTATATGAAGTTTAATCATTAAAGAAAAATCATACAGTAATGCAGTACTGTGAACTAAACTGTATTGTACAGTAAAAACAAAAACAACAGTAAAAGCAAAAACAGTTACAGTAACAACAAACTTTACTGTAAAAAAAAATGCTTCTCTGTGCTGCTTAACCGGCATTTTGCCTCTCCGCTGCATTTGGCCACATAATTTTGTTGACGTTGCATCTGATGTCTTCGTTGGTAAAATCTTTGAGTGCCTTATCCACCCCTGACACTGCTGGGCTGTAATGTCATCGCATGCCTCATCCATGGCCTGAAGGAGTGTTTCCTGCTCATATGGACACCTATCGTATACCTTCCACCACCAGGCCGAGAGAAACTCCTTGATGGGGTTCAGAAAGGGGGAGTAAGGTGGAAGGAATTGGAATCGGAACTATGGATGGGTTGTAAACCAGTCTTGCACAGCCAATGCACGATAGAAGTTTACATTGTCCCAGACAATGATGAACACCATCTGAGCATTTGGCTGTACGAGATGGTTGTACAGCCCATCCAGAAAATGTATGAGGCGCACGGAGTTGTACTATGCCCCCAGCAGAGGGTCAGGCTGACCAATCAGGGATGGATGTGTGTGGGCCTGCCCAATGGTCTCAGGTCTGGGTCTAGGCAAACTAGGCATGTACAGTACCTATTACCTATATACTGTATATTTACTGTACATGGTCCACGACCATGACCCTGTCCTTCGTTACCAACCTCAACCTCACTGACCTCCATGTTGTCAGAAACTGCCATTCAGGTTTCTAAGCAGCCTTTTTTGTAGTGGTGAAGATATTATCAATTGTGTTGCAATGCTACTCACCTGGGCAAGGTTGTTGGAAGTACTGAGACATGACTACAAACACCTGTTGAATTGATTTTGTGATCTGCTTTTGTAGTAATAAACATTTGAACATTGTTGTAATATTAGGTGGCTGTATAGAGAATGGAGCATATATAGAGAATGGAGCATATGATTTAGAGTTTGGCACTTTGTATTAACAGTTTTGCACTTTGTATGTCATCATAGGATGTAGTGACTTAAGGTAAGAATTATGCATGTCAGTTTAGCACTTTGCATTAACAGTTTTACACTTTGTATGCCAGCATAGGATGTAGTGTCTTAGAGTATGAATTTTGAAAGTCAGTTTGGCACTTTGCATTTTGAGGTTTGTACATTGAAATTCTGCTGTGCAAAATAAGTCAAAGCAATCGTAAACAACTGTAACTGAATTGTAACCTTAGCTATTCTTCATCCTTCATATTTTTTTTAATTACAGTGACCAGGTTTCCATACTCTCAGCTTATTAAAACCCAGCTGATTTCACCTGTTATTCCATAACTGAACAAAACGATTTTAAAGAGAACTAAGCGTCTAATTAGAAACGAAAACAAATTTGCAGCACGTTACACAATTAATTCACAATTAATTTTAATGCCATTCTCTGCATGTGCGCTGCATGTTCTCTGTTTCCCCTGCGGTAAGTCGCACGTTTCACGGTCTTCCTGGGAAAGTGGATTGTTTTAAAGCATTACGTGTAAAACAGGTTGGTCACATTTCCATAAACAGGACAATATTAAACAAGGGGAAATATGCGTGAACATATGGGTTGCCAACCTGACAGCTTTATTGTCTTTAGTGTCACCATTAAGGCAAAATAACGGTATTTATGTTATTAATCAATATTACTATGCAGGTAGCCTAATGAACTTTGGAAGAAGCTTGAACTTCGAGAACTCCATGAGAACATAAGAATTGATGCATAATCAAACGAAATTCGCTGAACAAGCAGGCTAATTTGGCGTTTTCTAAGGTGAGACTGAAGCCATTGATAGCTTATTCTCAGCTGTTGCAGGTCCTTTTAACAAAATTTAACCGCATATATTTAGTAAAATAACAGCCCTGTCGGGAATTACCGGGAACTCATAGGCTAATGGTTAGTCCAAATAATATTGATCATACTCCATTTTATTCCTTGATCACACTAAACACGCACAAGCATGTCTGTTTCACCATCAAGCAATCCGCCAAGGTGGAAAAGCAGGCTTTTAAAGGGAATGGGATATGACATTTTGATTGGTTTATTGCATGTCACGCCCAAGACACACCTATAATTAATGAAGCGACTAGGTTCAGCCCATTTGCACCGTGCGCCGTGCTTAGCGCCCAAAAAATACGCCGTTAAAATAGCAAAAGTGGACTTGGACACGCCCAAAATGGACTTTACGCCATGCGCTTAGACCAAGCGCCAAGATCGCCAAGATAGAGCCCCAGGCCTTTTATCCTGTCCTGATCTCTACCTATTTAGGGCGTAACCTCATCTCCTCCCACTGTGCAAGTCCAACCCTCTGAAATCCTACACCTGGGGTCCCCATGCCCTTTTCTTTTTCATGGTACAACATTGACCTCTGTTGGTTTTAATTAAGCATTACATATGGCATTTATTTATACTGTAGTTTAATGAAATGCTATGATTTAATTATATAGGAAATGGCCTGGCCATGGTTTGACCATTATAGTTCAATAAGTGATCATTACAATGATATACTAGGTTAAAACAATAAAAGTACAATAAAGTAACAGAAATGAATACACTCAGAAACCAAAAATGAACTAAATGCAAAGCATTAGCAATAGTTTGTGTGATACATAAATACATAACATAAACTCATGGGCCTGTTGTAAATTTTAGATTTTTACCCATTAATAGGACACGAACATTTTTGTGTCCTATTAATGGGTAAAAATCGAAAATTTACAACCGTTCAAGAAAGTCTGGCCCATGAGTTTATGTTATGTATTACATGGCTATATGAAGTACCACATACAAGTAAAACCTTCCCATAAAGTAAACACAAGACACTTTGGTAAACAAATGAAAATCACTTTAAAAAATCTCTCCAGTATCATATTTGTACCAATGTACATCTACACACACACATATATATATATATATATATACAGTCAAGCCGAAAAGTCTGCACACCCCTTTCACCTTCTCCACGTTTTATTACGTTACAGACATATTCTACAATAGATTGAGTTATTTTTTTGTCTCGAAATTCTACACAAAATAGCCCATAATGACAAAGTGAAAACAGGTTTTTAGACATTTGTGCTAATTTATTAAAAATCAAAATGTAAAATATCATATGTACACAAGTGTGCACACCCTTTGATATGACACCCAAAAGTGAGCTGAGGTGCATTTTGTTTCCACTGATACTGCTTGAGATGTTTCTACAAATTGGAGACCACCTGTGATAAATTCAATTGATTGGACATGATTGAGGATTGCCAACACCTGCCTATATAAGGTCCCACAGTTGACAGTGCATGTCAGAGCAAACTCCAAGCCATGAGGTCAAAGGAATCATCTGTAGACCTCAGAAACAGGATTGTGTCAAGGCATAGATCTGGAGAAGGGTACGGAAAAATCTCTGCAGCTTTACAGGTCCCAAAGAGCACAGTGGCCACCATCATTCGTAAATGGAAGAAGTTTGGAACCACCAAGAATCTTCCTAGACCTGGCCGCCCGGCCAAACTGAGCAATCGGGGAAGACGGGCCTTGGCCAGGGAGGTGAGCAGGAACCCGAGGGTCACTCTGACAGTGCTCCAGCGTATCCTTGTGGAGATGGGAGAACCTTTCAGAAGATCAACCATCCAGGCAGCACTCCACCAATCAGGCCTTTATGGTAGAGTGGCCAGACGGAAGCCCCTCCTTAGTAAAAGGCACATCACAGCCCGCTTGGAGGCACCTAGAGGACTCTCAAACCATGAGAATCAAGATTCTCTGGTCTGATGAAACCAAAATTGAACTTTTTGGCCTGAATACCAAGCGTCACGTCTGGAGGAAACCAGGCACCGCTCATCACCTGGCTAATACCATCCCTACAGTTAAGCATGGCGGTGGCAGCATCATGATGTGGGGATGTTTTTCAGCAGCGGGAACGGGGCGACTAGTCCTGATAGAGGGAAAGATGAATGCAGCTAAGTACACCGAGATCCTTGAAGAAAACCTGCTCCAGAGCGCTCTGGACCTCAGACTGGGGTGAAGGTTTACCTTCCAACATGACAACGACCCGAAGCACACAGCCAAGAGAACAAAGGAGTGGCTTCGGAGAAAGTCTGTGCATGTCCTTGAGTGGCCCAGCCAGAGCCCAGACCTGAATCCAATTGAACATCTGTGGAAAGAGCTAAAAATGGCTGTGTACCGACGCTCCCCATCCAACCTGACGGAGCTTGCAAGGATATGCCAAGAGGAATGGGCAAAAATGTCCAGAAACAAGTGTGCCAAGCTCGTAGCTTCTTTCCCAAGATGCCTTGAAGCTGTAATCGCTGCCAAAGGTGCAGCAACCAAGTATTAGGCTAAGGGTGTGTACAGATACGTATGTAACCCCTAAATAACCTATTTTTGTCAGTAAAATAAAATTGCATATTTTCTAAAAACCTGTTTTCACTTTGTCATTATTGGCTATTGTGTGTAGATGTTTGAGGCAAAAAATGAACTCAATCTATTGTATAAGTCTGTAACGTAATAAAACATGGAGAAGGTGAAAGGGGTGTGCAGACTTTCCGGCTTGACTGTATATATAGATGCAATCATATACACATACATATATACAATACATTGTGTATAATCAAATATAGTGGTCATATATTGTTTTTAGGCCTCATCATTCCCCCTCATGCATTTATCTGTAAGAATACCTGGGTGGAAGATGAGGGGCACTCCCTCAATCTCCCTGCCCTTACACCCTGCACAATGCCTACCAGGATTATGTAATTACTGTTTATACTAATAATATTTAGACACATTCTGGATGATTATTATACCTGAATTTTCTTCCACAGCTCCCACGGCAATCGCTGGGTTTTTTGTTTAAAAGGAGGTTGAGACCGGATAACAGGGAGTTCACTGGCGTCTCTCCTTTTCATTGTGTTGTCGGTCAACTCTTATATCCTCGTTACACGCATCCATTGCCCACAACATTAACGTGATCCACATGAACCAGGACAGGGAGAGAGCTTGTCACTCGTTTTCAGGGTCTCTGCTCTTCTCCACTTTTTCTAATTGCTTTCGAACGTGAAATGTATACCGTTCTAAACAAACAAAAAACACGCGAAGTTGGTCCGTTCAGTACCGCGCACTCTCTAGCTATTGGCTGCGCTTTGAAAGGTCAGCGACTGGAGGGGTCAAAGTTGAATTTGGTTGAACTTTGAGCCCAGCGCAAGTGCGCTGCGCTCACCGCTTACCAGAGCGCAAAGCGGCAAACGATTCTCCATTGATATCAAGGGTACTTGCCGCCTATGCGCGCCCGATGTGAAAGTAGCGTGACCCTGGTTTCTCATTGGCCGCGCATAGGCAGCAAGTGCCGTTGATATCAATGGAGAGTCGTTTGCCGCTTTGCGCTCTGGTAAGCGGTCAGCGCAGCGCATCTCCACTGCCTGCGCTGCGCTCAAAGTTCAACCAAATTCAACTTTGACCCCTCCAGTCGCTGACCTTTCAAAGCGCAGCCAATAGCTAGAGAGTGGGTGGTACTGAACGGACCAACTTCGCGAACCCAAAACGGAGGAGAAATGAATTATGTGCGTGACCGAATTCCCCGAGTTGTATCAATCGAACTTGCGGGACTACCGTAATTTAAATTTTAAAAAAATTTGCATGGCGAAACATAAGTTTTCAATTGGGGCTACCAGGTTTGTAACAAATAAGCACTACTACATTGATATCTACCAGATTATTACCAGGCTGCGCTAGCTCACTACGTTAACTATCGATAGCCAGGATGGCATTCTATATTACGGTCAGCAGATAAGTGTTTTTTGTTTGTTTAGAACGGTATACATTTCACGTTCGAAAGCAATTAGAAAAAGTTGAGAAGAGCAGAGACGCTGAAAACGAGTGACCAACTCTCTCCCTGCCCTGGTTCAATGTGGATCACGTTAATGTTGTGGGCAATACTGAATGAAATTAAATCACATGTAAATAATAAAGGCGATGGCCTTTCGTTGCTCCAAACTCACGTACATGGTAACAAAGATTCTTGTAAAATGACTGGTATAAAGTTGCTTTTAAAATACCCGTCCCGGATACGGATAGGCCCTATGTATTGTTTTTGCCGCTTCGCTCTCTGCTTGCGCTGACCATAGCGGCAAGCTGCCACTCATGCCCGCCCTATGTGAAAGTTAGGTGAGACGCCGTTTTTCTTGGATTGGCCTTGGTGGGCGTTTTCCCTTTTGTCGGGGGAGACGCTGTTTGTGTAAGGTAATTATCCTGTTCTATATGACGACTTGTTTGTGTTAATGGTTATCGTTATTCTGTTGTTTATGCTGTCGGGTAAGTGAGGACTAGGTAAAAGGTGTATTTTCTGAATCCAGCAGTTTTAACAGCCAACGCCCTCGTTTTTAATGTTCAGCACTCTGAATACCGAACACAAGTGGCATCAACGTTTAAAACTCCTCACTTATCCAACACTTAAAATTTATTTATTTGATTTAATTTGTTAATGATTATCAAGGATATCAATTAAATCGACAAATTCATTGATAGGCAGAGCAGCCTGTTGGATCAACCTTTATCAAAATGTACAACTCACAACCAGATCAAAATTATGAGATTTATTAAGTTACAACCAGTATTCAATGCCTTAACTAAAGACGTAGGTTCAACTACCTTAACAAACAATCGATGCTACAGACATGGACAAGTTACAGTCACAGAAGAAATTAATGAAAGACAATACCAGACCACAGCTTGTTTCTCCAAAGGTAATCCACAGAATGCCTAACACCAAAGTCCCAGAACCAACAGACAGAAGAACATTCAAGAAGTCCAGGGATGAAATGTAAAATTCCACACTCCGCAAACACCACCCAGATACAAGACTCAGATGAAACTCCAAAAACCGAACTCAAGTTCTTTCCTTCCGCGCCCATAGAAATACCTCCACAGAAAGGGCATCCCTGTCCTGATTGGGTTAAGGTGTGGGGGGGCAGGGGAAGAGGGGTCAGTGAGTGGGAGAGAGACAGAGAGCGACAGAGATAGACAGAAAAAAGGGGGGGGGGGGGTACTTTTTTATATGTAAATATTAGATATCCTACAATGCACTGTTAGTACTGTTTTAAGTTGGCTCGGAAACATGCAAAACCACAATTGTTACTTAATACACAGACTCACTTTGTTCACTCTGTCCCGATTCCTAAAAGGGAATGTCAATTATTCTCCCTTCCTCATTGTGTCAATACCGGGGGTTACCGGCGTTAAGATACTCCGTGACACGGGAGCTGCCCAATCCTTCCTTTTAGAGGATGTACTGCCCTTTTCTGACAGCACCTCTCTTGGTGCTAGTGTACTCGTGCATGGCTTTACCATGGGGTATGCTGACGTGCCCTTACACAAAGTGACGTTGGAATCTGAGATGGTAAATGGTGATGTCATCGTGGGTATGCGTCCTGATCTGCCTGTTCCCGGTGTGTCTTTTATTTTGGGGAATGATTTGGCTGGCGGTAAGGTTTTTACTTCCCCTGAGGTTGTTAGCGAACCCATTGCAAGCTCCCCTGACACACTCGAGCAGGCTTATCCGGAGGTTTTCCCCACGTGCCATCACACGAGCCATGACCAAAAAGCTCGGTGACATTGTTGATTTGAATTAAACTTTCTTATGCAGACCTGACTCAGAGCCCCTCACGTCCTCGCAAGAGATGACTGATGTGAAGTTGAGCTCTGACCCAGTGAAAATAGATACATTGTCTGACGAACCACCAGCATCAACATCACAGCCTCAGCATCACGCCGATGCCCAGCGTAAGTCACACTGACCCGCGAACCACAAGAAATTTTAATATGAGTGTGTACTTGTGACACTAAAAATGGTCTATACCCTACCTTTGCAAGATGGGGTTTGTGGGCTATATAGCATCAACTCTTACAGAGTACATATGGTCCTTATTGGCAGTTTGTAAACATTTTCAAGGGGGATGGTGGGGCGATGGCGGTTTTACAAAGGAGATGGTTTTTGTCAATTATTTTAACAGGAGTGATGGCATCCCCCCTCAAATCGACCCCTGCCTATTGGACTCATATGTACTCTGTCAGAGTTGAATTAACACTGGACATTTTACTGCGTATGTACCAATGCTTGGCTTGTTATTTTTGATAGGGATCCCCCAGTGTTCCCCTCCCTTGTCATCACTGTTGATAGTATTGGTGATTAAATGCAGTGATTTTTGTGTCCTGTACTGGCTTAGCTGCTTAACGGCAGTGTGGCTGATCAAGTTTGCACATAATTTGCTAATCTGTGAACTGTGGAAGGACAGCTGTGCATTTCAGCAGCAGTTATCCATTTGCAGTAACACATTATCCCAAGTGACAGGAGTCCTGAGGGACTTGTGGTGGACCTGTGTTTACACAGGTGAAAGAAATCTTGGGAAATGAGTCATAGGCATCCAAGTCTTCCGGGTACTGGGTACTCAGGGTGTTATAGGGGTCCCTGAGAGAGACAATTACTGCGCGTAGGCCGGTGTAGGCATGTCTACGAAGCAGAACACTCATTTGCATTCAATGTCTCCTCGTCTCTTAGACAATCTGTGCTAACTGGCCTCTCTTTCAGCATATCCCACAACACTCGTTATCGGCTCGCCCAAGGAGTGCTGTTACAATTTCTTTAATGGAGATATTCCCAGCGAAAGAATCGTGTCCGTGCTGCAAATTTACTCTGGCTGTGCTAAGCCAGGATTTATGTAAGTCTCTGTGGAACTGCATGAGTAGGGTTTCTGTAATATCCATGGTACTGCGAGTAATGTCAGTCGTAGTATGTGTGAAAATCCCTGCCTGCTTCTGACCAACTGCTCTCAACCCTCCATCTCCACAGAGTTAAAACCAAGAAAGGGAGATCATTTTGCATGGGCCCGGACTTCCAACTGAAGCCAAAAGCGTAAGGCTGCCAGCAGAGGGCGCCACATGTTCTTGCTGCGTCATTGTGGTTTTTGCTTAATCTTCACATTAAGTTAGTTTTATAAGCTTGAGAGCATAGCACAATCCCGTCGTGGTTTATTCATGATGTTACGGTCGCTTGTTGTAAAGTTGTCACCCCTGCTTTCTCCTTTCCCTTTTTAGGTCCGCCTCCCAGGGCTTAATTGGCTCTGTCGAAGAAAAATATTACCCCAGTCCGGGCCAGATGGACTGGGGAGTTTCTCCCACACAGTTGAGTGTTTCTTCAAGAAAAACAACCATGATCTTCAGAGTCTGATGCAATCAGGTTTATTGCATATTATTCAATAATGACATACAAAAAAAACCCCGGGCTGGTCTGAACAGACCAACACATATTCAATCTCAATCGTAAAAAGCCCCGCCCCTTTGTCAGAATTACCAGGGGCCCTATCTTACACCCGGCGCTAAGCGGCGCTAACCCAAACGCAAGTGTCTTTGCTATCTTACACCTGGCGCATGGTTCATTATAATGCCTTACGTTCACGCCGTTTAAATAAGTATTCTTGCGTCCATTACAAGTGAACTGGGCGTGTTGGTCTTAAGATGAAGAGTGGCCAGGATTCTTTTTGGCATATTGCTATCTTGAGCCAGCAGAAAGCGCTTGCGCTAGAACCACCACAAACCTGGTCTAAAGTCATGTCGCAGTTGTTTACATGTTATTTTAACGGCGCATATACCACTTGTCAGCAGCCATACCACCATGCAATCTGCTCCTGCTTAATTACTGAAGCTCAGCAGGTGTGGGCTTGGTTAATACTTGGATGGGAGACCTCCTGGGAAAACTAAGTTGCTGCTGGAAGTGGTGTTGGTGGACCAGTAGGGGGCAATCTTCCCTCTGGTCAAATAAATCCCAATGCCCCAGTGCAGTGATGGGGACACTGTGCTGTAGGAGATTCCGTCTTTTGGATGAGACGTTAAACCGAGGTCCTGACTCACTGTGGTCATTAAAGATCCCATGACACTTATCGCAAAGTGTAGAGGTTTTCCCGGTGTCCTGGCTAAATTCCCAACCTGGCTCTTTCAATCTGCCACTTAATCATCCCCCAGTTTAATTGGCTAATAATGTTACACACAGGGGCGCGCACAAGCATGACTAAAATATCTAGATCACAATGTGAAATATTATTATTGTGTAGGCTATATCAAAAATGCATAATAATAAAAGGTTCCATAGGTCCACATATCTTTCCCTCAGCGAAGGGCCCCACTGAGCACTAGACGTCAAATAGACGTTCGGTTTCTATTTCAACCTCTTTTAGACCGTCTACATCCGGTCTAAATCTAGACTAGGTTATTTAATCCATACATTCCATAAATATAAATTAAAAAAAACAACTGCAAGATGCACAACTGAACTACTTATATTGGGGGAAAATAATTGTACTTTGAATAGACGTTGAAAAGACGTCTAGGTGACGTTTAGACGTCAAAAAAACTTTCACTTTTCAACCAAATTTAGACCGGTTTTAGCCTAGACGTCTAGTCACTATTTAGACGTCTTTTAAACGTCTAATAGACGTCAAAATGCTCAGTGGGCGCAATGCCACATTACATTACCATCAACATCCAGGCGATGTGCGATGGTACGGGACAATGGCTATCCATTAAAAAGGAGCTGATAACACCTATATCAAGCATAATGCGCAAATTGTCATTTACACCTAATGCGTGAATTGTCATTCAATGGAAAACTTGCGCACTGCAATAGACGGACATTTGACTTCTGAAAATGCGCTTCAGATGTCATTACAATACAGCTCTGTTTATCTAGGAATACAGCCTGTAAGTAAATAGAATGGTTTGTGACTGAAAAAAGTTCAAAACCTTGTCCAGTGAATATTGCTTTTATTGTTTTTCAAATAGCCTAGGCTACAGCGGATTCGCTGTGCATTAGGTTTTTTCGATAGCCTATGGTTAAAAAACAGAGATAAATGTCACCATGTTACAGTTTTTTTCGATTGCTTTGACTCATTTTGCACAACAGAGTTTCAATGTGCAAAACTCTTAACACAGAATGCTATACTGCTAATTTTGGGTTCAAAATGTAATATAGCATGCAAAATAAAAATACCAGTGTCAAATCAGAGAATATTATATGCAAAAGTTTATCACAGCTCCAGAACATTAGATATTTCAAACAATGAAGTTAAATCATTGCTGCATTTTCAGTATACAACAGTCATGAAATAATGCTGCCAAACACAAAATGCTGCCAAACACAAAATCCTGATAAAAAAAGAGTTTGAAAGTGTTTTTTGGTCATAATGCAAAATGTTATACTCCTAATCTTGGGCTCAAAATCATATATAGCATGCACAATATAAACAACTGAACCAAATTAGATTGTATTTCATGCTAAAGTTTATCATAGTGTCAGAACAGTGGATATGTTCATCGTTGAAGTTTAATTATTGGTGCATTTTCAAATACAATGGCCATTATGTGTCAAACTCCAGTCCTGGAGGGTCGCAGTGTCACAGGTATTTGTGGTTTCCTTTCAATCAGCACCCAGTTAAAGCATTGAGAACAAGGTGTGTGGACTTCTTAGCCAATTAGTGACTTAAATTAATCACTTGTGCTTAAACGCACCAAAAACCAGCAGACACTGCGGCCCTCCAGGACCGGATCTTGACACCCCTGGCTTAGACCAAGCGCCAAGATCGCCAAGATAGAGCCCCAGGCCTTTTATCCTGTCCTGATCTCTACCTATTTAGGGCGTAACCTCATCTCCTCCCACTGTGCAAGTCCAACCCTCTGAAATCCTACACCTGGGGTCCCCATGCCCTTTTCTTTTTCATGGTACAACATTGACCTCTGTTGGTTTTAATTAAGCATTACATATGGCATTTATTTATACTGTAGTTTAATGAAATGCTATGATTTAATTATATAGGAAATGGCCTGGCCATGGTTTGACCATTATAGTTCAATAAGTGATCATTACAATGATATACTAGGTTAAAACAATAAAAGTACAATAAAGTAACAGAAATGAATACACTCAGAAACCAAAAATGAACTAAATGCAAAGCATTAGCAATAGTTTGTGTGATACATAAATACATAACATAAACTCATGGGCCTGTTGTAAATTTTAGATTTTTACCCATTAATAGGACACGAACATTTTTGTGTCCTATTAATGGGTAAAAATCGAAAATTTACAACTGTTCAAGAAAGTCTGGCCCATGAGTTTATGTTATGTATTACATGGCTATATGAAGTACCACATACAAGTAAAACCTTCCCATAAAGTAAACACAAGACACTTTGGTAAACAAATGAAAATCACTTTAAAAAATCTCTCCAGTATCATATTTGTACCAATGTACATCTACACACACACATATATATATATATATATACAGTCAAGCCGAAAAGTCTGCACACCCCTTTCACCTTCTCCACGTTTTATTACGTTACAGACATATTCTACAATAGATTGAGTTATTTTTTTGTCTCGAAATTCTACACAAAATAGCCCATAATGACAAAGTGAAAACAGGTTTTTAGACATTTGTGCTAATTTATTAAAAATCAAAATGTAAAATATCATATGTACACAAGTGTGCACACCCTTTGATATGACACCCAAAAGTGAGCTGAGGTGCATTTTGTTTCCACTGATACTGCTTGAGATGTTTCTACAAATTGGAGACCACCTGTGATAAATTCAATTGATTGGACATGATTGAGGATTGCCAACACCTGCCTATATAAGGTCCCACAGTTGACAGTGCATGTCAGAGCAAACTCCAAGCCATGAGGTCAAAGGAATCATCTGTAGACCTCAGAAACAGGATTGTGTCAAGGCATAGATCTGGAGAAGGGTACGGAAAAATCTCTGCAGCATTACAGATCCCAAAGAGCACAGTGGCCACCATCATTCGTAAATGGAAGAAGTTTGGAACCACCAAGAATCTTCCTAGACCTGGCCGCCCGGCCAAACTGAGCAATCGGGGAAGACGGGCCTTGGCCAGGGAGGTGAGCAGGAACCCGAGGGTCACTCTGACAGTGCTCCAGCGTATCCTTGTGGAGATGGGAGAACCTTTCAGAAGATCAACCATCCAGGCAGCACTCCACCAATCAGGCCTTTATGGTAGAGTGGCCAGACGGAAGCCCCTCCTTAGTAAAAGGCACATCACAGCCCGCTTGGAGGCACCTAGAGGACTCTCAAACCATGAGAATCAAGATTCTCTGGTCTGATGAAACCAAAATTGAACTTTTTGGCCTGAATACCAAGCGTCACGTCTGGAGGAAACCAGGCACCGCTCATCACCTGGCTAATACCATCCCTACAGTTAAGCATGGCGGTGGCAGCATCATGATGTGGGGATGTTTTTCAGCAGCGGGAACGGGGCGACTAGTCCTGATAGAGGGAAAGATGAATGCAGCTAAGTACACCGAGATCCTTGAAGAAAACCTGCTCCAGAGCGCTCTGGACCTCAGACTGGGGTGAAGGTTTACCTTCCAACATGACAACGACCCGAAGCACACAGCCAAGAGAACAAAGGAGTGGCTTCGGAGAAAGTCTGTGCATGTCCTTGAGTGGCCCAGCCAGAGCCCAGACCTGAATCCAATTGAACATCTGTGGAAAGAGCTAAAAATGGCTGTGTACCGACGCTCCCCATCCAACCTGACGGAGCTTGCAAGGATATGCCAAGAGGAATGGGCAAAAATGTCCAGAAACAAGTGTGCCAAGCTCGTAGCTTCTTTCCCAAGATGCCTTGAAGCTGTAATCGCTGCCAAAGGTGCAGCAACCAAGTATTAGGCTAAGGGTGTGTACAGATACGTATGTAACCCCTAAATAACCTATTTTTGTCAGTAAAATAAAATTGCATATTTTCTAAAAACCTGTTTTCACTTTGTCATTATTGGCTATTGTGTGTAGATGTTTGAGGCAAAAAATGAACTCAATCTATTGTATAAGTCTGTAACGTAATAAAACATGGAGAAGGTGAAAGGGGTGTGCAGACTTTCCGGCTTGACTGTATATATAGATGCAATCATATACACATACATATATACAATACATTGTGTATAATCAAATATAGTGGTCATATATTGTTTTTAGGCCTCATCATTCCCCCTCATGCATTTATCTGTAAGAATACCTGGGTGGAAGATGAGGGGCACTCCCTCAATCTCCCTGCCCTTACACCCTGCACAATGCCTACCAGGATTATGTAATTACTGTTTATACTAATAATATTTAGACACATTCTGGATGATTATTATACCTGAATTTTCTTCCACAGCTCCCACGGCAATCGCTGGGTTTTTTGTTTAAAAGGAGGTTGAGACCGGATAACAGGGAGTTCACTGGCGTCTCTCCTTTTCATTGTGTTGTCGGTCAACTCTTATATCCTCGTTACACGCATCCATTGCCCACAACATTAACGTGATCCACATGAACCAGGACAGGGAGAGAGCTTGTCACTCGTTTTCAGGGTCTCTGCTCTTCTCCACTTTTTCTAATTGCTTTCGAACGTGAAATGTATACCGTTCTAAACAAACAAAAAACACGCGAAGTTGGTCCGTTCAGTACCGCGCACTCTCTAGCTATTGGCTGCGCTTTGAAAGGTCAGCGACTGGAGGGGTCAAAGTTGAATTTGGTTGAACTTTGAGCCCAGCGCAAGTGCGCTGCGCTCACCGCTTACCAGAGCGCAAAGCGGCAAACGATTCTCCATTGATATCAAGGGTACTTGCCGCCTATGCGCGCCCGATGTGAAAGTAGCGTGACCCTGGTTTCTCATTGGCCGCGCATAGGCAGCAAGTGCCGTTGATATCAATGGAGAGTCGTTTGCCGCTTTGCGCTCTGGTAAGCGGTCAGCGCAGCGCATCTCCACTGCCTGCGCTGCGCTCAAAGTTCAACCAAATTCAACTTTGACCCCTCCAGTCGCTGACCTTTCAAAGCGCAGCCAATAGCTAGAGAGTGGGTGGTACTGAACGGACCAACTTCGCGAACCCAAAACGGAGGAGAAATGAATTATGTGCGTGACCGAATTCCCCGAGTTGTATCAATCGAACTTGCGGGACTACCGTAATTTAAATTTTAAAAAAATTTGCATGGCGAAACATAAGTTTTCAATTGGGGCTACCAGGTTTGTAACAAATAAGCACTACTACATTGATATCTACCAGATTATTACCAGGCTGCGCTAGCTCACTACGTTAACTATCGATAGCCAGGATGGCATTCTATATTACGGTCAGCAGATAAGTGTTTTTTGTTTGTTTAGAACGGTATACATTTCACGTTCGAAAGCAATTAGAAAAAGTTGAGAAGAGCAGAGACGCTGAAAACGAGTGACCAACTCTCTCCCTGCCCTGGTTCAATGTGGATCACGTTAATGTTGTGGGCAATACTGAATGAAATTAAATCACATGTAAATAATAAAGGCGATGGCCTTTCGTTGCTCCAAACTCACGTACATGGTAACAAAGATTCTTGTAAAATGACTGGTATAAAGTTGCTTTTAAAATACCCGTCCCGGATACGGATAGGCCCTATGTATTGTTTTTGCCGCTTCGCTCTCTGCTTGCGCTGACCATAGCGGCAAGCTGCCACTCATGCCCGCCCTATGTGAAAGTTAGGTGAGACGCCGTTTTTCTTGGATTGGCCTTGGTGGGCGTTTTCCCTTTTGTCGGGGGAGACGCTGTTTGTGTAAGGTAATTATCCTGTTCTATATGACGACTTGTTTGTGTTAATGGTTATCGTTATTCTGTTGTTTATGCTGTCGGGTAAGTGAGGACTAGGTAAAAGGTGTATTTTCTGAATCCAGCAGTTTTAACAGCCAACGCCCTCGTTTTTAATGTTCAGCACTCTGAATACCGAACACAAGTGGCATCAACGTTTAAAACTCCTCACTTATCCAACACTTAAAATTTATTTATTTGATTTAATTTGTTAATGATTATCAAGGATATCAATTAAATCGACAAATTCATTGATAGGCAGAGCAGCCTGTTGGATCAACCTTTATCAAAATGTACAACTCACAACCAGATCAAAATTATGAGATTTATTAAGTTACAACCAGTATTCAATGCCTTAACTAAAGACGTAGGTTCAACTACCTTAACAAACAATCGATGCTACAGACATGGACAAGTTACAGTCACAGAAGAAATTAATGAAAGACAATACCAGACCACAGCTTGTTTCTCCAAAGGTAATCCACAGAATGCCTAACACCAAAGTCCCAGAACCAACAGACAGAAGAACATTCAAGAAGTCCAGGGATGAAATGTAAAATTCCACACTCCGCAAACACCACCCAGATACAAGACTCAGATGAAACTCCAAAAACCGAACTCAAGTTCTTTCCTTCCGCGCCCATAGAAATACCTCCACAGAAAGGGCATCCCTGTCCTGATTGGGTTAAGGTGTGGGGGGGCAGGGGAAGAGGGGTCAGTGAGTGGGAGAGAGACAGAGAGCGACAGAGATAGACAGAAAAAAGGGGGGGGGGGGTACTTTTTTATATGTAAATATTAGATATCCTACAATGCACTGTTAGTACTGTTTTAAGTTGGCTCGGAAACATGCAAAACCACAATTGTTACTTAATACACAGACTCACTTTGTTCACTCTGTCCCGATTCCTAAAAGGGAATGTCAATTATTCTCCCTTCCTCATTGTGTCAATACCGGGGGTTACCGGCGTTAAGATACTCCGTGACACGGGAGCTGCCCAATCCTTCCTTTTAGAGGATGTACTGCCCTTTTCTGACAGCACCTCTCTTGGTGCTAGTGTACTCGTGCATGGCTTTACCATGGGGTATGCTGACGTGCCCTTACACAAAGTGACGTTGGAATCTGAGATGGTAAATGGTGATGTCATCGTGGGTATGCGTCCTGATCTGCCTGTTCCCGGTGTGTCTTTTATTTTGGGGAATGATTTGGCTGGCGGTAAGGTTTTTACTTCCCCTGAGGTTGTTAGCGAACCCATTGCAAGCTCCCCTGACACACTCGAGCAGGCTTATCCGGAGGTTTTCCCCACGTGCCATCACACGAGCCATGACCAAAAAGCTCGGTGACATTGTTGATTTGAATTAAACTTTCTTATGCAGACCTGACTCAGAGCCCCTCACGTCCTCGCAAGAGATGACTGATGTGAAGTTGAGCTCTGACCCAGTGAAAATAGATACATTGTCTGACGAACCACCAGCATCAACATCACAGCCTCAGCATCACGCCGATGCCCAGCGTAAGTCACACTGACCCGCGAACCACAAGAAATTTAAATATGAGTGTGTACTTGTGACACTAAAAATGGTCTATACCCTACCTTTGCAAGATGGGGTTTGTGGGCTACATAGCATCAACTCTTACAGAGTACATATGGTCCTTATTGGCAGTTTGTAAACATTTTCAAGGGGGATGGTGGGGCGATGGCGGTTTTACAAAGGAGATGGTTTTTGTCAATTATTTTAACAGGAGTGATGGCATCCCCCCTCAAATCGACCCCTGCCTATTGGACTCATATGTACTCTGTCAGAGTTGAATTAACACTGGACATTTTACTGCGTATGTACCAATGCTTGGCTTGTTATTTTTGATAGGGATCCCCCAGTGTTCCCCTCCCTTGTCGTCATTGTTGATAGTATTGGTGATTAAATGCAGTGATTTTTGTGTCCTGTACTAGTTTAGCTGCTTAACGGCAGTGTGGCTGATCAGCTGTGCACATAATTTGCTAATCTGTGAACTGTGGAAGGACAGCTGTGCATTTCAGCAGCAGTTAAACATTTGCAGTAACACATTATCCCAGGTGACAGGAGTCCTGAGGGACTTGTGGTGGACCTGTGTTTACACAGGTGGAAGAAATCTTGGGAAATGAGTCATAGGCATCCAAGTCTTCCAGGTACTGGGTAATCAGCGTGTTATAGGGTCGCTGAGAGAGACAATTAAGTTTGGAAATAAATCTGAGCACATCACACTAACATTGGACGGGGAGCACGTAGGCTGGTGTAGGCACGTCTACGAAGCAGAACACTCATTTGCATTCAATGTCTCCTCGTCTCTTAGACAATCTGTGCTAACTGGCCTCTCTTTCTGCATATCCCACAGCATTCACTATCGCCTCGACCAAGAACTGCTGTTTCGATTTCTTTACAGGAGATATTCCCAGCGACAAAATCGTGTCCGTGCAGAAAATTTCCTCTGGCTGTGCTAAGCCAGGATTTATGTAAGTCTCTGTGGAACTGCATGAGTAGGGTTTCTGTAATATCCATGGTACTGCGAGTAATGTCAGTCGTAGTATGTGTGAAAATCCCTGCCTGCTTCTGACCAACTGCTCTCAACCCTCCATCTCCACAGAGTTAAAACCAAGAAAGGGAGATCATTTTGCATGGGCCCGGACTTCCAACTGAAGCAAAAGCAAATAGAGTAAGGCTGCCAGCAGAGGGCGCCACATGTTCTTGCTGTGTCATTGTGGTTTTTGCTTAATCTTCACATTAAGTTAGTTTTATAAGTTTGAGAGCATAGCACAATCCTGTCGTGGTTTATTCATGATGTTACGGTCGCTTGTTGTAAAGTTGTCACCCCTGTTTTCTCCTTTCCCTTTTTAGGTCCGCCTCCCCGGACTTAATTGGCTCCCATGGCAATCACCGGGTTTTTTGTTTAAAAGGCGGTTGAGACCAGATAACAGGGAGTTGCTTCACTGGTGTCTCCTTTTCATTGTGTTGTCGGTCAACTCTTATATCCTTGTTACACGCATCCATACACATCCCATGCATGCACGCACGCATCCATTCATACGCTTGGTATTGTTATTTTTTAATAAAATGTGTTTACTTTTGTGTCTGTCCATTTATGTTGCGGTTGGGTCAGGGCCCTGACCGTAACATAAATTGGGGGCTTCGTCTGAGAATTGGACGTTTTTTCAAGCCATTTGTTTAGCCATTAGTTAGTCGTTTGCTTTGTTTTTCTTGGATTGGCCTTGGTGGGCGTTTTCCCTTTTGTCGGGGGAGACGCCGTTTGTGTAAGGTAATTATCCTGTTCTATATGACGACTTGTTTGTGTGAATGGTTATCGTTATTCTGTTGTTTATGCACTGTTAGTAGTTTTCAGTGTGATGTTTCTAAATAGCTTTAGTGGTGATGTGGCGCTGGGTGCGCGTTTCCATATCTGACGTGGCAATCTGTAAGTTGCGCGTCTTTAGAGGCGGTCATTTTGTCCTGGTTTAGATCTTGCCTTGATGCACTCTGTACTATTTGAATACTGACGTTCCTTACCTGTTCAAAAGTAGCGATTGATCCCTGTTGGGATGTTTAATGGTATTCGCTTTGTTTTGCGATTACCGTCTTGCTTCTGGTTGAGGTTGGAGCTGTCTCACACGTTTGTAGTACTGTTTGCCTTTGGTTGGCGGTTTATGAGCTATTATATTTATTAGTGATGGTAATTAGCTTTTTCTGGTACGATTTTGGTGTGAGCTACTTGTCTTGTCCTATTGTTTTGTTAAACATAGGCTTTTTGGTAAGGCATTCTGCTGGATTGCGCACACATGTTGAGTAGTGACCTTTGTTGCATTCTTGTGCGCTACCCTGCTATATAATCTCATGTAGATTTTGGTCCGTGTTTTCTTTAGTATGTAGAGTTTATTCAAGATGGCGGCCAAAATCCAAAATGGCCACCAAAATTACCTTTAGGAGATTTATACTGCCTCGTAGTGTTTCCTGTCAAGGTTTTTTCAGTGGTTCTGTCATCCTGAACATATATCCTTTGAGATTAGCTTGGGAGCCACCCAGAAAATTTTGACAGGAAAAACTATAAAGGCAGTATAAACCTAATTAATTTAATTTTGGTAGCCATTTTGATTTTTGGTGGCCATCTAGGATTTTAGGCCAAATCCTGGGTGGCTCCCAAGCTAATCTCAAAGGATATACAGATCCTTTCCAAAAAATTAGAATATCATGGAAAAGTTTTTTTTCTTCTTCCATAATTCCATTCAAAAAGTGAAACTTTCATACATTATAGATTCATTACACACAAAGTGAAATATTTCTAGCCTTTGTTTCATTTTTCATAATTTTGGCTTACAGCTCCAGAAAACCCCCAAAACAGTATTTCAAGAAATTAGAATAGTGTGTCGAAAATCAGCATTTACTTCAGTTATTTCAGAGAATGAGTGGAGTGGCTTGACTCGAGGAATCCGACAGTTGTAGCCCATGTCCCGGATACGTCTGTACGTGGTGGTTTTTGAAGCACTGACTCCAGCCTCAGTCCACTCCCTCTGCATCTCCGCCAAATTTTGGAATCGTCTTTGCTTGACAATCCGCTGAAGCCTACGGTCATCTCTTTTGCTTGTGCACCTTCACCTGCAACATTTTTCCCTTCCACTAAATTTTCTATTGATATGCTTGGACACTGCACTCTGTGAACAGCCAGCCTCCTTAGCGATGACCTTTTGTGGCTTACCCATCTTCTGGAGGGTGTCAATGATGGTGTCTGGCCAATTGTCAAGTCTGCAGTCTTCCCCATACTGAACCAAACTGAGATAAACTTTGCAGGTGTTTTGAGTAAATTAGATGAGTGTGACACTCAGTCTAAAACATTAATTCTCTGAAATAACTGAAGTAAATGCTGATTTTCGACACACTATTCTAATTTCTTGAAATACTGTTTTGGGGGTTTTCTGGAGCTGTAAGCCAAAATTATGAAAAATGAAACAGAAATATTTCACTTTGTGTGTAATGAATCTATAATCCATGAAAGTTTCACTTTTTGAATGGAATTTTGGAGAAAAAAAAACTTTTCCATGATATTTTAATTTTCTGGAAAGGATCTGTATGTTCAGGATGACAGAACCACTGAAAAAACCTTGACAGAAAACTCTATGAGGCAGTATAAACCTCCTAAAGGTAATTTTTAGAGTATAAATCTCCTAAAGGTAATTCCCTTCTTCGTATCTACTGTCTCTCTGATGACAAGGAGTGGGACGAAGGCGTTCCGTTATTGCTCTTTGCCCTCAGAGAGTCAGTGCAGGAGTCGCTTGGTTTTAGTCCGTCTGAGTTGGTGTTTGGCCATAACGTGCGTGGCCCGCTGAAACAGCTAAAAGAAATGTTTATGCTGTCTGACCAACCTCACAATCTCCTCGACTATGTCTCCAACTTTAGACTACGTCTTAAAAATGTCTGTGAGTTAGCGAAGAGTTCATTGGCTGTGGCTCAGAGCCGCATGAAGTCTCTGTTTGACCGACGGGCAAAAGTCCGATCATTTTCCCCTGGAGACAAAATATTGGCTTTTATCCCTGTTCCCGGCTCGGCTTTACAGGCCAGGTATAGTGGCCCTTACATGGTTCAATCTAAGGTCGGGGATGTGGATTACATCATTGCTACACCAGAGCGCAGAAAAAAGACTCGGTTATGCCATGTGAATATGCTCAAGGCTTTTCATGAGCGAGACTCTCAGTGCCCTGTGGCGCCCGTGCTGGCTTGCTCTCTCTCTCTCTCGCCAACCCCGGAGATGACTGGTGCGCTGTCATCCTCCCCGGAGGGGGATGTTAATGACGTGATTGGTCCTTCCAGGTGTCGAGTAGAGGGCAGGTTGCAGAACTCTGAGATGTTGTGTTGTCTGCCAGACCATCTTGCACATCTCTCGGCCACTCACAGAGCTGATGTAATGAGTCTCATTAATTCCCACCGAGCATTGTTCCCTGATGCACCGAGCCTGACATCCCTGGTTGAGCACGATATTGATGTCGGCGATGAATCTCCCATAAAACAGCACGCCTATCTTGTCAACCCCACTAAGCGTGCGCTCCTACAAAAAGAGGTAAAATACATGTTGGATGACATGAATGACATCGCAGAGCCCAGTACCAGCCCGTGGAGTTCCCCTTGTCTGCTTATTGATAAACCTGATGGGTCTTACCGTTTTTGTACGGATTATCGTCGGGTGAATTCCATAACAAAGCCCGACAGCTATCCTCTCCCGCAGATGGACGATTGTGTCGATCGCGTGGGGTGTCAGCATTTTTGTCGCCCTGTCTCCCCGCGCCAAGGAAATTTTGGCATTTGTTACACCGGACTCCTTTCTGCAATATAAATGACATTCATGACATTCGGATTAAGAAATGCACCGGCCACATTTCAGAGGCTACTTAACAGAGTCTTAGCTGGCCTAACTGGTTGCAAGGCTTACCTCGATGACATTGTGGTTTTCAGCATGACATGGGCTGACCATTTACATTATATGTTGCAGCTTTGTGACCGACTCCAGACTGCTAACCTAACCGTGAATTTAGCCAAATGTGAATTCGGTAAGGCTACAGTCACGTACCTGGGAAAAGTTGTGGGCGGCGGGTCCGTACGTCCGGTGGGAGCTAATTAGAGGCGATCTGCCATTACCTGGCTCCATCTGACCGAAAAGGGTTATGCCGTTTCCTCGGGATGGTCGGTTACTACCGTGGATTCTGCCAGAACGTTTCGGCAGTAGGTCCTCCTCTAACTGACCTCCTACACCAAAGGTGGACTTTCTTTGGTCTGAGGAGTGTCAGCGGGCTTTTGAGAACATTAAAGCCCTTCTCCCACGCTCCTGTGCTGTCCGCTCCTGATTTCTCTTGTCCTTTTGCCTTAACTGTGGACGCAAGTGACTTGGGTGCAGGTGCTGTCCTTCTACAGGAGACATCCGATGGTGTGGAACATCCCGTGTGCTATTTTTCAAAAAAATTTAGTGTCCATCAGCGCCGGTATTCCACTATCGAGAAGGAGGCCCTCGCTTTAGTCCTTGCGCTCCAGCATTTTGAGGTTTATGTCGGTTCCTCCTCGTTCCCCCTGGTCATCTACACTGACCATAACCCGTTGGTGTTCATCTAAAATCAGCGGTTAATGCGGTGGCGCTTGTTCCTGCAGGGCTTCGAGATCTTGATTAGGCACATCAAATGGAACGACAATTTCGTGGCAGATGCTTTATCAAGGGCATAAGCCAGCCTTGCTATTCAGCCACAATCAGCGTAAGTAGTTTTGTTTCTTTCTTTTCTTTCCCGTAAGTATTTGGCCGTTCACGTGTGTGTCCTGGCGCTTTTACTTACGCTGCTGTTGGTTGAAAAGCATATTCGTCCATTGTTTTATTCGACAGTCTTCGGCTGCCGTTTAGGTGGGGGGGTGTTACGGTCGCTTGTTGTAAAGTTGTCGCCCCTGTTTTCTCCTTCCCTTTTTAGGTCCGCCTCCCAGGGCTTAATTGGCTCCCACGGCAATCGCCGGGTTTTTTTGTTTAAAAGGCGGTTGAGACCGGATAACAGGGAGTTGCTTCACTGGCTTCTACCATAAGCCTATATAGCAAGAAAAGAGAGAGAGGGAAAAAAAAATAAAACACGACCCACAAACGTTGCTCAGGCTATAACTATAGCCGTAATAAACTCTATATACTAAAGAAACACAGACCAAAATCTACACGAGATTATATAGCAGGGTAGCGCACAAGAATGCAACAAAGGTCACTACTCAACATGCGCAAACCAGCAGAATACCTTACCAAAAAGCCTATGTTAAACAAAACAATAGGACAAGACAAGCAGCTCACACCAAAATCGTACCAGAAAAAGCTAATTACCATCACTAATAAATATAATAGCTGATAAACCGCCAACCAAAGGCAAACAGTACTACAAACGTGTGAGACAGCTCCAACCTCAACCAGAAGCAAGACGGTAATCGCAAAACAAAGCGAATACCATTAAACATCCTGACAGGGATCAATCGCTACTTTTGAACAGGTAAGGAACGTCAGTATTCAAATAGTACAGAGTATTTGCCAGCAGCCATACCACTATGCAATCTGCGCCTGCTGTATGGCTGAAGCTAAGCAGGTTGTGGGCTTGGTTAGTACTTGGATGAGAGACCTCTGGGGAAAACTAAGTTGCTGCTGGAAGTGGTGTTGGTGGGCCAGTAGGGGACAGTCTTCCCTGTGGTCAAATAAACCCCAATGCCCCAGTGCAGTGATGGGGACACTGTGCTGTAGGAGATGCCGTCTTTCGGATGAGATGTTAAACCGAGGTCCTGACTCACTGTGGTCATTAAAGATCCCATGACACTTATCGTAAAGAGTAGGGGTTTCCCCTGTGTCCTGGCTAAACTCCCAACCCAGGCTCATTCAATCTGCCACCTAATCATCCCCCAGTTTAATTGGCTAAAAAAAATTCTTCTCTCCCTCTCCACCTCAGCTGATGTGTGGTGAGCATACTGGCCGTTGCATCACCCAGGTGGGTGCTACACATTGGTGGTGGTAGAGGCGAGTTTCTCCCTCATCATTGTAAAGCGCTTTGAGTATCGAGAAAGGCGCTATATAAATGCCATGCATTATTATTATTATTATTATTATTATTATTACATCAAGGCAAGATCTAAACCAGGACAAAACGACCGCCTCTAAAGACACGCAACTTACAGATTGCCACGTCAGATATGGAAACGCGCACCCAGCACCACGTCACCACTAAAGCTGTTTACAAACATTGCACTGAAAACTACTAACAGTGCATAAACAACAGAATAACGATAACCATTAACACAAACAAGTCGTCATGTAAAACAGGATAATTACCTTACATAAACGGCGTATATATCATTTAATTTGTAACAGTCAAAATTTGTGAAACAAAAGAAGGAAAGAATCAGTCTGATGTGGAAATGTGAGCTGTGACAGTATATTTGCAGATTAATTCATATTTAATATTTGGCATTGTGCGCATCAACAGAGCACAGCAAGCGTGGGGAAGTGGAACTGACGCGCTGCTCGTGTAAGCGCGGGGGAGGAGATATAGGATGCACCAGACCAGGAACAGGGGGGTCCTTCCTGGAGGTCCCCTTCTGTACACTGGAGGCCAGGGGGAAATGCTTGAATGTGTGGAAAAATTAAAAATGAGTTTTTCCTTTTGTGACCGAGTGATTCACTGCTTTATATGTTAGGCTTATGCTGCGTCTCCAGTGTCTACTGAACTGCTTCATTCATGAGATGTACTGCTGTACTTTTAACAAATAAATGACATTTATATTAACAACCTCAAGTATGAAATGTTATTAAAGGTATCACATGAAGTATAAGAGTTAAAAGGCATTATGAACAACAGGAACCTTCACCCAATAAAGGAGGTGTATGTGTCTGAGTGTGTGCATATCAGCTTCATTGTGAATTAACGTGTGCATGTAGACTTTTATCTCACAAACAGCCAAGTCTTAGGTATTCTGGAACACTGTGCTCAGACTTTCTGTTACTCCACCTTGCCACTCCCCGACCCCTAAAAATAACCAATCAAGGGAGCTGTGGCATTGGCCAAGCCTGTTCATGTTTAATATTAATATTGTAGAGTTAGGCAGAGAGAATGTGATAAATTAATACATCAAAAAAGAATAAGTTGAAAACCGTGTACGTATAAAAAAAAGACAAAAAATAAGTAACTCATAGTCATATCCACCATTAAAAAGGAGGGTTTGGTCTGGAAAAGGTTCTGGAGATGAAGGAGTCCACACGAGGGTATCGGTGGCTCACGTAACACTCACACTCTGGACCTGGGGCGACTGTTACTGTGACAACGAGGTTCGGGGAGATGGTGTGGATCTGAGAATGTGTCTCATTAGTGTGTTGCCATGGTTCCCCTCTACAGTACCGTACAGCACAAGACTGGGCGACACCCAACTTCCTGCCAGGTGCGTGTGTTTTACTCAGAGTTAGGGGTATGTGTGTGTGTGTGTGTGTTATATGTTGTGGGTAAGGTATACTGGGAGTCGACTTTCCTAAAGGGACTTTTAGTTTCATTACAGTTAAAAAAAGAAACAAAAACATGTATACAGTCAAGCCGGAAAGTCTGCACACCCCTTTCACCTTCTCCACGTTTTATTACGTTAGACATATTCTACAATAGGTTGAGTTTATTTTTTGTCTCAAAATTCTACACAAAATAGCCCATAATGACAAAGTGAAAACAGGTTTTTAGACATTTGTGCTAATTTATTAAAAATCAAAATGTAAAATATATGTACACAAGTGTGCTATATTGATATTGCATGTCAGAGCAAACTCCAAGCAATGGGGTCAAAGGAATTATCTGCAGACCTCAGAAACAGGATTGTGTCAAGGCATAGATCTGGAGAAGTGTACGGAAAAAACTCTGCAGCTTTACAGGTCCCAAAGAGCACAGTGGCCACCATCATTCGTAAATAGAAGAAGTTTGGAACCACCAAGAATCTTCCTAGACCTGGCCGCCCGGCCAAACTGAGCAATCGGGGAAGACGGGCCTTGGCCACGGAGGTGAGCAGGAACCCGAGGGTCACTCTGACAGAGCGCCAGTGTATCCTTGTGGAGATGGGAGAACCTTTCAGAAGATCAACCATCCAGGCAGCACTTCACCAATCAGGCCTTTATGGTAGAGTGGCCAGACGGAAGCCCCTCCTTAGTAAAAGGCACATCACAGCCCGCTTGGAGTTTACCAAAAGGCACCTAGAGGACTCTCAAACCATGAGAATCAAGATTCTCTGGTCTGATGAAACCAAAATTGAACCTTTTGGCCTGAATACCAAGCGTCACGTCTGGAGGAAACCAGGCACCGCTCATCACCTGGCTAATACCATCCCTACAGTGAAGCATGGCGGTGGCAGCATCATGATGTGGGGATGTTTTTCAGCAGCGGGAACGGGGCGACTTGTCCTGATAGAGGGAAAGATGAATGCAGCTAAGTACACCGAGATCCTTGAAGAAAACCTGCTCCAGAGCGCTCTGGACCTCAGACTGGGGCGAAGGTTTCCCTTCCAACATGACAACGACCCGAAGCACACAGTCAAGAGTGTAAGACGGGAGTCAATGTGGGAAAGGCTGCCATGTGTGAAGACGCTTCAAAGGACCAGAGGGCCTTGTAATGAAACAATATAACTCCGACTTCCTTTGGGTTTTCATCCCATTTGTTCTAAAGGATGTCCTCATCTGGGAAAGGACTGTGATAAGTGGAAACTGGACTATGTCATGGGTGGGAATGTGTGTTTAGTGGCATTTATGGCACAGGGGTCGTGGCGCAAGGAATGTCCTACCCGACCATCTGTGACCTTTTCCACTTTGATCCTTCGAGCCTCACACGTGACTACGGACAATACCACAGTGCCCTCAGGCTGGCACCTCAGTTCATTGCACCCCCCTTCTCTCCTGGATTAAGACTCAGTTTAAATGGTCAACAGACCCTGTAAAACTTACTAACATTGCACATGTGATTCTTATATTGTTACATTATGTCTTATGTAGTAGTAACAGGAATTGCATGTAAAATGGTTCATCAGAAGGGAATTTTCATGACAACTGCAACATAACAATATTTAATCTGGTAATAATAATCACAATGGTAAGCTGTTTGGTATGGATGTAATTCGGTAAAATCAAGGAATCAAATGAGATACATTTCATACCAAATGGAGTTTAATAAAACATAGTTCCAATAACTCAGGAAAAACTGTAACACTGGAATGTCCTCTCTGGTAATCAACTCCTTTTCCCCTCACCCTACTCAGCAACGGTGGGGGTCTAGATTCCCGATTCGACCACACCTCCAGGTTAATTTATGGCACTGCCGCCTGGTTCAAACGCAGGATTTGGCTTAAAAGAAAGGGAAACAAACTGATCTGGGAGCATCGTAACCGATCTCCCGCACCGTGCAGATTGTGTGCATACTCTATGTGTTTGTGTTTGGAATATCGCAATTCGATTTCCCACACCTGTGCAGATTTCTGTGGGTGTGTGTAGCTGAAGCAGGCCGGTAAGATATTTACTCTGTGTTTCTTTTCTTAATTTGTATGTTTTGTAATTGACCTAATTTTAAGATAATGACCTACCTGCCTGTGAATAAATTCTTATTATTTTAACTTGCGTGGTCTCCATGACTCTAATCCTTTTTTATACCCTTTCAGCCTAAATTGCGACTGAATACTCAGGGAAAATTCTGACCAATGACCAACTGATCAGTGGCGGGGTACAGAAAGTGGAATGACTAAGTTGGATAGGCGGCTAAGGTCGGCCATTAACAGGATTAGTTGAATGCACGGCTCTGGGAATTTGACGTGGAGAGCCCATGGACGTTTTACGTCGGTTCTTGTCAAATTAGCCTTAAGGAGCCCTTTGAGTGCACGCTGACCTGGGCTCGCAACTATCGATGTAAAATATAATACATGTATTGTGTTGGCCAGACCCCAACCTCTGAGTTTCTCCACCGAACTGAGATTCGGCAATAGTGCTAATCCCGGGAGCATATATTGAGTAATGGTGGCATACAAGGAAGAGTCGAGTGTACTCACTCTGAGCTTCACGCATGATTAAAGTAAATTCTAAATTATATTTTAATATAGAGTCGAGTAAACCAATTGTAACTGTTACGCTTACTGTTTGGGATCATAGATATATTCAATGTGTCGTTCAGCTCATGTGTGTGTGTTCTAATGCTTCCATTGGAATATTGACATTTGGACGACAGGTCGGATATATCCGTGATGACAACATGGCCCCGTTTACGAACGGAGAATTATAAGAATCGTACTGATCCGTTTCAGGCCTGTCTTAAGCGGGATATGGAGCAGCGCATTCATATCTGACTCATGGCGACGGACTCAGTATATTCTTAAATGTACTTGTAATATACACTACTCACAAAAAGTTAGGGATATTTGGCTTTCGGGTGAAATTTATGGAAAATATAAGTTCACGCTACAGTGATATTATACGTATCATGAAGGTAGGGCATTTAAGTAGAAGCATGCAATGGTGATTTCCTCATCTCAAACAATTTATTGAAACAAAAGCCAACAACAGTGGTGGGTATACCACAACAAAAATGTCAATGTCTCAATAACTTGTCATGTGCCCTTGAGCATCAATTACAGCTTGACAACGACGTCTCATGCTGTTCACAAGTCGACTTATTGTCTGCTGAGGCATGGCATCCCACTCTTCTTGAAGGGCGGCCCTCAGGTCATTGAGGTTCTGGGGTACAGAGTTACGAGCCTCTACACGGTGAGTCAGCTGATCCCATAGGTTTTCTATGGGATTCAGGTCTGGAGAAAGTGCAGGCCACTCCATTTGAGGTACCCCAGTCTCCAGCAGCCTTTCCCTAATGATGCGACCTCGATGAGCTGGAGCATTGTCGTCCATGAAGATGAAATTAGGCCTGTGTTGTTCATGCAGGGGCACAATGACTGGATTAATGATGTTATTCAGGTAGTATGGGCTTGTCACTGTACCATTCACAAAGTGTAGGGCAGTTCTGTATTGACTAGACACACCTGCCCACACTGTAACACCGCCACCACCAAAGGGTCGTCTGGTGACAACAGTGGCTGATGCATAGCGCTCTCCTTGACGTCTCCAACATCGTTGGCGGCCATCATTTCTGCTCAACGTGAATCGACTTTCATCAGAGAACAGCACTGAGGCCCACTGGTCCCTCGTCCAGCGTAAATGCTCCCTGGACCATGCAAGACGATGACGCCTGTGCCTGGTGGTGTGGTCAGGTACCCTTGCAGGTCGTCTAGCACGCAGACCACGCTGATGTAAGCGGTTTCGAATGGTCTGACGTGACACTTGGGTGCCTCTCACCTCCCTTAAATGTGCCTGGAGTTGAGTGGCATTCATCATCCGGTTCCGCAGGGCACTGTTCACAATGAAGCGGTCATCAGTGTGGGATGTGGCCAAAGGACGTCCACTTCTATGCCTTTCTGTGACTCTTCCAGTCTCTCTGTATCTCTGTTGCAACCTGCTGATGACACTCTGTGACACTCTAAGCTCAGTGGCCACTTCCCTCTGAGAACATCCTGTTTGAAGCCTCGCAATGGCGAGGTACTGTTGATCAATTGTTAGGTGTCATCTTGGTCTCATGATGTCAAAATGTGAACAGCATGATGAAGAGGACTGTTTAAATACCAATTCTAATTGAACCAGGAAATTTATTGGTCGATTCATGGATCAAACACCTGTTGTGAATTTTGCCGTTCAGCTCCTTGTTAGAGAACAGCAAGTTGTGCAAAAAGTACTGAAACATTGAATAGTTGGACATGTGCATTCAAAAGTTTAGAGAAGGTCAAATTAATTTCACCTGTAAAGGTTATAGTGCATTTTAGGTTCATCCTGAAATTTCACCCGAAAGCCGAATATCCCTAACTTTTTGTGAGTAGTGTATACATGACCGGAGGATAAATCACTGAACTCTTTTTTATTTACATCACAACAGCAAAGGAAAAACATATTTACTCCTTCCCCTCCAGCTATTCCCTCATTGGTCTAGCTGTGCGGGTTCTACAAGAGAACAAAGGAGTGGCTTTGGAGAAAGTCTGTGCATGTCCTTGAGTGGCCCAGCCAGAGCCCAGACCTGAATCCAATTGAACATCTGTGGAAAGAGCTGAAAATGGCTGTGTACCGACGCTCCCCATCCAACCTAATGGAGCTTGCAAGGATATGCCAAGAGGAATGGGCAAAAATGTCCAGAAACAAGTGTGCCAAGCTCGTAGCTTCTTTCCCAAGGCGCCTTGAAGCTGTAATCGCTGCCAAAGGTGCAGCAACCAAGATTAGGCTAAGGGTGTGTACAGATATGTAACCCCTAAATAACCTATTTTTGTCAGTAAAATAAAATTGCATATTTTCTAAAAATCTGTTTTCACTTTGTCATTATTGGCTATTGTGTGTAGATGTCTGAGGCAAAAAACTAAATCTATTGTAGTATAAGTCTGTAACGTAATAAAACGTGGAGAAGGTGAAAGGGGTGTGCAGACGTTCCGGCTTGACTGTATCTATGGGTCCAAAACCCCTATGCAAAACATGTCATAAAATGAATAAATTAGTTTTTTTCATTACAAAACAAATACATTTGCTCCTTCTGATGGCTTAAGATAAAAACCATTGATATCACAGTGTTACATTCAACAAAATATGTTGCCTAATCATTCACTCTTGTACCTCAATAAAACATTACTTGTCCCTGTACTCTACAGTATGTATACTTTTGTCCTGTGATTGCATTTTTTGAATCTTTTAAATTTTCCTATTCATAATGACTCCCAAGGAAATTTTTTACCTTAATCTACCACTTATCAGCCATAGTAAATTGGAATGAGCATTTGTCATGCCCTAAGAGACAAGTATACGCCATAGCCTATATTACGTACGATAACATGAACATAAAATAGTATTCCACCATCTGCAAAATGCTGCCATATGTTCTATCTTCAATGAACATCGGTAGCCTACATCAGAAATACATTTAACGATTGCACTACAGTATGTGAAATGCACTCAAAATGCGAAAATAACAATAGCTATCAAACATATTGGAAAGACAATGCTCGAGTGGAAACACAAACGTACATATGTAGCCAGCGAGACCAACGGTATTTTAGACGCAAAAATACTTCCATATCGCAAAAGGGAAACTCCCCTCCATAATGCGTATTCTATAGAGCTTGCTAATACTAGACAGATAAAACGAAAACTGCTGTTACGCTGGGCTGCAGTAAATTGCTCAAAGCACCCAAAAAGAGTTGGCATATACCATTGCGAAGGTTATAATGTACTCTATTGGATTAAAAAGCCGACAATTAAACCAGAATGAACTGTAATGCATGAGACAGGCTTACAGGGCATGGGGGTATTATGCAGCGACGTTTCAGATAGTGTAATAGTGTTGTATATTTCTCAAACCGATTGTAAAAGACAATAAATAACAACTGAATTTTGAAAGGAACATCTCGATGTGTAAAACCAATGGTAGGATTGTACATTTATTTCATATTTAGTAGCATATATTGCTAGTAGAATACATGGTAGAATGAGATAGTACTTTCACAGTTTATTTTGCATTTGAGTGCGCAGGGCTTTTCACGGCTTTTCTGGCATACGATCAGGCTATTTTTGGGTTTATCTCGTTGCTATGACGTTATTCTAACTTTATATGATGAATAAATATATTTATGAACTCAAACATAGACGCTATTGTCCACTATGTCACGCATAGGTAGGTATAGACTAGGTGGGGGGTTGCTTGATAAATGGACTTGCTACAGGGAAATAGTGACACTTAGAAACTACGTATTCGGCAGTAGCAGCGAATGTCTCAGTTGAGCAAAAAGCTTCCGCCGGCGTCACCTTCTAGGCAAAAGAGTTAAATGGATCTGTTAAATAATTTTCTTATCTTTTTTAAAATAATATAGCACAATAAGCACAATGTGAACATGGGGTGTTTATTGTACATGGCATCCATAGCTATTTCGATATAATCTGGCTTAAGAGGGTAAATAATTCCTCTTAACATGACAAGCACCTAATTAAGAAAAATTAACAGCTTGTTAAAATTCTGGGATTTCAACTGTGGTTGCAACAGCATACACAGGGGGTCCCCAGGACCGGTTTGGGAACCCCTGATCTAACGTGCATGATTCCAATTCAGACCAGCAAATTGGCTAAAGCTCACGCTGTTCGACTAATTGGGTGTCAGCTGAAATGAACGTGAACTTTTTAGCCGATTTGAAATCACGCACTCTCTGGGTTAGCTAACGTTTACAGGGAAACTATGCTAGCAATAACGTTAACTTACCTTGCCATGTTCTCAAATTTGAAGGCGTTTTTGAATTCCGCAGCAGACATTTCAGGCGATAAGAATGTCCTCTTGCTCCAATATAATCGAAGATATCCCTTTTATATGGCCATGGGTAACGTTAAACAGGCGATAAACCACCGACAGTTGAATTGCCGAACGGGACCTGGCGCCCTTTTCTTTTCAAAATAATTATTTTCTTCTTTGTTTTTTATTGCCGGTTTACAAATCAGCTTTTGGTGCATTACCGCCACCTACTGGGCAGGAGTGTGGTCCTAAGATTTTATCTTCTTTCCCCAAAATGTACTAGCTACTATTAATATTGGAAGAGAAATAATACATATTATATATACATGTATATACATAATGCACATAAAACCTAATAATGATAATAATAAATAAATAAGTAAGTAAAACTCTAAATTAACTTAGAGCTAGTACTAAATTTATGTTGTTGTGCAATTATAATATTGATAAAATACCAGTTAAATTGTTGAATTTTGACAAACAGATTATTCTCGCTTGGTCTTTGGCTTAAAAGCACAATTTCTCACCCCACAAATACTTCATTTGGAATAATATGGATATTTTGTACAAAATTAAGTAATTGTTTATTAAGACGCGGTATGATGAGAATATTATTGTTACGATCCTGAAACGGGTCGAACCCAAGTGCAACGACCAAGAGGCAGATTCAAAAAAGGGGTTTTTTATTTAAGCTTTGGGGTAGTCCCAAAGCTGTACAGAAGGTATAAGAAAACAGGTTAGTACATAGAACACAAAAATCCCATAGGGACTGCTCCAAGCCGGAGCTGGACTTGTAAGTCCGGTGAGTTCCAAGCCGGAACAAAAGGGCTGCCCTGCTGTTCCAAGCCGGAACTGGAAACAGGGATTGGACTGGAACTGAACAGGAACTGGACTGGAACTGGACCGGGAGGTCCACTCAGGAAACGAGTGCTGGAACAGAATATGTTCCAAGCCGGAACTGGACAGGAACTGGACTGGAACTGGACAGGAACTGGACTGGAACTGGACCGGGAGGTCCACTCAGGAAACGAGTGCTGGAACAGAATATGTTCCAAGCCGGAACTGGACAGGAACTGGACAGGAACTGGACTGGAACTGGACTGGAACGTGAAGTCCACACTGGAAACGGATGCTGGAACGGAATTCGTTCCAAGCCGGAACTGGAATTTACTGGAATGGTGGGTTAGCCACCGGGACGGTACTGTACTGGACCGCGAATATCACACTGGTGCAGGTTCTGGAAGGCGCGACTGTTCCAAGCCGAAACTGGACTTAAGTTTCACTGGAGAACTCCCTCCGGGACTGAACAGGAACTGGACCGGGTTATTGACTTGGATAGGGGGACAAAGCAGAGGTTACAGGCAGGGTATACAGACTGGGTATTTGCATGAGAGGTGAGGATGTTGAATAGTCCGCCGCCTGTCTAGCTGACGAACACACCCCACGGAGCTGGTGAGGTGTAGCTTGGGGAGACCTCGTATGAGCCGGCTGAACTCCAGGGATCCTGGAACCGTAACCACAGTACAGGAGGTAGCTGAGGCCGGACAAGAACAACAACGGAAGCGAGCTGGCAGGCTAGACAGCGGGTCTCTCCCCGAGCTGGAGGTGGGAGTACCGCAACACACTCACACAACATAAAGGGAAAACAAACACTGCTGCAGGGAGTTGGAATCGCGGCGTCTGGAGAGTTGAAGGGAGACAGGTAAGTAGCATGCAACAAAGACAGTTCAGGGAAGATAGCTACCAACCGCAGTTTACGTGAACAACATTTAGTGCAGCAAGCTGCACAAACTCCGGACCAGAAACGTGACAGGACATAGACAAGGTAGGTTAGTTAACGAACTGGCGCCGATTAGCAGCCAGCCAGGGGTTTAAATAGTGGATAAAATGAAAACATAAATGGGAAACAGGTGAGGTAATTAACAGGGAGTGATTACTAAACTCGAAGGTGAGGAATGTGAACACGGAGAAAGGAAACCGATAGGAGGAAACAAACGTGACAGAAAGCACGAACATGACAGGAAAAACGCCCATCCTGCAGCAGCAGGGAAAACACGGACAAGGGAATCCAACATGACACGGAGGGCAAACAGAAAAACCCGGAACACGGACAGGAAGGGAACGGAACGGAACGTTACAGTACCCCCCCCTCAATGTACGCCCCCTGGCGTACCAGGAGGCCTGGCTTTATCTGGGAAGAGTTTATGGAAATCCATGATAAGTGAATGATCCAGGATAAGGCTCTTGTGGAGCCACGACCGCTCCTCAGGACCATAACCCTCCCAGTCCACGAGATACTGGAAGCCCCGGCCCTTACGGCGGATATCAATAACACGGTTAACCGTGTAGGCCGGGGCGTTGTTGATCACTCGGACGGGAGGAGGAGGGATGGACGGGGTACTGAGGGGACTGGAGGAGACAGGCTTGATCTGGGAAACGTGAAAAACAGGGTAAACCTTGAGGGAGGTAGGGAGGGAGAGTTTAACTGAGACAGGATTCACTAAACAAATGATGGGGAAGGGACCAATGAAGCGGGGCTGGAGTTTTTTAGAAGAGGAGGGAAGGGAAATATTGGCAGTGGAGAGCCAGACCTGCTGACCGGCCCTATACCGCGGGGCTGCGGTCCTGTGAAGGTCCGCTAGACGTTGAGAATGGGATTTGGCGCGGAGGAGTGCGGTGCGCGTCAGTCTCCACATACGTTTGCATCTAAGCATGTGGGATTTTACAGAGGGGACAGCCACCTCCGCCTCCTGGGTAGAAAGAAGAGGGGGTTGATAGCCTAATGAGCATTCAAACGGAGATAACCCAGTAGAGGCACACTTAAGGGAGTTGTGAGCATACTCTACCCAGGGGAGAAAGCGGCTCCAAGAAGCGGGATTACGCACAGTGACACACCGCAGGGCGGCTCCCAGGTCCTGGTTCGCTCTTTCTGCCTGGCCGTTAGACTGGGGATGAAAACCAGAAGATAAGCTTGCCGAGGCACCCAGGGCCACACAAAACGCTTTCCAAACCCGGGAGGAGAACTGGGGCCCACGATCAGACACAATGTCCGAGGGGATCCCGTGCAGCCTGACCACATGCAACACCAGGAGCTCAGCGGTCTCAAGGGCAGACGGGAGTTTGGGGAGGGGAACAAAATGAACCGCCTTGGAGAACCGGTCCACTATTGTCAGAATAACGGTGTTACCCTCTGACAATGGCAGACCGGTGACGAAGTCAACGCCAATGTGACTCCAAGGACGGCCCGGGACAGGGAGGGGAAGGAGAAGACCAGAGGGGGGCTGGTGGGAGGCCTTACTCCTGGCGCACACAGAGCAGGCCAGGACAAAAGCACGGGTATCCCCCTTAAGGGTGGGCCACCAGAAACTCCTCCTGACAAGGGCGATCGTTCTGGCTACACCCGGGTGACATGCCAGGCACGAGGCGTGAACCCAATCCAGGACCTGGGAGCGGACGGAATTGGGCACAAAAAGGCAGGAGTTAGGGTTACTGCGGGGATCTGGTTGGGAGGTCTGAGCGGCCTTCACGATGCCCTCGATTTCCCAAGAGACCGCAGCCACCACACAGGAAGCCGGTAGGATGGGCTCCGGATCAGCAGGACTGGAGGGGAGGGAAAAAATACGGGATAAGGCGTCTGCCTTAACATTACGGGAACCGGGGCGGTAGGAAACAGAGAAATTAAAGCGGGCAAAAAATAACGACCATCTAGCTTGGCGAGCATTCAGTCTCTTGGCAGATTTTAAATAAATGAGGTTCTGATGGTCGGTTAAAACAATAAAGGGATTACCTGCCCCCTCCAGCCAGTGGCGCCACTCCTCAAGAGCCAGAAGTTCCCGATCCCCGACATCATAGTTTCGCTCCGCGGAGGACAGTCTCCGGGAGAAAAAGGCGCAGGGATGGAGCTTGCTATCCAGAGCGGCTCGTTGGGACAGAATGGCCCCCACGCCGGTGTCGGAGGCATCCACCTCAACGGTGAACTGACGTGAAGTGTCCGGGTGACAGAGGATAGGAGCTGAGGAAAACCGAGCCTTGAGCAGATCAAATGCACGCTGGGCATCGGGATTCCAACAGAAGGGTAGGGTAACAGAGGTGAGTTTAGTAAGGGGAGCGGCAATGACACTATAATTACGGATGAAGCGGCGATAGAAATTAGCAAACCCAAGGAACTGCTGAAGGTGCTTGCGGGAGGTGGGTTGGGGCCATTCTGTCACCGCCTTAATCTTAGCAGGGTCCGCCCGGAGACTGCCCTCCTCGATAATGAAGCCGAGGAACGGGACCGTGGAAACATGAAATGAACACTTCTCTGCTTTGACGAATAATTGATTCTCCAGCAGCCGCTGGAGAACCTCCCGGACGTGGATAACGTGTTCCTGGGGGGATTTGGAGAAAATCAGAATGTCATCGATGTAAACATATACACTCTTCCCGAGAAGGTCACGTAACACATCGTTCACCATGCCCTGGAAGACTGCTGGGGCGTTAGTAAGGCCGAAAGGGACCACCAGGTATTCGTAGTGGCCCAACGGAGTGTTAAAAGCAGTCTTCCATTCGTCCCCCTCCCGTATGCGCACCAAGTGATAAGCGTTACGGAGATCGAGCTTGGAAAACGTAACTGCTTGCGAGAGGGGTTCAAAGGCGGTGTTAATGAGGGGAAGAGGGTATTTGTTACGGATGGTGACTTGGTTCAGTCCACGGTAGTCGATGCAGGGCCGTAAGGAGCCGTCCTTCTTCCCAACGAAGAAGAACCCTGCACCGACCGGGGATGACGAGGGACGGATAATTCCTGAAGCGAGGGACTCGTGAATATACTCCTCCATTGCCAGTTTCTCCGGTCCCGACAGGCTGTAGAGGCGACCAGACGGCAGCTTGGCTCCCGCCAGCAGATCGATGCAACAGTCGTATGGCCTGTGAGGAGGTAAAGACAAGGCACGTGATTTGGAGAAAACCTGCACCAGATCGTGATATTGTTTAGGAACATTAGATAAATCGGGCGCCGGCTGCTCAGAACAGGGATTATTGGACCCCGGAGGGGGTAGAGCCGAGCGGAGACAACTGGCTAGACAGTGGGCACTCCACGCCAGGATACGACCGGACTTCCAGTCAATGTGAGGGTTGTGGAGGCGGAGCCAGGTCTGACCCAAAACAAGAGCAGATTGTTGAGAATGAATGAGCAGGAGCTGAATAGACTCTCGATGATTTCCAGATAAAACAAGCTGTATAGGAACTGTGGAGTGGGTGACTAGCCCCAAGCTGCGGCCGTCCAGAGCCAGAGCAGAAATAGGAGAAGGCAGAAGCTCCGTGGGAATGCCGGCCCTCCTGGCGAAGGAGATATCTATAAAGTTGGCATCCGCTCCGGAATCGATGAGAGCCGAGGAGGATGCGGTCTTGTCCCTCCAAAGGAGGGTAGCCTTGAATACAAGGCGATCCTGAGCTGCATGGTTAGGGATGATGGGGCTCGTCAGTACGCCCAGTTTCACTGGCGAGCCCAATCTTTTGGGCGGATGGGACAGGAGGCGATCTGGTGGCCAGGCTTGCCGCAGTAAAGGCAGGACCTGGTGCGGAAACGGCGCTGGCGCTCCTCGGGGTCGACCGAAACTCTGCCCAGTTGCATAGGCTCCTCCTCGGAGATGCCAGTAGACGCCCTAGATCCAGGAATAGCAGAGTGAAAGCGAACGTTAGGAGAGCCGGAGGGTAGGTGACGGCCAGAGCTTCCTCCACGCTCACGGGCCCGGATACGAAGGCGATTATCGACCGCAATGGCGAGGCTGATGAGACTATTAAGGGAGTTGGACTCCTCTCGAGTGGCAAGCTGGTCCTTGAGTTCCTCGCTAAGAGCTTGGCGGAACGCCCCCTGAAGGGAGGTGTCGTTCCATCCGGACTCCGCGGCGAGGGTACGAAACTGAATTGCCATCTCTGCAACGCTGCGCGTGCCTTGACGAACCTGGAGTAGGCGTTGGGTGGCGTCTCGCCCGCAGGTAGGGTGATCAAAGACGCGCCGCATCTCGGCGGTGAAGGCTGCGTAGTTGCTGCATAGCGGAGCCTGGCTCTCCCAGATAGATGTAGCCCACTCCAGGGCGCTTCCTCCCAAGCTGCTCATGACAAACGCGACCTTGCTGGAGTCGGAGGCGAAGGAGGTAGGCTGCATGCGGAACACTATGTCACATTTTAAGAGAAATTCCCGACATCTCCCCAACCCCCCGCGATATAACTCGGGGTGTTGCACTCGGGGCTCCCGGCTTGAAGTGGGAGCTGGGGCCTCCGGAAGGGGTTCAGGAGCGGGAGGAATGGGGCCCGTAGGAATTCGCGGTGACGGCCGGTGAAGTGAAAGTTGCGCCACCTGCTCCGTGATGCCCCTCAGCACCTCCAAGACGTCATCCAAACGGCGGCTCTGTTGGTCGCTAACCGCAGTTTGGCAGGAGAAGGCGTGGCGAATCTGATCAAGGTCGGCTGGGTCCATGTCTTTTGGCCAGTTCGTTCTGTTACGATCCTGAAACGGGTCGAACCCAAGTGCAACGACCAAGAGGCAGATTCAAAAAAGGGGGTTTTTATTTAAGCTTTGGGGTAGTCCCAAAGCTGTACAGAAGGTATAAGAAAACAGGTTAGTACATAGAACACAAAAATCCCATAGGGACTGCTCCAAGCCGGAGCTGGACTTGTAAGTCCGGTGAGTTCCAAGCCGGAACAAAAGGGCTGCCCTGCTGTTCCAAGCCGGAACTGGAAACAGGGATTGGACTGGAACTGAACAGGAACTGGACTGGAACTGGACCGGGAGGTCCACTCAGGAAACGAGTGCTGGAACAGAATATGTTCCAAGCCGGAACTGGACAGGAACTGGACTGGAACTGGACAGGAACTGGACTGGAACTGGACCGGGAGGTCCACTCAGGAAACGAGTGCTGGAACAGAATATGTTCCAAGCCGGAACTGGACAGGAACTGGACTGGAACTGGACTTGGACTGGAACGTGAAGTCCACACTGGAAACGGATGCTGGAACGGAATTCGTTCCAAGCCGGAACTGGAATTTACTGGAATGGTGGGTTAGCCACCAGGACGGTACTGTACTGGACCGCGAATATCACACTGGTGCAGGTTCTGGAAGGCGCGACTGTTCCAAGCCGAAACTGGACTTAAGTTTCACTGGAGAACTCCCTCCGGGACTGAACAGGAACTGGACCGGGTTATTGACTTGGATAGGGGGACAAAGCAGAGGTTACAGGCAGGGTATACAGACTGGGTATTTGCATGAGAGGTGAAGATGTTGAATAGTCCGCCGCCTGTCTAGCTGACGAACACACCCCACGGAGCTGGTGAGGTGTAGCTTGGGGAGACCTCGTATGAGCCGGCTGAACTCCAGGGATCCTGGAACCGTAACCACAGTACAGGAGGTAGCTGAGGCCGGACAAGAACAACAACGGAAGCGAGCCGGCAGGCTAGACAGCGGGTCTCTCCCCGAGCTGGAGGTGGGAGTACCGCAACACACTCACACAACATAAAGGGAAAACAAACACTGCTGCAGGGAGTTGGAATCGCGGCGTCTGGAGAGTTGAAGGGAGACAGGTAAGTAGCATGCAACAAAGACAGTTCAGGGAAGATAGCTACCAACCGCAGTTTACGTGAACAACATTTAGTGCAGCAAGCTGCACAAACTCCGGACCAGAAACGTGACAGGACATAGACAAGGTAGGTTAGTTAACGAACTGGCGCCGATTAGCAGCCAGCCAGGGGTTTAAATAGTGGATAAAATGAAAACATAAATGGGAAACAGGTGAGGTAATTAACAGGGAGTGATTACTAAACTCGAAGGTGAGGAATGTGAACACGGACAAAGGAAACCGATAGGAGGAAACAAACGTGACAGAAAGCACGAACATGACAGGAAAAACGCCCATCCTGCAGCAGCAGGGAAAACACGGACAAGGGAATCCAACATGACACGGAGGGCAAACAGAAAAACCCGGAACACGGACAGGAAGGGAACGGAACGTTACAATTATTTTGGTATGTCAATTATTGGATAAGAAAGGTTAAATATCCATGTTACTCCAAAAGTATTTGCAACAGTATTTGATACTATTCCTTCTGGTGTGCTTGTGCTTTTAAGAAGTTAAGAACTTATGTCTCTTTTTGATAGCCTGTTGGTAGGAAAAATCTTTCTCCTATTTACGTTATAATAATAACATACAAATCAGAGCCCTGTTTAAAAAATATTTGGTTTTAATGACTTCTGTTACCTGTTAATGGAACTGTGGTTTTGACGGTATCAATTGGAGAAAATTATCATTACCTTTGCATGCCATGACTTCCTGATGTCTGTGACCCAACAACATCAAAAGACTCTTGATATCTTATTTTCTGGTACTCTTACAAGCGATACTATAACGTCTCTGAATTTGAATGGATCTCTATGGGAATTGGGGGGTGGGACTAGATTTAGCTGTAAATGACACTGGAACAGTATGGAAACACATGGTTGGCTAAATGGCTCTAAGGTATCAAGGGTCTGATGTATGAAACAAGCCTTAAACCATCACTCTGCTGCCAGAAATTCAGTAGATATGGATGGATAACTTTAAGGGACCCAGATGTCACAGACATCAGGAAGTCGTGGCATGCAAAGGATATGTGACCAAATATTAAAAATAATTACTTTATTCTACATTATGTTAAGCAGTCTAATTTGTTTTGATGCCCGAAAATGGGGGGGGGGGGGGGGGGGGGGGGGGGCTATGTACAAAAGGTTCTATAATTTCTAAATGGTTCATCCGATATGGATGACAATACCCTCAAATTAAAGCTGACAGTCAACCTCATTGTGTATCCTTTCAAACTCGAAGTGCTGGAATACAAAACCAAAATAACAAATAAATGTGTCACTGTCCAATGAATTATGGTGCTCACTGTATAAGGTTCATATAGTGAGATAGGTCCAAGATTACAAGGTGGAAATGCCACAGATTTGTATGTGATAAAGTGAGACATGTTTGAGGTAGATAATGTAATTGTTTGTCTCATTTTGAGACTCCATTGTGATCTTGTACTACTCTCACTTTCTATTAGCTGAGACTCTAGAAAATAGACACTTGTGAGAGAGTTTAGAGAACTCATACAGTGATCACTGTGAGACAGATCCATGTCCATTTCTCAGGAGTGACAATTGAGATGTATGAGAAAATGTACAAAATACTGGGTACTCAGCGTGTTATAGGGGTCCCTGAGAGAGACAACTAAGTTTGGAAATAAATCTGAGCACATCACACTAACACTGGACGGGGAGCGTACTGCACGTAGGCTGGTGTAGGCACGTCTACGAAGCAGAACACAACTGTGCTAACTGGCCTCTCTTTCTGCATATCCCACAGCACTCGCTATCGACTAGCCCCAGAACTGCTGTTTCCATTTCTTTAAAGGAGGTATTCCCAGCGACAAAATCGTGTCCGTGCAGGAAATTTACTCTGGCTGTGCTAAGCCAGGATTTATGAAAGTCTCTGTGGAACTGCATGAGTAGGGTTTCTGTAATTTCCGTGGTACTGCGAGTAATGTCAATCGTAATATGTGTGAAAGTCCCTGCCTGCTTCTGACCAACTGCTCTCAACCCTCCATCTCCACAGCGTTACCACCAAGAAAGGGAAATCATTTTGCATTGGCCCGGACTTCCAACTGAAGCCAAAAGAGTAAGGCTGCCAACAGAGGGCGCCACATGTTCTTGCTGCGTCATTGTGGTTTTTGCTTAATCTTGACATTAAGTTAGTTTTATAAACTTGAGAGCATAGCACAATCCCGTCGTGGTTTATTCATGAATATCATTTAATTTGTAACTGTCAAAATTTGTGAAATAAAAGAAGGAAAGAATCAGTCTGATGTGGAAATGTGAGCTGTGACAGTATATTTGCAGATTAATTCATATTTAATATTTGGCATTGTGCGCATCAACAGAGCACAGCAAGCGTGGGGAAGTGGAACTGACGCGCTGCTCGTGTAAGCGCGGGGGAGGAGATATAGGATGGACCAGACCAGGAACAGGGGGGTCCTTCCTGGAGGTCCCCTTCTGTACACTGGAAGCCAGGGGGAAATGCTTGAATGTGTGGAAAACTTAAAAATGAGAGTTTTTCCATTACAGGCATTTAGCAGACGCTCTTATCCAGAGCGACTTACAACTTTTTATCATTTCTTTTACATATATTATCCAATTATACAGCTGGATATATACTGAAGCAATTCAGGTTAAGTACCTTGCTCAAGGGTACAACAGCAGTGTCCTACCTGGGAATCGAACCTGCAACCTTTCAGTTACAAGGCTAGTTCCTTAACCATTATACTACACTGCCGCACAGTCACTTTTGTGACCGAGTGATTCACTGCTTTATATGTTAGGCTTATGCTGTGTCTCCAGTGTCTGCTGAACTGCTTCATTCATGAGATGTACTGCTGTACTTTTAACAAATAAATGACATTTATATTAACAACCTCAAGTATGAAATGTTATTAAAGGTATCACATGAAGTATAAGAGTTAAATGGCATTATGAACAACAGGAACCTTCACCCAATAAAGGAGGTGTATGTGTCTGAGTGTGTGCATATCAGCTTCATTGTGAATTAACGTGTGCATGTAGACTTTTATCTCACAAACACCCAAGTCTTAGGTGTTCTGGAACACTGTGCTCAGACTTTGTGTTACCCCACCTTGCAATACCCCGACCCCTAAAAATAACCAATCAAGGGAGCTGTGGCATTGGCCAAGTCTGTTCATGTTTAATATTAATATTGTACAGTTAGGCAGAGAGAACGTGATAAATGAATACATCAAAAAAGAATAAGTTGAAAACCGCGTACGTATAAAAAAAAGACAAAAAATAAGTAACTCATAGTCATATCCACCATTAAAAAGGAGGGTTTGGTCTGGAAAAGGTTCCGAAGATGAAGGAGTCCACACGAGGCTATCGGTGGCTCACGTAACACTCACACTCTGGACCTGGGGCGACCGTTACTGTGACAACGAGGTTCGGGGAGATGGTGTGGATCTGAGAATGTGTCTCATTAGTGTGTTGCCATGGTTCCCCTCTACAGTACCGTACAGCACAAGAGTTAGGGGTATGTGTGTGTGTGTGTGTGTGTTATATGTTGTGGGTAAGAGTATACTGGGAGTCGACTTTCCTAAAGGGACTTTTAGTTTAATTACAGTTAAAAAAAGAAACAAAAACATATATATATATATATATATATATATAAACAGAGAGGTGAGCCTTCCTCATTCACAGAGTGACTCTGTGTCCCACTGTCCCAAATCTGCACACCTGTTTATGACAGTTATACTCAT
>CM056388.1:21968861-21971361 GCA_029718625.1 Synaphobranchus kaupii | reverse complement strand
ATTAGCTGCATTATGTTCATTTTTAAAGGGAGCAGCAGAGGGACACTTTGGAACAGATCCCGAGCAAACATGAGAATGGAAGTGGCAAAAAAGTATGTACATATTTCACAACCCGAACCAAAATGGCGTGTGTGCGTGTGCGTGCACATGTCTCACTTCGAGGCTTCTAGTTTCTGTTGTTCTAGTATACGCTGGAGCGCCTCCCAGTTGGACCTATCCTCCTCAAACAGCTTCCTCTTCTCCTCCAGCTCCTTATACTGCGCCTCCAGAGTCTTCTTCATCTGCTCATGACGCCTCTCCAACTGAGGAAGAGGAGAAGCTGTTACTCACAGACACACTCGAGCGCTCTCACACACACTCACACGTACACACGCACACAAGCCGCACCTCTGCTTCTGAATCCTTCAGCTTTTGCTTCTTCTCTTTGACCTTCATCTCAAACACCTGCTCCATCTCCGTCTCCATCTTCTTCATCTTCATCACATGTTCCCGCCTCTCCTCCTCCATCTGTGCCAGTGGGCTCCTGTGGGCGGAGCAGTAAAGGACCGAGGGGGAACGTAACCGTTTAACAGTCAACACAGAATATCCGTGTTACACTTACATATTACGCACAAAACACAGTCAGTCACTAAACACAGTCAATATGAACTACAGTCACATTCAAAATAAGAGACAGTGCTTTGCACTGTTTATCAGGAAGCACATTATATGAGTATATTTGTTGCCAGTCTGTCTCTCGGGCCCCTGGTGAGTCTGCATGTCTCTCGGTCGGCCTCGTACTTAGTGAGCTGCCCCTTGGCCTTGGATAGGTCCACTCCATTACAGGTGACCGCTGCCAGCTTCCTGCTGCGGTAGTTCTCATAGTGGACATTATTAGTCATGTCCTTCAGATCCTGCATGTGGGTCCTGAGGAGGGAGGGAAGGAGGGAGAGAGGGAGGGAAGGAGGGAGAGAGGGAGAGAGAAAGAGGAACACCAGAGCAAGCATTTCTGTTACTTAAGCCATTGCTGAGGGTTGCTTAAGCCTTTTGCCTAATGGTTGCTGAGGTAACAGTGTGATTGGTTGTTGTTGTTGGGTTGTAACCATAACATGTGATTCCTTGGTTGCGGTTGGGTCCTGAGGGTAACAGTGTGTTTGAATGGTGTTGGGTGCTGAGGGAAAAAGTGTGATTGGTTGTTGGGTTGTCACCTGATCAGCATGTTCCTCAAGATGGTGAAGTCACAGTGTTCTCCATTCTCCACTGAAACAGGAAGAGGAAGAGGGAGATGGAGCATGTTAGGGAGGGGCTCTCTGGAATGTGGGAGGGGTACACAGCACACTGACACACAGGTCACATGGGATTCTGGAAAAGGACCCATCTGACATCATCCTGGAGGCGCTGCCATAAGCCATAGCACACCAATTTTACCGGGGGCGTGTCTGTCTCCTCCGCGTGTGTCACCGCCTCCTACCTGTGGTCAGGTGTGTGTCTGTGCCCAGGTGCCCCCTATTGTAGTCTACGAGGAGGGCCAGGGAGAGAGGGTTTCTTCCTGGCCCTGCTCAGGTCACCCCCTAACTGTCTACTTCAGTTTAGAACGGCGGTTACCGGCAGTTGGGGAAAGGGAGCATAGTGAGGGTGGGGCCATGGGGTCAAAGGTCACAAGGTGGCTGTTGAGAGTCTGCTGTAAAACGGGATGGCGACTACAAATTAGCCGGAGAATGTGTGCGAGTGTATGTGTGCGCGCGCGTGTGTTTGTGTGCGCATGGCGATACGGGTGCACGTGTCTGTAGGCCTGCGTGCGTATGTGTGATGGAGAAGAGCCGCTTGGCATGAATGGTGACGTCACCTCTAGCGACTCCTACATTTAGTAGCGGCGGTGCTCTCTTAGCTCTGCTCCGTAGTCATGGAAACTGTGGAACAGACGTCATCTGCTTCCGTGCGCAAGGCCGGATAATAATGCAACACGAATCAGCATGAAACATGCCTGAAGTGGCCAGCCCCGAATGACTCACTGTGTGGAGGTACAGTGCCCCCACCTGTACTCACAATGTAACTACAGGCAAATAGAAAGCACAACCACCGCATACAGACGCATACGTGATTAGCTGGAGTTTAACCCTCGGGTTTAAGCCCCTAGATCACAGAAGTACATTACAACTGGATCAGCTATCTGAATTTGTGGAATAAAGATTAGCTGTTCCAGGTGTAATGCAGTTCTGTGGTCTAGGGGTTTAAACCTGGGGGTAAACTCCAGCTAAGCAAACTGCAATTGACCCATAAGGATTAAGTGTAATAAACCTCACACAGAGGGGTGTGTGTTTATGTGTGCACGAGTATTTGTGTGTGTGCGCGTGCGTGTGTATTCCTGTGATTGTGTGTATAAGCATGACAGTGTGCTTCGGGCAGGTTTGTGGTGAAACCGGCAGGATGGACCATGCAGTACTGAAATAGGTGACAGAGAGGCTGAAAATCAAGCCAGGACAGGACCTTCAAAATGACCTATTATGTCCATGTACATCCG
>CM056388.1:21956361-21963861 GCA_029718625.1 Synaphobranchus kaupii | reverse complement strand
CATGAACTCGATGTCCAGCGGCTTCAGTCTGGAAGCACATTTACATTCATTCAAACTAATTACCCACAATTCCCCACAACCACACTCTGCTCTGCAGACAAACCTGCGCTCGACTCCCAAGCACATCAGCCGCTGCTTCTTATCATTCCACTGTGTGCAAGTCGCGTTCACACAGAAATGAGTCAGAGGAAGTCGGTGTGTGCAGCGCAAAAGGTGGACTCGCGAGGCTCTGGTTGACCAGCGGGGGTTGCTAGTGTATCACGAGACGCTGTCATCCCAGCCGACTGAAAACCCTCTCTCCCTAGGCGACGGCAGTAACAACCGGATGAACCATCCAGCAACCCCAAAACCTGTACTGGCAGAATTGTGCTGTTTAATGTACACTGTGTAGCATGCAACGTGCAGTACATGAAAAATACCGCCATACTATTTGCCAACCGTACTGTGGAAGTGTCGTAAGACGTCCCACCCTTGCGCGGCCATGTCACGTGTTGTTTTTGTTGTTATTGAAGGAAAACGTCAGCGAAGCTGCGCCTCATTTTTTAAAACGAAGCTGCGCATCATATTTATGCGACCTACCTGTTTGTGTACTTCTTAAAAAGTGTGCTCCCCAATGTACTCTGCGAAACCCCGGAAGTAAGTATATCATAAGGGGGTTTAACGTATACTATATTTAGAGAAACTTTCACCTACTTAACGACTTTACTTTTTCGTCCTGTCTACTCAACAAGCCTACCTAATAGTATGGAAGGGTGCTGAATCGGACACAGCCCTCGACTATTTGTAGGCTCTGAAGACTGCTGGGGTTACTACAATGAGGTCCCCTGTGGAAATAAGTCAGTAAGACAGAAAATCAAACCTAGTTTCACATCAAATGTACAAAGTGGTCAAAACAATGAACAGGTGCATCACAGGAAATGCTTATGAGGTTGAAAATTTTCCACATTTGCCAAAAATGCACCAACCATGGTGGCGTAGCCTGTAGGGCACCGTCCGCATGCTCACTGTACACCGCGATGTCGGCGGTTCGAATGCGGCCGCATGACCTTTGTCGCATATCTCTCCCTCTCTCTCGCTTCCATTCTTCCTGTCTCTCTACACTGTGCTGTCCAATAAAGCTTAAAATACCAAAATAAATATATATACAGTGCCCTCCACTATTATTGGCACCCCTGGTAAAGATGAGTAAAAAGGGTTATAAAAAATGAAACGTTTGGTGAATTAGCTTAATCTCACACAGAAAAAATGAGAAAAACTGAACCTTTAATTTAAGTAAATTTATTATGAGAAAAAAAATCCCTCATCAAGAAATAATTATTTTTTAACAAAACCATGTGTGCCACAATTATTGGCACCCCTGCATTTATATATAGAATTAAGTAATTATTTTTAATATTTGGTAGCATATCCTTTGCATGCCATGACTTCCTGATGTCTGTGACCCAACAACATCAAAAGACTCTTGATATCTTATTTTCTGGTACTCTTACAAGCGATACTATAACGTCTCTGCATTTGAATGGATCTCTATGGGAATTGGGGGGTGGGACTAGATTTAGCTGTAAATTACACTGGAACAGTATGGAACACATGGTTGGCTAAATGGCTCTAAGTCATCAAGGGTCTGACGTATCAAACAAGCCTTAAACCATCGCTCTGCTGCCAGAAATACAGTAGATATGGATGGATAACTTGAAGGGTTTCTTCTCTTGACTTATTTTTCCATAGAGTTCAATAGGAAAATTTGTCAGGAGAAACAAACCTTAAAGTGATCCATCCAAATCTACTGCATATCTGGCAGCAGAGTGATGGTTTGAGGCTCGTTTAATACCTCAGACCCTTACAGCCATTTTACCAACCATGTGTTCCATACTGTTCCAGCATAATTTACAGATAAATCTAGTCCCACCCCCCAATTCCCATAGAGATCCATTCAAATGCAGAGACATTATAGTATCGCTTGTAAGAGTACCAGAAAATAAGATATCAAGAGTCTTTTGATGTTGTTGGGTCACAGACATCAGGAAGTCTTACTTCAGTTAAAGGTTGGATTTTTCTCATTTTTTCAGTGTGAGATTATTCACCAAACGGTGAATTTTTTATAACCCTTTTTACTCATCTTTACCAGGGGTGCCAATAATAGTGGAGGGCACTGTATATATATATATATACACTGCTCAAAAAAATTAAGGGAACACTTAATCGTCACAGTATAACACCAAGTCAGTTAAACTTCAGGGATATCAATCTGTCCATTTAGGAAGCACAAGTCATTGTGAATCAATTTCACCTGCTTTGGTGCAAATGAAAGTAACAACAGGTGCAATGGGAGGCAAAAGCAAGACAACCCCCAAAAAGGTAATGGTTTTGCATGTGGTGGCCACAGACAACTGCTCTCTCCTTATCCTTCCTGACTGATTCTTCTCTAGTTTTGTGTTCTGCTAGTGTCCTTGTCACTACTGGTAGCATGAGGTGGTACCTGCAGCCCAATCAGGTTGCGCAGGTAGTCCAGCTCCTCCAGGATGGCATATCCATACGTGCGGTCGCAAGAAGGTTTGCTGTGTCTCCCAGCACAGTCTCAAGAGCATGGAGGAGATACCAGGAGACCGGCTATTACACGAGAAGAGCTGGACAGGGCCGTAGAAGGGCATCAACCCAGCAGCAGGACCGGTATCTGCTCCTTTGTGCGAGAAGGAACAGGAGGAGCACTGCCAGAGCCCTACAAAATGACCTCCAGCAGGCTACTGGTGTGCATGTTTCTGACCAAACTGTCAGAAACAGACTCCATGAGGGTGACATGAGGGCCCGACGTCCTCTAATGGGACCTGTGCTCACAGCCCAGCACCGTGCAGCTCGATTGGCATTCGCGAGAGAACACCAGAATTGGCAGGTCCGCCATTGGCGCCCCGTTCTCTTCACAGATGAGAGCAGGTTCACACTGAGCACATGTGACAGGCGTGAAAGAGTCTGGAGACGCCGTGGTGAACGTTATGCTGCCTGTAACATCATCCAGCATGACTGATTTGGCGGTGGGTCAGTGATGGTCTGGGGAGGCATATCCTTGGAGGGTCGCACAGACCTCCATGTCATAGCCAACGCTACCCTGACTGCTGTTAGGTACCGGGATGAAATCCTCAGAGCGATTGTCAGACCTTACGCTGGTGCAGTGGGCCCTGGGTTCCTCCTGGTGCAGGACAATGCCCGGCCTCATGTGGCCAGAGTGTGTAGGCAGTTCCTGGTTGAGGAAGGCATTGATGCCATTGACTGGCCCTCTCGTTCCCCTCACCTAAATCCAATTGAGCACCTATGGGACGTTATGTATCGGTGCATCCGACGCCGCCAAGTACCGCCACAGACTGTCCAGGAGCTCACTGATGCCCTGATCCAGGTCTGGGAGGAGATCCCCCAGGACACCATCCGCCGACTCATCAGGAGCATGCCAAGACATTGTCGGGAGTGCGTACAGGCACGCGGGGGCCATACACACTACTGAGTCACATTATGAGTTGCCGTGATAAAATTCACACAAGTTGGATCAGCCTGTGATGTAAATTTTTTACTTTGTGATTTTGAATCCAGCCCTCAATGGGTTGATGATTTTGGTTTCCATTGACAGTTGTTACGTCATTTTGTTCTCAACAAATTATACAATGTACATCAGTAAAGAATTTCAACTTGAATAATTAGTTCATCAAGATCTGATGTGTCCCTTAAGTGTTCCCTTAATTTTTTTGAGCAGTGTATATAAAGAAGGTGCACCAGGCGGTTCTACAAACAAATTGTGTTTGAGGAAGGTCTGGCTGCTTGACTCAAACCAACAATGCAGTTTGAGTATTGCGTGGTAATTTAACAAACATGCCATGAAAACCTTCAAAAAATTGTGGGTATATATGCCCTGCAGTAGTCTGCCTGTGTGTGCTTGGCTTGGTGAAAAGTGAGGTTTCTGCTCTGTTTGGCTAAATCAGTTAATGAGGGCTAACGGCTGAGATCCGATCACATTCCTCATACAGCACACTGCTCACTCTGATACCAGTTATATAACCATGAGAACATATCTGCTGGCAGTATGAATCACACACACACACACACACACACACACACACACACACACACACACACACACACACACACACACACACACACACACACACACACACACACACACACACACACACACACACACACACACACACACACACACACACACACACACTCTCTCTCTCTCTCTCCCCAGGCCATGGCTTATATAAACACACAGTAATTCACACACAAGGACTACTCTATGTTAAAGTCTAACCATGTGCATGACTGCAAATGTGTGTGTATGTGCGTGCATACATTTGCATGAGTATTTATGTGCACATCTGCTTGTGTGTTTGCAAGTGTGTTTGCATGCATCTTATGTGTGTGTGTGTGTGTGTGTGTTTGTTTGCGTATGTGTGTCTCTGCATGATGGGGACATGGCAGCCAATGTTAATTACATTTTGTGCAGTACTCACCCATGACCAGAGGGGGCGATGAAGTACAGGCAGCAGTGTACCCTGTTGTCTGGCATCAGTCTACGGTTGACCCTGGACTCTGCATTCAGGAAGTCCTCACACTTACTGTCAATGAAGTTGATGACAGGCTGCCAGCTAGACAGAGAGAAAAATAGAGGGAGAGGGAGAGATAGAGAGAGGAGAGACAGAGAGGGAGAGGAGAGAAAATGAGAGAGGAGAGCCAGATGCGGACAGAGTAATGAAAGTATTTTGTCTTCTGAGAGATAAATAAAGCTACTGTTGGCAGGAGAAATCAAACACATAGTACATACTGTATGCACATACACACACACGCACACACATCGTCATTTTCAAAACCTTTTAATAATTTAAATAATTTCCCCAATTTTAAATGCCCATTTGTAAACCCACCCCATCTTACATCAGTTAGGATGTGAAGACTCATCCCTCAAAACTGAGTAAAACCCGCCTCTCTGGGCAACGCTAAAGCCAATTATGCGTCTCTGTGACTCTCTGCCACTGACGTAGCTGGGACAGTTAGGATTCGATTTTGGACCAAGGGGCACATCATTGCCTTGGATACATTACTAGGGATAGCTGCTACATTATGGGAAGGATGCGCTTTGTCTTGTCTGTTCTGTAGTGATCTTGATGACGTCTCTGTATGCACTTATTGTACGTCGCTTTGGATAAAAGCGTCTGCTAAATGAATGTAATGTAATGTAATGTAATGATACGGCACCCAGAGGACCACACACGGCCCCGTTCCACACATATTTACTGACACATTAACTGACCAGTTGCTGTTGTCCACTGCATCCCCAAACCCCGGCGTGTCCACAATGGTGAGGGTAAGCTGGACTCCGCCCTCTTTCACCAGTACTTTGGACTGCTCCACCTACGAATGGATGGGGGAGGGGTTTGTGAGTGACAGACAGGTGCACCCATGAGGACACAGTGGTGCTGTGGAACTCCTCCTTGCGTCAGGAACTCCTTGGTTCAGGAAGCTCAGACGTGATCAACACGCATCACTTCTTGCTGCTGTTTCAGCTGCGTTCATTTAAAATGTGGGTTCCCACACAGCTATTTCTGGATGACCTCATTCACAGAGCATCACAGCCACACACATACAAACACGCATACACACACACACACACACACACATACACACACATACCGAGAACTTGAATGCAAACAGAAAAAAACAACATCTTCAATCTCTTTTAAGCAAGCATGAATGCATAACTACACACACACACACACACACACACACACACACACACACACACACACACACACACACACACACACACACACACACACACACAGACAAATACACACACACATGCAAGCACGGCTTCTACTCAGACATACACACGGTCACACACCAACACACACTCATATATTCACACAAACAAATGCACAAATGTACAAATACACACGCACACACCTAAAATACATGAGTTTATCGATAAAATGTGCGCTGCTTTTATACATTGTGCTGTTTCTGTATATAAATAGTCTCCCCACAGTGGGTCTGCTTGGCCAGGCTGGTCACAGCAGTTACCCCACCGGCCAGCTCCACCCCCACCCTGAGACACACACATACACACACACACACAGACACGCATATGTACAAGAACACACCTACACACCTAAATTTACACACAAGCACACACAAACACCCACACTCATGGGAATGATATAGGTGGTTCTTTTTTGTGTCCAAATGCTTATATGGTATGCGAGTGTGTGTGTGTGTGTGTGTGTTGGTGTGTTTTTGTCCATGAGCGTGCACACACATTGTGTGTGTAAATCCATAGAAATATGTGTGAGAGTATGTCTATATGGGAGCTTGAGTGTATGTATGAATGTGTCAGTGTATTGTGTGTATATATGTGTAATTGTTTGTATGTATGTAATTGTGTGCATGTGTGCGTAATTGTGTAATTGTTTGTATATGTGTGTAATTGTGTGCATATGTGTGTTATTGTGTGTATATGCATGTAATTGTGTGAATATGTGTGTAATTGTGTGCATATGTGTATATTTGTGTGTATATGTGTGTAATTGTGTGCATATGTGTGTATATGTGTGTAATTGTGTATATATGTGTGCGTAGTTAATGGTTACACGGGGACATTTTGGGACATTTTGGGCTTTCTCCTGTGGAGTCATTGACAATTAACACTCCTGATCAACTGAGGCACAATGGAGTGTCTGTCCCCTTCTTCATGTGACGCTGAGATGAACACAGACTGCTTGATCGATCAGGCACCGGGTTGGGCAGAAACTCCCCCCTCTTTTGAGAAGGAGAGCCAAAGGCGACCCAAATTTAACACACACACGCACACCCTGAGGTGATTAGAAATGGCTGATCCATCTGTATTTATTGATGGTTCCAAGGAAATTAGCCAATCTATTGTATGGGTGCCCTAACGCCATCTACCAATTGGGTTGAAAATACTTTTGACCATAAAAACCCATGGAACTTTACCAACTTTGCTCTGATGGTAAAGACGCTGTCTTACGCCTACCAGACGCACCACTGAAACCCTGACGGACTTCTACGTTTCCCAACCCGCATGTCGCCTGATCACCGAGACAGAGTTGGCCTGCAACCGTTCCACAGAATAAACCAAGCTGGTTTATTCTCAACAGCTGTTTTGAGGACACATTTCTTCAAACTGTTCCTCTATTGTCTCCCTTGCGGCCGGACCCAAGTGGAGATCTGTCCACGTCCACGTCGACCTGACTGGAAACCTGTCGTGACCTGACTTCAGTGAAGAAGTCTCCAGGAGTCCACGCACCTGCCGGGACCTTGGACCAGCTGACGAGCTGACATCACTTACGGAATCGAGACTGGGCTCCATTTGTTACCATTAAGTTTTGAAACGCATTTTATTTAGCACTGACATCAATTGATAGGCTAGCATAAAACCTGTAATACCCAGTTGAGGTCATTTTACTGCTGGTTCCTACTGTTGTTTGTATTTTGTTT
>CM056388.1:21938861-21951361 GCA_029718625.1 Synaphobranchus kaupii | reverse complement strand
TGGGAGGGGTTTATGTTGTACAGTGTGCTGGGGGGAGGAGTTACCTGAGGGCATGTGGGCGTGTCAGGTGGCAACAGAAGAAGCAAGATAGATGTATAGGGTGGGGCTATTGGGTACAGGAGAGTGGTATAGGGTGGGTTATTGGGTAAAAGGGAGTGGTATAGGGTGGGGTTATTGGGTACAGGGGAGTGGTATAGGGTGGGGTTATTGGGTAAAAGGGAGTGGTATAGGGTGGGGTTATTGGGTACAGGGGAGTGGTATAGGGTGGGGTTATTGGGTACAGGGGAGTGGTATAGGGTGGGTTATTGGGTAAAAGGGAGTGGTATAGGGTGGAGTTATTGGGTACAGGGGAGTGGTATAGGGTGGGGTTATTGGGTACAGGGGAGTGGTATAGGATGGGGTTATTGGGTAAAAGGGAGTGGTATAGGGTGGGGTTATTGGGTACAGGGGAGTGGTATAGGGTGAGGTTATTGGGTAAAAGGGAGTGGTATAGAGTGGGGTTATTGGGTAAAGGGGAGTGGTATAGGGTGGTATAGTGTGGTCATATGGAGAGGCATGTTATGGTGGTACACTGTTTAAAGGGAAGGGTAGCACGGTGTGTGTGAATGTAGGATGATCCCCAGACACCTGCTCTGACAGGCTGCGTAATCCTCCAGGATTAACCTGGAAAAGTCTATCTCCCACACTGGGTCAGCAGGCCAGCACCACACACACACACCTTACCTACACTACAACTCCCGTTACACACACACCTAACCTACACTACAACTCCCATTACACACACACCTAACCTACACTACAACTCCCATTACACACACACCTAACCTACACTACAACTCCCATTACACACACACCTAACCTATACTACAACTTCCATTACACATACACACAAACACACACCACAGGAGAGTGGGAGAGGGGCACTCACCAACAACCATCAGTGTGAATTCGAAACCCCTCTTCACAGACTTCCTGTAAACCTGGCTGGGGAGGTTGGCGAACCCGACATAACCCTCCAGATTCCTCTGCTGCAAGAAGAAGCCAATCACATCATTACAAACACATATTCATTCATATCACTGATTTATATCATTACTGGTCATTCACCCTGAAACCCCTCCAGGCGTACTCAGGGCACACTGACAAACTGAACCCGCCCACCAGAGTCCAGCTCACAGCTGCACACTGACCTCCACCATGGGACAGGAAGCACCGCAAACACCTCCCATCACACTGTGGAGCTCACGCACTCACGCACGCACGTACACACACCACACGCGCACACACACACACACACACACACACACACGCACGCATGTACACGCACACACACACCGTTTACAGATCATTTAATGTCCAATGTTACATTGTCATGGAGACACTGTAGTTCCACCCAGATCACACCAACAACCTGCACCCTCTTCTCCTCACTCTACCTGCATCACCCTTTTCCTGCCTCTCTCCCTTTCCCCATCTGTTCTTTCTCTTTTCTCTCCCTGAATCTATCCCCCTTTTTCCATCTGTGCTCTGTCCGTGTCTCCGCCCACTACTACCACTGACACACTACTGCGACTAAACATCATCTGTAAGACCCCAGCCCATTCCAGGCCTAACATACGACCCTGAGCAGTAAACTTACAGCATTATGGGTAACTTTACTATCTCCAGAGACAGGTCTGAGTTCACTGTCCTGACCTGGGGGTAATATTTTCACAAACCAAAATGATAATTTAACTTTCAGCCTGGAAAGTTCATAGCTACGGCAAATAAAATGTAGGTAAGATAATGACGTTAATTTTTTTTGCATTTTTTTGGTAAATAATTGCGTTTTAAACACACACAGCTGGTTTGAAAGCATGTATATAAAAGCATAAGAACTGTGGTTTGATTTTTACAGTGAAATGCAGTGTTGAAGTATAGGGAGAGTTTGGAGGGGATGGGGGTCCTCCCCACATTTACCGAGGTGCTGCTGGTTTCTGTTGACACTCTGTGATTGGCCAATCTTTTTGGTCAACATCACGCGTGCTTGTCACACGGCAGGGTACCATGTGTGCGAGTGTCGCTACTTTCGCTGCTCCCACTGTTTCTATAAGGGATTCAGAGAAATTGTAGGTGTTGCAATACAGCTGCTAGCTTTAAGTCCCCATTCAAACCAAACTGAATAGTGGAAAAATACTAGTATCTTGCTGGAAGTGTGTGCGGTGTGAAAGGCACAATAGCTGAAGTTCCTCCACTGGCCTGAGAGGGCGGCCTTGAGGCTTCACCTCTTAGTCAGGCCCGGTATTCCGAACGGCTGATCGGACCTGTCCATGAGCCAAGCCCGTTGGCATGGCAGCGGAGGTGCTATCAGGCCTAGAATCAGAGACCGGCAGGAGCCACTGTCACGTCACCTCCATCACTGCCGTGCAGATATGATGCCTACCACCTCATTCCACACCGGACTGCTGCACTTTATCGGATGTGAGTGCAGATTCACACAGACACAGACACACAGACACACACACACACACACACACACACACACACACACACACACACACACACACACACACACACACACACACACACACACACACACATGCACTCACAACACATGTACTCACCACAGAAATACACATGCAATGCACATGTAAACACACACATGCACACACATGGAGACACACACATACTTGTTTCATGCCAGGTCAAATCAGATCTATGCTGATGTCTCCATGTGATTGCATAACTTCTCTCTCTTATGTTATGATTCAATCACCTAAGGCTGAAGACATCACTGATAAGTCTGTGTGTGTGTGTGTGTGTGTGTGTGTGTGTGTGTGTGTGTGTGCGCGCGCAACTGCGTGTCTGTGTGCGAGTATGACTTTGTGTAGTGTAAATGCATGTGTGTGCATATGTGCATATGAATATGCATGTGTGTCTGTAATTACAAAAAAACAGCTAACCTGTTACTGTCACCCTGTAATACTGTACTTCTATTGTCTTTAATATATCACCATCTCACTATCACCATACTTGATATTCTATCACCAGGCATCATGAGAGGTTTTGGATTTTCAATCTGAAATATTGAGGAAGCGTGAAGATTACATCATCTGAAATACAGTATGTCACTGACACTTTCAATCGTGTCACTCTCGAGAGATTAATACTAACACTAATTGCTAACTGCAATAGATAGCTCTTAGAATAACATTAATCCTTGTTTTAGTCGCGTACAAAGGGGACCATATGGTTTTGGGAGAGTGGCGCCCCCGTGCATTTGTATGCGGAGCCGGCATTCAGCTGTTACTTCTCATTTACACTCTGACTGTCCATGCGTGCAACATTTTGTCCGCGCCAGCACACTACACACTGCACCGTCAATAGTGTCACTGAAATGATCAAGTTTTGCATACCCGAGCCACTAGCATATACAAAAAAAACAAAAACAACAACAACAAAAAACCGCATAGCCAATAGCTAGATTGCAATCGCTCGCATTCACAATAGCCGATTACTTTCCATATGTAGATCACGTGATCGACAATCAAAGCCAGCAGCCGACAGTCCAGTCCAAGGACATCAGGTTTCATGCCTTTGTGTGTAAGATGTTGCCGAAAAATTAGCCTATGTGTCTAACCGGATCACTCCGGAACAGGGCCTATATTAGAATTAGCATCACAGCCCCTGTCGCCGGAGAGTAGGCTACTGTCCTCATCCCGAGGCGGAATCGAACACAAGAATGCGCCCGGCCGAGGAGTAGCGTAACAAGACCGTCCCGCACCGATGGACACATCCCTCTCCAGATAGTGTAGCCTATATCACGTTATCACAGTCAACCCAGGACACGCTATTCTCCGTTCATGCAAGAATGCGAAGAGCATAGACACCTTCTATTTACACTGACGTCCGTCAGTGACATAGGCTAGTTTATTGTACAACCATATGTTTTGTTGTAAGGCTACATATGTTCCGCAGACGTATTAATCTGAAGTCGACATCAACTGGTACTTACTGCTATGCTGGGAACTGCAGAATCAGGTCTCTCGATCATTTTACTCTGACGATAGTTCCACAGAAACCGAACAGATCAGACATAAAATATGAGCAATTCGGCGAAAATAAAAAGGTAGCCTACAGTAACTTTTAATAAAAATGTGTTGTCCTCTTCAAGCGACGCGATGTAGCCTCCACTTTGTCTTAAAAACTTAAACAGGGCGAAGGACTGCCTCCCTAGTAGAGTCAAATGAATGAAATAGAACCGTGAATGCTCAGGTAAATTATCCCACGGCTCAACGAATGCGGTTTCTGGGATTAAAAAAATGTATTCGCAATCTTGAAAGGCGATGGTCCCCTCCCTTGTAACCCCATGCTGATTGGTCAATGGCAACTGTATTCTCCATTGACTATGTGACGTTAGTGCACATAGACCCGCCTCCCGAATTCGATTGGTTCAATGAAAGATACCACACGTAATAAAATTGCATTGTGGTTATTGAAGTTTGCTTTAAAGTTTCGAGCCCTTGACATCCATAATACCGTTTCTCAATTGTTTATAGGTTACACTGGAACTGAACCCAATGATAAGGATAATTTCTTCAAAAAAAACATTTCGCATGTTTTCCCACAAATTTCATTGTACCCTTTTCCAAAAAACTTCTCTGTAGGCACAATCTTTAAAGAAAATCTTTTGTATTCAGATATAAAATGCTGCTGTTCAAAATAGTACATTTCAATTATCAATTGACCACACGTTTCCTCACAGGTAAAACATGAGTTGCTTTAATTATCAATCATTTAAAAATCTGAGTTAGGATAAAGAAAGTGTACCGCGTACCAGAATGCAAGAACTGCACCAACATTATATCCAAGTAGCCTAAGTACTCTTCTGTAATTTACATTACTTGAGTACCATACTGTAATTCTCACCAATGCAAGCTAGCAACCATAAGTAGGCCTACTTGCTATCTGACAAATCAGGTAAAGCCCTATTGGAGTAATGGTTTGTATAGTTGCCTGCAAAGTTAAGGTTGAGACCCTCTTGGTGGCAATTTTGCAATGGTCTCATTCCACCTGATCAAAGAACAAAATGGGCCAGCACAGTCCATACTTATTTTGTCATTTGGTACAATGTGTCGGGGAAGTGAGGTTTAAGGAAAAATGCGTTTATTTTTCTGAATCCAGCAGTTCTAACACCTAACGCCCTTATTAAAATGCCCAGCACTCTGAATACTGAACACACGTGGTATCATGTGCTAAAACCCCTCACTCAACCATACATTTAGTTATATTTAATACATTGAATTAAATAATTATTATTAAAAATTACAATCATCAATTAAATTGCCGAATTCGTTGATAGGTCAGTCGAACAGTAACCTGGTGGATCAACCAACAAGTCAAAACAAAGTCTAAATCAGGACTTTAGATTAAACAATTTTATTACAGGAAAAATCGTCAATTAGAGTAATGAATTGGAATCGTACATTCATTAATGAACTTAGGCTCACTGCTTATACTTTACCAAAAGGAAGACATTAAAACCAGATGTTAAATTGAAGTTACCAGAAAAGAGAGAGAGATCAACCAAAACTTGCCAGAATAATCAAATTTCAGCACTGGATGAATAAAAGAAATGCCAGTTATAAAACTCAGCGGTCACGAGTTTACCAAACTAAAGAAAAACTTCTCTGTCTGTAGACTCCAGGAATTCTGCAGTGCTCCACTCACAGAACTTTCCCGCTCCACAGCAGGTTGATGTTATAGTTATTGAAATGTCTTCGAGGGCAGCATTGCAAAACTTACCTTAACCGTAACCGTAACTGTAACTGTCACTGTAACCCTAACCCTAACCTTCTTGTTGCTTGGATGGCTGAGACAACCAATCACATGCAATGCTGCCCTCAGAAGACATTTCAATAAATATAATACCAACCTGCGCTCCACAGCCCCCAACTTAGTTTGCCAACAAAACAATAAAAAGACCCCAGTAAGAAAAAGCATAAGTTTCTCCTTCAGCTTCACCATAAATACCTTTTCTCTCCAAGCATTGAGAACATGTGCCCTGATTAGGTGATGTGAGGTAAAGGTTGGAAGGAGCGGGGTAGGGGATCAGATTCCTTTATGGCCAGAATGGCTCTTTCAATTGTTGACAAATTCACTTATTAATTAATGTGCCCTTATGTTGCTCAAAACAGAGCTAAGCACCATGAAATTATTATTGAAATATTCAGAGTTTTAGCCTCTTCTTAACAAGTTCAAACATGATTATAGTGGGCTACAGAATGATTCAGTTGAGCCAGTAGGCAAAATATCACATTTCAGGCTAAATATTGCATCCATGTAACAAGATTCGTAGTAACACTCAAATCTTCGCTTTAATCTGGATATCTCTTTAAAAATATAAATTCCGAACTGGCATGTTTAAGAAGTATTACCTATATTAACATTAAGACTTTCAATTGATGATTTCAATTGAATGTAACAGATTGGCATTCAAACTTAAAATGGAAAGGAAACCATGTGGCCGTGTGGTATTCTCTGGCCACGCTGGGCTTTGACCTCAAGAATACTTTAGTGTCCTGGTCTTTCTCCTCAACAGGGGGAAATACATCCTGGTCAATCTAAGATTTATATCCATAGATAAGCAGCGCCTCAGCGTGACTTAATTGCCTTTTTGCCTGTAGAGTGGATGGGGCAGAGAGAACGGCTGGTCAGGTCAGCAGAGCAGACCTCTTGATAACCAAGTACTATGGACTATGAGCACGTTTGCCAGATCACATTATACATTCTCTATCGAAGGCCGTAACCGCAAAGCTATATACCCGACAAATGTATTTTCCGTCTTGCTTCTCTGGCCTGTTCTGGTTTGATGAAAGCCAATGTTTTGCACCTCGGTCCGTATTCTTGTTTCCTAAACCCAAGAGGAGTTTCTCAGCATGGCAGAGGAAGCTGTGCACCCCCAACACCCGTGACCATGTGCCCTTATGCCAATCAAAAGAGGGGGCATGTGGGGGTAAACTGGCAGAGTCATGACTGAAGAGATTTTCCCTCACTGCTTGACCGGGGAGAACATTGCTTGTGATGGATGAAAGTCTTTTGGCCAGATCAAGAGCAGAGAGACTGTCCCAGTACTGTATGTTATTCCTGCCCCCCCTAAAATTCCAGTACTTCAGCCAGTAAACAACAAAATGAAGAAAAATTCTAATATCTGCATAAATATTATACCGTGTCACCCATTTACTCGATGACATTCAGCTACATCCACATGGGAGTACAAGAAGTAAAACCACAATGCAGCATGTTCAACCTTTTCTGAATTTCATTTTCAAGATGGTGCAAAAAAAATAAAAATCTTTAAAAATTGGGCTATAGGCATTGGAGATTTACATGTCAAATTACAAACCACAGTTGCATGAAGCAAACCACAAAAACCAAAGATATAACTAGACATACTGTTCACAAATATTGTGGTTGTTGTCTCCAGCATCATGCGTGCAGTTTAAAGCAACTGCTGCCAATTAGTGATTGAGAGAAACTGAAATCTTGTCTCTGTGTCTTGTAGTTCCTCTAAAAGGGCACCCTATAGATTTTCTTCATTCATGTGGCTCTTAGTCTTAGGACACAGTCGATGGTAGATAAACTCCAGTTTTGGATGTTGTGGAATTTGGTTGCCCTGGATGATTTTCTCATCTTTGAGAGCACATTACAGGTTGACGTGTGATCAAGGAAACGTTTTTAACGGCTATTTTAAAATTCACTATTCGTTCTGTAAAATAATCAAGGGTTTACACAACTGTGTTAAATGTTGTGAGAGATGGCCCTTTGTTTGGCCGCATGTGCCAAATCGATTGAGAAAAATTATGTGTAGCATAATTAGTTATGCTACACATAATTTAGTTGCTGTGAAGGTGGGGCCCCTGTGATTAGTGGTCTAAAGTAGGCCTACTCTGTATGTGTGTGCGTGTGTGTGTGTGTGCATGTGTGTATGTATATGTGTCTGCTAAATTAGAATAATGTTATGTGTGTGTGTGTGTGTGTGTGTGTGTGTGTGTGTGTGTGTGTGTTTGTTTGTGTGTCTGAGATTGAGTGTGTGAGCAGATATTCAGCGGATATAAAGGCTAAACTTCTGCCATAGTATGCCACTGTATTTGTGCTCTGCATGATCTCAGTCAATTAAGGTAACCAATTTAATTTACTGTAAGCGTTAGATAACTTTTTTTTGTACTTATGAGGGCTAAATCCACACACAAGGAACAACTTTTGTGGAATAGTATTGGACTGAATTAATTGCACATGGCCCAATGAAAATGTCCCAACAGGAAAAAAAAATGACGTAAGAAATTTTCACGAGGTCGAATCACAAAGGATCATTAACACAAATCCCGTCAGAACTCAGTTAAGCCTACTGCTTTACATAATTATGTTAGTCTCATTAATGCACATTTTGTTTGATAAAGTGAGTTCCAATTTTCACAAATAATACAAATATCATGAATGCTTATTTCTTGCTTATTTCTTGCTTATGTGGGCTTTTGTTTAATCCATTACCGATAAATCCAGCGAAAAAAGTGAAATTGGTAGGCTAAATGTAAAAAATACAATTTCCCACAGGTTTCAGCTGCTACAGTGAGCACCATAATTCATTGGACAGTGACCCATTTTTTTGTTATTTTGGTTCTGTACTCTAGCACTTTGAGTTTGAAAGGATACATTGGCAATGACGTTGAAGTGCAGACTGTCAGCTTTAATTTGAAGGTATTTTCATCCATATTGGATGAACCGTTTAGAAATTATAGAGCCTTTTGTACATAGTCCCCCACCATTACAGTTTAACATAATGTAGAATAAAGTAATCATTTTAAATATCTAGTCGCATATCCTTTACATGCCATGACTTCCTGATGTCTGTGACCCAACAATATCAAAAGACTCTTGATATCTTATTTTTTGGTACTCCTACAAGCGATACTATAACCTCTCTGCATTTGAATGGATCTCTATGAGAATTGGGGGGTGGGACTAGATTTAGCTGTAAATTACACTGGAACAGTATAGAACACATGGTTGGCTAAATGGCTCTAAGTCATCAAGGGTCTGACGTATCAAACGAGCCTTAAACCATCACTCTGCTGCCAGATATGCAGTAGATATGGATGGATAACTTGAAGGGTTTCTTCTCCTGACTTATTTTCCCATAAAGTTCAATAGGAAAATTTATCAGGAGAAACAACCCTTTAAGTGATCCATCCATATCTACTGCATATCTGGCAGCAGAGTGATGGTTTGAGGCTCGTTTATTACCTCAGACCCTTGATGACTTACAGCCATTTCGCCAACCATGTGTTCCGTACTGTTCCAGCATAATTTACAGCTAAATCTAGTCCCAATCCAATTCCCATAGAGATCCATTCAAATGCAGAGATATAGTATCCCTTCTAAGAATACCAGAAAATAAGATGTCAAGAGTCTTTTGATATTTTTGGGTCACAGACATCAGGAAGTCATGGCATGCAAATGATATGCGACCAAATATTAAAAATGATTACTTTATTCTACATTATGTTAAACTGTCCAATATTTTTGATGCACAAAAATAACAATAAAATGGACAATGTATAAAAGGTTTAATTTCTAAACGGTTCATCCGATATGGATGAAAATACCCTCAAATTAAAGCTGACAGTCTGCACTTGAACCTCATTGTCATTGTATCCTTTCAAACTCAAAGTACTAGAATACAGAACCAAAATAACAAAAATATTTGTCACTGTCCAAAGAATTATGGTGCTCACTGTATAAACATCTCCGGTTATTTGTGTTTAAATCGCTACGTGAATATCAACAGGATTATGCATAATATTGTTTATACACTATTTTAAAGTCTTTCTATATGTTCCCAAACGTATTAAGTTAATATTGAGCTGATTGCGCCCTCTCGTGCCGTTGTTAAGTAAATGCCCCCATGCTTCCACCGCGGTACACCATTTCGGCGTTCCAACACGGAGCTCCAATTCGGAGCAACTAGGGTATACACTGCAACCTCTCCTAAGCGTTTTTTATTGCTATGTGAGGCTAAAACGTAAAAGGGAAAACGTATATAATGTAACATTATGCTATCTGTTCATGTATTCTTATGAGAATTACATAAACCTCAATGGAACAGGGGCATCGGTATAGAGTATGTTACAGAATCAGATCAAATGAGATTTTCTGGTTCCTCTTGGTGATTATAAACGTGTAGTCTACATTAGCTGAGGAGTGTACCCGTTTTACATCATGATGATTATTGCAAATGATCTCCATTAGCTATATAGAAATGAAGATTTCTGTTGTGTTTACTGTTCTTATTTCATTTATATTGCAGTGCATTTTTATTTCTTTCACAGACATTTCAACCATTGTATTGGCCAGAACAGGTCTCTCTGGAGCATCTGTGTATGAAATAATGTTAGCAAGAAAGCTACCCATATGGGAATGATGGGGTGTAACAGCATGATACTGTTATGTCTCTGTCTGCAGTTAGATTTACAAGTTCAGAGTGGCAGCCCTGGCTTCATCTGATTAGAGATGACAGAGATTTCTTTAATTTCAAGTTATATTACTATGTCTGCTGAATGAAAATTAGTTTATTTTATATTAAATGAAATTGTGTTTTTTATTTCAGATTTATTGAGTAGCTACCTAATATATATATATATATATATATATATATATATATATAGATATATATATATATATATATATATATATATTTATGGATATTTTAAGATTTCAATGATACATTTTAAAAATATATAAGTATTTCCTAATTATACTTGAAATTATGTGGCATGCCAAACATATATTCTAATTCAAAAGGAATTTCTAGCAGATTAAATACCAATCGATTAAAGTTGAATAATATATCTCTTGTTCTAAGACAGGGAGATATTTAACTCATGACATTTATAATAATGGGGAATTACTGTATATCATAAGCTGTGGAAGGCGTGACCTGGGATGAACCAGGTTTAAGTTCCATTCTGGATCCATTCTAACTCTGTTGTAGCTCCGCCTACCATTTGAGATCTTGAGACTTGTTCTATTTTAAAAGAAGATTAACACTCAGAACACCTCCCCAAGCAGCGCACTTCTGACAGGTACGTGCACACACACAAGTGCACACACATGCACGTACACATACACACACACGCACGCACGCACATTGACTAATAACGTTTTAAAGAGAGTTTTTAATGCTGAAAATGAAAGAAAACTGGACCAGGTGGGACTGACTGAAATACTTTTATTTTGACACTGATGTTGTGTCCGGTACATTCAACTGGCTACCATGAAAAGGTCTGCCATTATCTTACTGAGGGTAAATGAAACAACATTACCCACAACACCAGCAGTCGTCAAAAGCACACACAAATAAAATAACACACAATAAAACTGTTCCGAGTGTTTCAGAGAACTGATACGAAATAAATTACTCATAATTCATTAGTTCTCATGTAACTGGAAGATTTCACAGTGAATATGTGCACAAAGCTCTCAAATGGAAAGATTTGGGTTAGTAAGAAGGCGAGGAAGTCAAATTAGTCATTAGCTAGTTAAGGTTAGTACTATTTTTAAACACTACTTTTACAGCTTCAAACTTGCACGGACCTGACATAACACTGGACCAGGAGGGTTGATCAGGAGGACAGAGCATACAATGACGAGACAGCTGAGTAAAGCGGACAAGGTCAGCCGAGAGCAGCGATGCACCTGGACCTTCCTCACCACTTGTGTCCATTTACTCGGCCAATTCCCATAAGAGAGAGTAAGTCAGAAACGCAGGCAGAAGCACAGAGTCATCGCCATGTGCACGTATATATGTACTTGCATAGCTCCCAGTTGTAGAGTCACAGTTATAGCTTTCTGTAAGAACCAGTGTCATCACAGTGGTGTGGCGGCTCCTTCGGTTCGGAAGGAAGATATTTCGGGATGTTTTCATGGTTTTGCTTGCAGTGGGGCGTCTGGGTTGGGGGAGCAGAAGGATGGATATCGCCACAGTTACAGCTGCCCCTGTTTCCCGGCGTTCTTCTTGTCGAAATGCTGAATGTACTCCTTCACCCAGGGTTCCGAGGCTCTGGCACACACCAGTTTACCTGCATAAGTCTTGAACCTGGACAAAACACAGGCATAGATTTACAATCTCTCTCTCTCTCTCTCTCTGTCTCTCTCTCTCTCTCTCTCTCACACACACACACACACACATAATACACGTATGCATACACGTACGCACACACGCAAACGCATACACATACACAACTCATAATATATATTTGCATGTATGCAGACACACAAACACCTACACAGACACACAATATCCATATACACGCACATACGCACACATGCCACACACACATGCACACGCATACACTCACACACACAAGGTAGCTTGTTAACTCACATCACTGCTTGGTTGGAGCACAGCTGGCTGGTTAGTTTGTAGCTTTGCAGGCGTTTCAGTGGAAATTGGCGCTTTGCAA